>MU227355.1:66359-100562 GCA_018584345.1 Thuja plicata
CATACATATTTTGAGTTTCATCATCTTCAAAATGATCACTAGGCTCACTGTCTTTATCATGATGTTGATGGACTTGATTGCATAGAAAATATTCTTCAAATAATGGATTCAAGGATATAGAGAACTCTGGCATATCTCCATAAGAGATTTCATATGAAACTTCTCCATGTTCATATGTTGTATGTTCTATTTCATCTTCATTATTTGATTCCTGAGATTTATCATCTTCTTCATCTAGTAGCCCTTGAGCATGTACTGATCCATCAACTTTATTATCATGGTGCATTGAGAAAAAAATTTGACCACTCTTCTCAACATGTTTTTGATATTCCATGTCTAGTAAATATGAGATTTCTTTTGTACTGAGAAGATCTTCTTCCTCATCATCATGGTCATTGATACATGTTTCCATGCAAATCTCACTACCTATAGATTCTTCTTCAATCTGATCCAAATTTTCTTCCTATATGTCATCATTCTTTTCTTCCCTCAATACTTCACATATTTGCTCAATAAAAACTATTAGTTGATAATCATGGTAGATTCCTAACTCACAAATTTTATCCATTAATCCCCTTCCTAGAGTCCTGATATTTGAAGGTATTTTCTGATAGATATTTATCATTCTCATGAACAAATGTACTGCAGGTTCACCTTTATATCTTTCCAAACTGAAGAATGTATCCAAAGGGGACATGTAAGATTCTTCCTCCAATATATAATTTGGCTCTCTTTCCTGTTCATAGCACATGTTTTGTTCATAACACATGTTTTCTTCTTCACCACTGGCATCATGAAACGTATCAAGAAACCACTACTCAAATTGTCTCCATGATGAGATAGATTGTGTAGGTAATGATTCATATTCTTCTTGTGCATTATTATTTAATGACCATGCAAATAGCTTCATGGCATCATCTTCTATATGGACCTCATAATTATCAAGGAATATATGAAAATCATCCAAATTATCAAGAGTTGATTCATCATAATCTCCATAAAATTCATGAACCCTCTGTGAACGTTATGAAAACAATTCATTAGAACTAAATTGGAACTTTCTAAGATCCAAAGGCCTGGTATCAACGGGAATCAAAAAAAATTTGAACAAAATTTTAAACATTATGTAATAGATCTTCTATTACTAATTAAAGGACAAATACTCATCCCTTCCAAGCTATCTCCCTCAGTGGAGAAATTAAAATTTTTTGACATACAGGATCACCACCTTTTTATCTCCTTTTGAGTCTTTTCCCTCAGCAAAGTCACTGACTAAAATAATTTATTAAATAGAGTCGCCACCTTCTTATCATAAGTAAAATACTTACTATCTTCTGATTTATTTTCTCCTAGTAGAGTCTTAAATATATATCCAGAGCTTTTAGGTAAAATACAAAAATGTTATTTTGAACAACTCCCCAGTAGAGTCGCCAATCTATTGATGCTCAAATCAACAGATTGGATTTCCTATGGAATTGCCAATCCAATGTTGGGAAACCCAAGTAATTTGGCCAACTAACAAGGTTTCAACCAAGACAATGATGAACCTTCTGCAATTCTTGTTGTACAGAACCAAGGCTGATAGGCCTATACCTTAGATTTATCCTTCAAATCTCAATTCTTTTTATAGAAGATAAGAAACACTTCAACCTTCTCTCTCAAGTATGGAAAGGAACTTGAAATAAACCTAACTAAAAGAAATATATCATGAACTATAAACTGAAATACTTTAAGTAATTGAAAGAATATTTAGTAAATGTGTATTTAATTTGAAATGAACAGATAGATAAGATATCATAAAACTATAACCAATGAACTGAATAACTATAATCCAATAAGAAAGAAAGACTAGTGCATTAATCAACCATGGGCAATAGAGTCAATATCATTCCAATCTTATGTTCAACCTCAGAGATAGTTTTACAAGAAAACTTATCACTTCAAAGGTGTTATGAAATGAACACACAACCTTGAAATAAGCTCAGAGATAATTCAAAAGGATATTACTTCTCAAATGACAAACCAATTGACTGAGACCTCAATCAACATAATTTAACCATGCAAAATGAGAAAACCAACTGATAATAAAGACTATGAACCAAATTAGGAAGCATATACATCAAACTATCACTTTGAAGAAGTTCTATTGATTTATCTGAGGGACTAATTGTAAAATGATAATGAAACAATTGCACATGTGAAAGAAAAAGGACTTATCTTTATTTAATTTTGAAAAAAAATAGTACATCCAGATCCATGTTACAGTTGTTGATCAAAAACTATCCAAATATGTGAAATTGTATTATATTGCATTTTCCTCTCTTTACATTTTACATTATGTGTGTGTGTGTGTTTGAGTGGCTTTCACACCTCTTTATATTGAAAAAACACAACCCTTATTACAAATTATTTTGAAAAAACAATAAACTAACTAAAAAATGACTACCTAACTCTTAGATTTGGCTTTGGTCGAAAATCCAAAACACCTTGTGAAAAGCTAATATTTCTATTGGAGATAGGAAATTTGATTTCCCAAACGGGGTCATTTTTAGATTTTTAAAATTTGACCATCTTTAGCCTTTGTTGGTATCATCTTTGTAGCCGATCTAAATTCCAGTATTTTCTGAAGGCTTTGATTAGTTAGTTCTATTTATTTGTGTCATAAAGCTTCCTTCCTTTGATTTTTTTTAGTATGGAGAAACATGATTCCTGATAATGGATTGGGACTTCTAAATTCTCAAAATTTAGGGTACCACCAGAAGGAGAGAACGTCACTCTTTACAGTGACAGAATCAAAGAAGTTGTTAATGCTATCCGTGGAGTAGGAGGAGTACTTGAGGAAGAAATAATTGTAAGTAAAATTTTGAGAACCCTACTGCCTGTTTATGCTATTAGAGCATCTGCAATTCAAGAAATGAGAGCAGTAGAAAATAACAATGTTACTCTTTATATTTTTATTGGTAGACTTATTTCATTTGAGATGAAAAACTATGACAACAGTGTCTTACCTACTATTGAGTCTGCATTCAAATCTTCTCAAAAAATAAGTAAATCTAGTCATCATAAACACACTCTGAGAAATGATAGTGACAGTGATAGTAATAAAAAATAACTTGATGAACTTGAAGCACTAACGGCTAGGATATTACATAGAGGTAAAGGAAGATACAAAGGTAAACTACCATTGGTTTGTTTTAATTGCAAAGAGATTGGACATTTTGCTGCTAGATGCCCTAACAAGAGAAAGGATGAAAGAAATAATGACAAATCTTATGAAAATAATTATGAAAAAAGTGATGATCATGAATACAGAAGAAACCACCACTCTGACAGAAGAGATAACCGAGACTACAAGGACAAAGGAAAGAAGGCTTGTTACCT
Source organism: Thuja plicata (assembly GCA_018584345.1). Taxonomy (NCBI): domain Eukaryota; kingdom Viridiplantae; phylum Streptophyta; class Pinopsida; order Cupressales; family Cupressaceae; genus Thuja; species Thuja plicata. The sequence continues at coordinate 69,741 of MU227355.1, forward strand.
AATTGAGAACAAAGCTGAAAATACTAACACCGATTATGATGAAGATGTTGAGGTAGTATTTTTTTCTATGAAGGATGATTCAAACGAAGAAGAAAGGTATGTTGAGACTGTACTCATATCTAAAAATAGAAAAAATTATGTCTGGATTATTGATAGTGGCTCTACTCATCACATGACTGGAGATAAAGAAAATTTTGAAACTTTTGAATATTATAATGGTGGATCAGTCAGGATGGGTAATGACTCACCTTGCCTAGTTGAAGGAAAAGGAACCATCATGTTAAATAAAATGATCAGATGTGAAAATTCATATTGGGTGAAAGGAATTAACTATAATCTATTGAGTGTTTCATAGCTAAACAACATAGGTCACCAAGTTGCATTTGAGAACAAAAAGGCAAAGATCTATAATGGAACAGGAAAGTTGATCGGTACTAGTGAACAAACAAAAGGTAATCTATTCTATCTTGAAAATACTAAGACCACTTGTTTATTGGCTATAAATGAAGATGTTTGGTTGTGGCATAAAATATTATGTCATGTGAACTTTGACAACATGGTTAAGATAAGTAAAAAAAGAAAAGTAAGAAGCTTACCGAGTATGTCTAAACCTGACCATGTCATGTGCAAGAATTGTCAAAATGGAAAAATGACAAAGTCTAGTTTCAAGTTAAAAACCTACACATCTAATTCTATTCTAGAGTTAGTCCATACTGACTTATGTGGACCAATGAGAACAAATAGCTATTATGGTGATAGATAATTCATTCTATGTGTTGATGACTATTCTAGGATGATGACTGTCATGTTCTTAAAAGAAAATTCTGAAGCATTTAAGATGTTCAAATGGTATAAAGCTAAAGTTGAAAAGAAAAATGGAAAATAACTAAAATTTGTTAAGATCAGATAGAGGAGGAGAATTTATTTCTGATGAATTCACTAGCTATTGTAATGAGCATGGGATTACAAGACAGGTTTCTACACTGAGAAAAACACACCAAAATGGGATTGGTGAAAGGAGGAATAGATCAATTTTTTATTGTGCCAGAACAATGATGATTGAAAAAGGCATCACAAAAACATTCTAGAGAGAAGCTATGAGTACTTTTGTCTATACACTGAACCAAGTTCATTTGAAGAAAGACACCAATAAGACACCTTATGATCTATGGTATGGATACGCACCAAATGTGAGTTACTTTAGAATTTTTGGAAGTCAATGTTATATATTGAAAGATGATAGAAATGGGAAACTTGACTCTAAAAGTGATGAAGGAATATTTCTAGGATATTCTACTAAAAGTAAAGCTTATAAATGTCTGAATAAATCTTCTAACAAAATCATTGAAAGTGCAAATGTTAAAGTGGATAAATTTGATGAGAAAAATGATCAGGAAAGTAGAAAGGAACCAAAATATTACAATAGATTTGTCTACATTGAAGAACCTAACACTTTTCCTAAGAAATAGTGTAATGCTACCAAGCAACAAAACAATGCAACCAAACAACATGCTGCACACACCGAGAATCAGAAAAATGCTCACAATGTTGAACCGAGCAATGAAGAGAAAGATGAAGGTAAAAATGATGATCAGAGTGAGGAATAGAGATCTGAACTTGTACTTTCTAAATATGTCATAAGACACCATCCACATGATCAAATCACTGGAGATAAAAGAGCTGGAATGAGAACAAGAAGTAAGTCACTTAATACTAGATGTTTGATTTGTGATTTTGAGCCTAAATCTGTTAATACTAAACTTGAGAATCCATAATGGGTTAGTGCAATGAATGAAGAGATTGAAAAAAATGATAAGAACAAAACATGGACATTAGTACCTAGACCGAGTGACAAAAATTTCTTGGTACCAAATGGATTTTCAGATACAAACTGAATGAGAATGGAGAAGTCACAAGCAATAAAGCAAGACTGGTATGCAAAGGGTATGCACAAGAAGAAGGTATTGACTATGGAGAAACCTTTGCACCCGTTGCTAGACTAGAAGGAGTAAGAATTCTACTTGCTTATGCTTCTTTCAAAGGAATCAAAGTGTACCAAATGGATGTTAAATCTGCATTTCTGAATGGAATACTATAAGAGGAGGTATACATTAAACAACCTAAAGGGTTTGTTGATCCTAACAAGAGGAACATGGTTTGTAAGATACACAAATCCTTGTATGGATTGAAACAAGCACTGAGAGCATGGTATGAAAGAATTCACTCTTATCTCATCAGTATTGGATTTGTCAAAACAAGTGATAACAGTAATCTATATTTGAAAAGAGATACTGATGATAAGTTTTTGATTGCTGAGATATTTGTTGATGATATCATATTTGGAGGTATTGATATGTTATGCAAGTCATTTGCTGATGAAATGAGCAAATAATTTGAAATGTCAATGTTTGGAGAGATCAATTTTTTTCTTGGTCTACGGATTCTACAATAGGATGAAGACATCTACATACAACAATCCAAACACATCAAAGAAATTCTAAAGATATTTAAGATGGATGAATCCAAACCAGTTGGAACACCTATGGAAACCAGATGCAAATTGACAAAGGAAGACAAGACAACCAAGGTAAATCAGACCTTATATAGATCTATGATTTGCAAACTAATGTATATTGTACACACTAGACCAGATATAGCACATACAATTGGTATAGTTGCAAGATTCTCTACTAATCCTAAGGAATCATACATGAATGTTGTCAAAATAATTTTGAGATATATGAAGAATATTGAAGACTATGGTTTGTTGTATAATAAAGAAGGCAAATTTGAGCTACAATTTTATACTGATGTTGATTGGGATGGAAACATAGATGATAGAAAGAGCACAATAGGAGGAGCATTCTTTATGGGTGACAGACTTGTCACATGGATAAGTAAAAAGAAAGGATGCATATCATAATCAACTACAAAAGAAGAATATGTGACTGCTGTTGCAAATTGCTCTAACATTTCATGGATCAAGAAATTATTGAAAAGTATGATTGAGGAAATTCTTGACCCAGTAATTATCTATTGTGATAATACAAGTGCTATCAATAGCTCAAAGAACCTTCTGATGCATGCTAAGCCAAAGCACATAGCTATTAAGTATCATTACTTGAGGGAACAAGTACAAGAGAAAGAAGTGATACTAGAATATGTATAATCAAAAGAACAATTAGTAGACATATTCACAAAACCACTGCCTAAAGATACATTTGAGTACCTGAGGAATAGACTAGGGGTTCATCCCTTGTCTACTAGTCACTAAGCTGACTAGGAGGCTGCATCAACCTACACATTATTAGAAGATCAATCATGTTGATGCAATTTGAGATATGGACTGCAATGACATATCAGTACAAGAAGGTAATTATCTAAACCACACACAAAGAGATATTGTTGGCTACTACAGAGCTGTATTGCTGATGGAGAAAAGATTCGATGATATATTTTTGTTTGGCATTGTCGTCAAAGGGAGAGAATAATTCAATGAAATATCCATCAATATCCATCAAGGAGAAGAACATCATTCAAAGGGTGAAAAAAAATATCAAAGAAAGAAGTTTTTACAAAGGGAGAGAAAGATCCAATGATGATGAAGAGAAATATTCAATGAAATATCCATCCATCAAAGGGAGAGAATTGAAGAGAGTTAACATTGCATATCTATCCAGAAAAGGGAGAAGAGATTCTACAAGAAAGGGAGAGTCAGAATCAGAAAACAGAATTGCTACACCTATCCATTGAAGGGAATGAAGAGGAAAAGCACTCAACAAGAATCAAATCTAAGCTAGAAGAGCTTACCGAGATTTAGATATTTGAATTGGTTATAGAACAATAAGTTTGGCATGATATGCCATATTTCATATTATGTTTCCATCAATTCCAAAGTGAGAGATTGATGAACTATAACTGATTAAATATTTGAAGATGATAAGTTGATGATCACCGAGCTGCAAAAGTGAATGCAAGACATTAAATCAGTTAATGTATTGTATTGTCATTGATGTCAACTTGATATAATCTGATTGATCATACACATATTGTCATAGAATGCAAGAGATAAAGAGACAAAGTTTATGTGGTCGGTAAAATATAAAAGTTCAGTATACACCGAGTGACACTAAATATCGACGGACAGTTCACACCGACGGACAGAGAACACCGAGTAGTTCACAGTGTATACCGAGTACTGCAGTAACCAAACAAGTAGTTACCGAGAAAGAGCTATTTACCAAGCATAACTAAAGTGGTCACCGAGCATAACTGAAGTGGTGACCGAGCATAAATGAACTCAATGACTGAGATAACTAAAGTTTATCACCAATCAGAATTGAAGATAAAGAACGATAAAAACACTTAGCTAGCATGAGATATATTTAGATTGACTGGTTGATTTCTTTATTCTTATCGATCATTTGAACTAAAGAAAAGAATATATTTAAAGCACATTTTATTCATAGCTATCATCGAGAGATTTGTGGAATAAAACTGAAGGAGAGCTTTATGTATTAAAGAAAGAATGTTGAGTTTTACGGATCAAGAAGTGATCTATGGTGAAAACACAAAGATTGAATGGCTAAATCATGTCTATATAAAGAGACAAGTAATTCATTATACAAAATAGGAATGCTAAATATAATTTTGGTGAAGATAGAAGTCTTCATGCAGATCTGATCATACAGGCTGAAGAATAGAACCAAAGAATTATGCAGACACACAATAACAGAGGACAGAGAATTCACCGAGTACAAAGAAGAAAGAAGGGGAGAAAAGGAATTGAAGAGAACATTGTTCATAGAGGTATAATTGGACTAAAAATAGATCTGAATATCTGAAAGTTAAATTTTTATTTTGAACATATCATTTACTATTTTAGTTTAACCATTGATTCAGAAAATCTCTTAACCGAGTGGGATTTTACCATCCTTATTGTATTGAGATACTCAAGAGTATCAAAAGGTTTTCTTGTTGACAACATAGTGAATGCTAGGTCAAAAGACAAATTTTTATTTTTGAATCCTCTAACAAGGTCGCACTTAACAATGTGTTTGTAACCTTTAACAGGGTTGGCTATTCATCGAGCTCACTTTAGAAGAGTGAAAATTTTGAGTTACCAATCCAAAGTGGGTTTTTCCCTTAACAGGGTTTCCAAATTATAATCCATGTGTCAAATGTGTATTTATTTCAATGCATTGATAGTTTACTTTACACATTACTCAAAATGGATTGGTTGGTAAACACTAAGTTTAATTACTGCTAGTCGGCAAAGGCTATAAAAAGATAAACAATATATCTTACCAAGCAGTTTATATTTGATAAAGTTATTTAAGGCATACATCTTGATGGAATGAAAGATAACTAGTGGATATTATATTAGAGATATAAATATTTGGTTGAGTTTTTGGAATTTATTTTAAGGCCATTGATTCAACACCCCCCCCCTCCCCTCTTAGTTTTTCTAACACATCATTCTTATTCCATTTCCCTCCATTTATGCATACTAATTTGTGCACTCAATTTTTCATGATTATGAAAATCTTCCATTTTATCCATTCAATTACTAATTTTTCAATTTGAGCTCTCATCTTCTATAAATTGAGCTCATTTTGTCTCTCTTTGGTTAACCACTATATCCTAGTATTCTTTCTATCAAATTGGCCTTCAAATATTTTTCAATTGTGCCATTGGTAAAGAGCAATATTAATCAACCAAATAGAGAAGAAAGGAGAACATTTGATCTTTAATTGAAGGGATTTTTATGTTTACTTGCATATGTTTTGAACTCTTGTTTCATTGGCTTTAATGTTAGATTAGATGGGTATACATATTGTTTATAGTTTTTTGGTTACTCTAGATATGCATCTTATGCCTTTTTATGATCTTAAATGTGGTGAACCCGACGTGAAACATGCCTAACTGATTGAATTTTTGTTTCTTTTTTTGGATTTGCAGGGTCCTGTAAGAGATCTTGGTAGTTGGTCAGAAGTCCTGTGTAGTTGGTCAGAAGTCCTACATAGTTGGTTTGCTAGTCCAACGTAATTGACACCCAGAATTGCACACTTGGCTGTCTTGCTACACACTTGGTTTTCCTTGTTGTGCACTTGGTCAAATAGGATATATTTTGATGGTTTAGGATTAGCACATTAGGGTTTAGGAAGTAGTCCTACATTTTTAGCTTCCTTCTTTCAGTTTTCTCAGTTGTAAGGATATAATGAACCCTAAATGGTGAAAATGAAACCTAATTTGGTTAATGAACCTCATATTTTAGTTTGGGAACTTAAAATGAATCGCACATTTAATTTTGGTGTTCCTAAAATGAACTTTATCTAGTTTAGGATCTCACACAAGGCTAATCAATTAGTTATTTTTCAATCTATTTAAACTTGAAATATAGCCAAACTAGGGGTCATAATTGGTTCAATTGTGCCAAATAAAGTTGTTTAAGTTAAAAAGGACATTAAAATGAACATTCATGCCTTATTTTGGGAACCTAAAATGAAAATCTAATTAGTTTAGGATCAAATGTAGATCTCTTATTTAAGGTATTTCCAGATTAGTTCAATCTGCAAATCATTGTTTATTGTGCATTCATAGGGTCCTAGAAGAGATCCAGGCAATTGGTCAGAAGTCCTATGCAATTGGTCAGAAGTCCTACATAGTTGTTTTTCTAGTCCTACGTAGTTAGCACCCATAATTACGTACTTGGCTGCCTTGTTGCACACTTGGTTTTCCTTGTTGTGCACTTGGTCAAATATGATACATTTTGATGGTTTAGGATTAGCACATTAGGGTTTAGGAAGTAGTCCTGCATTTTATGCTTCTTGCTTTCAGTTTTCTCATTTGTAAGGCTATATAATGAACCCTAAATGGTTAAAATGAATCCTAATTTGGTTAATGAACCTCATATTTTAGTTTGGGAACTTAAAATTAATCTCACATTTAAGTTTGGTGTTCCTAAAATGAACTTTACCTAGTTTAGAATCTCACACAGGGCTAATCAATCAGTTCTTTTTCAATCTATTTAAACTTGAAATCTAGCCTAACTACAGGTCATAATTGATTCAATTATGCCAAATAAAGTTGTTTAAGTTGAAAAGGACATTAAAATCAACATTCACACCTTATTTTGGGAGCCTAAAATGAACATCTAATTAGTTTAGGATCAAATGCAGATCTCTCATTTAAGGTGTTTCCAGAATAGTTCGATCTGCAAATCATTCTTAAATAGCCTAAAATGAACCCTAATCTCATGTTTATTGAGTGTTGAATGTTCAATTTGGTCAAAAACCTTCAATTTTGTAAGTTTTTAGTCCATTTTGAGCTTCAGATGACAAGTTGTGGACTTGGTCAGGTGTTGTGCACTTGGGGCTCTAATCCTGCACACTTGGGCCTCTGATGTTGCGCACTCTGTTGTCTGATACTACACCATTGGTAAAATGAATGTTTTTCATGCTATATTCTGACTTTCTTTATTCCTAAATATATTTATGCACTTGATATGCTAGATTTATGTGTTACTGATGATCTGTGCAATATTTTGGCAATCGCGGGATGAAGAATAAACCATAAAATACTAATGAGTTTGATGTAGGATGCTTGTCAAAGACCTTGTGTCTCTTCCAAAAGATTCATGTCTTTTTTTAGTAGTTAAAAAACACTTCATATTTGGTGCTTAAAAAGAACCACTTTTCTTATGTGTTTGAAGTGTCTTCTATATTTGTAATCTAAAAGGATTGTATGAATGTATCCTCTCCTCTCACCTTCACAGATATTGGGTGAAAGCGAAATTCATACAAATATTTTAGCGTGGCTACTTCCCGTAAGCTTTGACAGAGACAGTGAAAGGGATTGCCCAACTAGTAGAAGGATAAATCCAAGCCCTTCGAAACTGGTATATAAAAAATGTCATTGTGATTACTGTCATAGTGAACACGTGTTGATTATGTTATACCAGGAAGGATTTCTCCCTTAGTACACTTGTGGTGCGTAAAAACCTACATGAATTAACTTTTTTAGGATAGGAGGCCTCCAAAATGGGGCTAATCTTCCACGCATATAGCCACCTGAATGAGTGCCCTGACTAATAACTTTGTTATAGTAACCAAAAATCCTCTATCTGCTAGCTTGAAAGGTCCGAGACTGACTAAGACATCCTACATTTTTGCGGCCCTTAGTAGAGACAATAGTCCCTTGGGAAGTGATTACCCTTGGGATTAAAAGATTGGTGTGCACCAGAAGTGAGTGCACTGTAATATGCCTCCAAGCTTCTAAGTTGTTTTCTATGAGTAAGCACAACTGAACTTTTTTCAAGTGTGAATTCAACAGATATTGTCCTGCCTTGCCTTATGTTGTGGTGTGTTTGTTTTGATTTTACAACAACTATTCTCTCTGATGTGTCTTATGTGGGGGTTTTAAAATCATTAAAAGAGAATTTTCAAAAACACTCCTAAAAAGTCAAATCCCATCCAAAACATTCACAAACATTCATGAACACTTTGAAATTCCAAAACCACCTTGTATCAAAAGCCTTGTGAACATATGGAGACCAAAAAATTTTATCTTGGAGCCTTACAGTTTGCCTTATTCTTGTATATTCATATCATAATCCCTTTACATATATTGCATTAGACCACTTTCATTTGAAATCTTAATCCTTTTTCATTAAGCCTGAATCATAGCTCCATACTGCTTTGCAATATCCTCATGCTACACTTAGATCCCTTTAAAAACTTTGCAAAATCTTATAAAGAATCGAAATCCTAGAGTCTCTCTTTATGATGTTGAAAAAAAGATCTTGAATTGGTCCCTTTCTCCCTTTATCATAATGTGTCCCCTTATTAATTGGTCAAACTCCACCTTTTTCATGATGGATTTGATCTAGTCCCTGTTGGTGGGGTTTTGTTGACCGGGTCCGCCAACAGTCATAAGTTGTCACAGGGTACCGGAGGTACAAGCCAACTCTGCCTGCAAAGGTTATCCAAGGAAGTTAGATTCCCCAGGCCTTCAATCACCTAGGTGTTGGGTCATGATGGTGTGGGGCTCGGTTGGGAGAAGTGACTGTTCTCAAGGGGGATAATTGGTTTCTTCAACTCGTTCTCTCCAGAGATTCAATGAGGTGAGGTTTCTCCTAGCATTCTACACTTAGCAAATAAAATTAAAAAGAGATCCTGTAGGGTTAGAATTACTTCATCTAACTATAGTTATGTTTAAACATTCAAGACATCAATAATACTCTGATATACTGCACTAAATACCAAAGAAATACACAACCATCAACTAGTATTTTATCAGTAGTGAGGGAAAAGAGGTCGTTAATCTATTTGATATATCAGAGCAAAAGACATAAAGAACATGAAACATAAAATACCATTAACTCAGAAGCATGAATGCCAAAAACGTCATTGTAAAGAATTCTCCCTTCTTCATTAATGTCTCTTCCAGCAAGCACTGGTGCGTGATACAATGGTGGCTCCAGGGGAGTGTCTAACTATTGAAAATGGGACAATGGAGCATTGAGCTCTGCAACTAGAATAAAAAATCCCCTTTCTGTTACTGTGGACAGCAAAATCATCAATTTTGCCAACCCTTGGAAATGGGCTGGTCTGGCTATTTATACACATTCTCTTCTAACCCTAACCCTAACCCTATTTTATATCATGTTTCAATAAAATACAATATTTGGGGGCCGGTACTACCTACGCCACCCTACAAAAAGACCTTGAGACATAATAGGGCTGATATGCTAGAAGAATGAGACAAGAATATATAGTAGAAGAATCGGCCTCGAGAAGAGAGTCAGGAAGGAGAAGGAAAAAAGTAGGTCCCCGGGGATCGAGGCTACATGCCTCATAAATCAGAAATACGGCGCCTTGTCTCCAATGTGCCAGGTGTTCCTATAAAATGGTGCCTCGAGAAGACCATCTTGTCAGAAAACCAACTGTTGAGTTGACGCCCCCTTGATGTAGCCAACCACCTTCTGATAGCCTTTATTAACCATTCGTGAAAGTGACCGGTCAGCCTCGGGGACCGAGACACGAATCACTTGAAAGAATATAAAATTTGGGATCTGAGACTCCGGGATCTGGGAACTTACGTTCCCAAAAGAATAAAGAATACCAAATGTTTGGGTTTTCTCAGGTGCCCAGAGAAAACTTATGGTTGTTTGTTATCATTGAAAGCCTAGAGGAGGTGGGAGATGCCATCTTCATCGATATCCTTCAGGCTGGCCCTTCGGTACTTAGCCACCTCAATTTGTTCCCCCAAGTCCAGAACATTCTCCTTAAATTCATCAGCCATTTTTTCTGCGTCGTGGCCACTAAGAACCATACGAGTTAATCTCATCATTTGAGCACCATCTATTCCCTTCAGGGATTGATATCGAGACTTCATCATTTCATCAAAACTCCCCAAAACCAAATCCTCTGGCGTACAAGTATCTGTACTGAGGGGGTCAGCCCCGGAAGTCTTTGTTACAAAAGACTTGTATAAATTGAAAGAATATTTTACTGCATTGACCTTCTCCTGTAGAGTCCCCACCAGTTGCTTGGTTACCTCCAATGTGAGGTCAAGTTTGGAGTGTTGGGTCCTCAAGAAATCAAATGATTCGTCCTTTAGAATTTTGGATTCAGAAACCATTTCCTCTCCCAGGTCGAGGAGTTCTTCAAGCTCTACTTTCCATGCTTGATAATTTTCAATATCACCCTCCTATAGGTCAATGAGAGTCTCTACCTAGTGTAGAACATGATGGGCTGCATATAAGTCTAGGAGGGTGGATACCAAGAAATGCTGGGTGTTTCCTATTTGCAGAGCGACCCACTCGTCGACTACCTGAGCCTTTTTCTTCATTGTTCGTAGGGAGTCTATGTCGCTCTGCGGTAGTGGATCTTCAAATGTGGAAGCCTCTGGAGGGGCAGCGTTGATAGGTCTAGCCAGCTCAGTAAGCAACCCCATAAGGTTTGCATTTTTTGCCTTTTCTGTTTTAAGCCTTTGGGCCTCTTTTTCATAACGGGCCTCCACTACCCTAGCTTCCTCCTTCAGCAGGTCCACCTCACCCTATTTTCCCCTCTTCCCTAGTGATACCTCTACAATGTTGTAATCTCTGGGCTCTGTGGTTGCTTCATCGATGTCTGGGGGAGGTGTCGCCACAATGGCAATTGTTTCTCTGTCGGGCCCGGTTCGAAGAGTATGAACCGTCTAGGCTTTCTTAGCCTTTGGTGGGGCCTGGACCTGAGCCATCATTTCGGCTAGGGAGAGAGGAGTTCTAGGAGTGGACAGAGCCTTTCTTTTCTTTCTCTCTACTAACCACTGAGGCAGTAGGGGTGGCTTATTTTCCAAATTCTGTTCTCTTGGTTCTTCTCTGGTGCCCTGCGGCTGCTCTTCCTTAGTGGTGTGGGCCTCATCCATCCCTTTGCCAGTGTCTTCTCCCTTATTGGTAATATCCTCCCTAGCAACTTCCATCTCCTCAGCCTTGTCCTCTGTATATATTTCTTTATCTAGACTTCTGTTGGCTTCTTTGTGGATTTCCTCTTTGTGTTTGCTCTGCTTGTTTCTCGGCATCTGCCGCCGGGGCTTCTTTTTATGTCGGCACATCCTTTAGCAATAGTGGAGGTACTGGGCTAAGATTTAAAGTTTGGGCCACGGTAATTACTTTCCCAAAGGTCACTCACAAGAGTGGCGCTTGGAACATGGCGGCTAGGGTTACGGTTATTCCCATAGGTCCGATTCCCCAAAAAAATATTGTTTATTCATTCTGCCTTTGTTGGTCTACCCCCAGATTTTGTATCTACGGAGCCTCGGAGGAAATCTCTGGCTCCGCTTCCCTTTCCTCTTCTATCTATTCTTCTTGCTCCTATGTAGGCTCTTGTTCCGCAGGTTCCTATTCCGCAGCTGGGACTTCTATCTCTGTTTGTCTGGTGTCTCCCTACAAGTTCCCAAACTCGTCAGTTGCAAAGACATCATCAAATTCCTCCTGCGACGAAGGACTGGCTAGGACTTCAGTAGGCTTTGTTTCTCTTTCCATCTCTGGGGAACTAGAAGAGAGGATCTCTACTTGTGGGGTCTGGGGCATACCCAACCCAAGCTCTACCTTAGGCTTTTGGTTAAGCCTCTTCTTTCTTTGGGTAACTAAGGGTGGCCCCACATCCCTTAGTGCTGCTTGTTCCATTGGATCTACCCCCATGGCCTTTACCATTAAGGCTGCTAATGATGGGGAGGAAGGGGGGCGAATTGGCCCGGCCATGAGTACTGGAGTGGCCAGCCGTGTGATTAAATTCTCCCTCATTTGTTGGGATGCTACCACTGACTGCTTTATTTATTTATTTATGGGGAATTCTTGCACAAGAGGGGTTGTATCTATTCCTTTTCCTTTATCCACTCCCTGCAAAGAATTCCCAGCCCCCAAAGTTAATTTTTGTACTGGCTGGGCTTCTCGGTGGGCACTTCCGGGGCAAACCTTCTTGAAGTATGCATGACTTCTCTTGACCACCTCTCGGGTGAAGTCCTCAATTGTTGGCCCTTCCTGGGCATCCCAAATTACCAGTGGGAGGGCCATTGTATCGATCCCCTTTGCTTTGTATTGGGGATCGATCGTGGGGCCGACGTCTGAGAAGTTCTCTGGGAACCTCCAGAGCTTCAACCTTTCCATCATGTTTGTCATCATACTGACATAGTGCCGGCTCTGCACCTCCATGTCATCATGGAAATATTTCCAAAAATCCTCCATATGGTAGTGGTGGGGCTCTGAAGCCCGGGAAAGTGCCACTGTAATCTTGCCGTGCGGATCAAAATTTTTCTGTGTTAAGTAGAACTCCTTGAGGTTGTAGCTTTTAAGTTCGTTATCTGCCTCTTTTGCGGTGGTGAGACTACATGAATAGTTCTCATAAGTGATTGGGAATGGAATATTGGTTACCTTCTTTAAGGCAAAGAAGGCATGCAACTCCATCATCTGCCTGCAGTATTCCAAGAGAATGATCTTGTCCCCATAGTGTTTGGGAAACAAGTAGGGTTTCTCAGAGAAGCCGGTGACCCTAATATAAGTGTGTTGTTGGAATTAGATATAATAATGTCCATAGATTTGGACCAAATTCATCACCTCGGTGGATAGGCAGTATCCTGCATCCCGGGTGGGTGTGAGCAGGTGATAGTAAATGAACGCATCATTTACTCGGCAAAAACTCAGGAAGCTGGCCTCCCATTGAACTTGCGGGAAATGGTCCCATGGTGCATTTTGTCCTGGGAAAATCCCAAGCACACCATCTGTAAGTAGCCCATGGGCATGGGGACTCTATTGCGCAAGGGCCTAGAAAACATAAGAAGTCATGTAAAATTTCTTTTTCCTGGCCAGTTGGAGGAGCTGGGAGTCAACATGGTTCAAAATTATAGCTGCCCAGTCGAACTATCCTCCCTTGGTGGAGATGTCAAGGATAAAGTAATACATCCATGGAGTGAATTCTTAGGTAGAGGGCTACCCAAATACTTGGGACAATGCTATCATTCCCATCTGAATGCTCTCTTTGAATTGGGACCTAGGAATTTCTATCTTCATCCTCTTAGGGTACCTCTTCGAAACCTTGGGCTAGTGAACATTCATGTATATCCAGGCGGCCTCCTTGAACTACGTGGATTGGGCCAAGGCATCTGACCTTGTAACCACATAAGGCTTGTCAAATTGAGGGATCCCCAGACCCGCCTAGAATGTGTTAGGGTCAAGGGATACTAGAGGAGTAGGGTACCCAGTGGGTTCTGCGGCTGTGAGCATAATAGCCTGAATAGAAGAGTTGTAATTGGCGGCCATTGTCAGAATAAGCTCTGGAGATTGTATAGAGCATGGGAAACAAGCCACCTTAAGAATCCCAGAGTCCCCAACATTGATGGCTAGCTGATCTCCAGCATGTCACTGGATGTACATCATTTTCACTAAGGCCTGCATTTTTGGCCATGTCCCGATGTTGGTGTCGGTAATGAGTTTAACCTTGAACTCAATCTTTGAGCCCATGATAACACTATCTTGCACAAACTTCATGGTTAGGGGCAACTTCTCTAGGGCCCTTTCTATTTTAGATTTAACATCCGCTCTGGTAGCCATCGTGGAAGGTAGCTATGGACTTCTAGGTGGTGAGGATGCAGATGCTTCAGACATGTTTGGAAGTCTACTCTAGAGACCTGCAAGGCAAAGCGACCGTCAGAATGCATTAACAAATAAATACTTCAGGGTCCAGAGATCTTACCACTGTGATGCCTGCTTTTCCTGAAAAGTTAGTTTCATTCAAACAAAACTCGAAAAGCACACGCATTACATGAACTTAAGATTTTGACTGAACATCCAGGTCTGGGGATTTTATCACATCAGTAAGGAAACAGGATGGATGATGGTAGGAGACCCAGAGCCTGAAGAAGTAACCGTTGTTGAGGATGTGCAAAAAGGCAAATTTTCAGGCCCACATGGGCACCACATGTATAGGTAATAAATAGGAGTTATGGTGATGACGGCGGAGCCAACTGTCTGAACGCGTGAAAAGTGAAGGCCACTTGGACAGATTTAAATGCACACATGGGACATAAATGAGGGCCTAGCTAGTTTTACAAAGGAGAGAGAAAATCATCTGTTTGAAACTGGCCGAGAGCCAAGTTTCAAACAGGTGGTTTTCTGCTCTGAAATGAACTTACGGGTGGAAAACCAGTGACACAGGCAACTCGACCATCTTGCTAAGCTGTCTAGAAGGATATACATAAGATATACATGAAGATTTACACATATACACTATAGAATGACATCTACGAGAAACCAGGCAAAGCATGAAATATTTACAACTTTCTACATTATTTACAAGCCAACCACACTTGCGCAGAGGGCGGACAACCCTTTGCCAGAGCTGACCCACCAACGGGCAAAAAACTAGAAAGAGATAACGAATGAGATCGAAGGAAGCAAAGACAAAAAAAAATGGAGAGGGAACACACCAGGCAGATGAAAAACTGACGGGAAAAGGGACACTAACCTGAGAATGCTGAAAGGAGAAGGAAAGAAGTCACCACGGAAGCTTTGCAACAGCTACAACTGCCAAACGATCACAACCCGCCACTACAAAGCACTCATAATCACTTGAAAAGGATGGAAGTATTTAGCACTAATTATCGTTAACTCTTTGCAAATCACTCTGAAATCGCTCTGAGTGCGTGAGTGTTTTAATTACGGTAAATGTGAAAATAACAAAACTTCTATTTATACCCGTGGTAAAAAGGCAATCCACCTCCTTCTGACAATCTCTAGACAGACAAACCTCTGGACCTCAAGCCCAGGGATTCCTTGCGACGATCACCTTAAGAACATCCTAGCGAAGAATCCTAGAGTCCGGAGTCTGGCTCCCAACAAAGAACAGCCTCCGGGACCGGGGTCCTGGAGACGAGAAACCAACCAAACAAAACACGACAGCGGGGAAGAAAACCCTAGAGAAAGAAAAAAAAAGGGGAAGGATGAGGCAAGAACCACAAGAAAAAGCAACAAAAGAAAAAAGAAAAGAAAAAAAGGGGGGACCCAACATTTTATATAAAAAATGTAGGGACAAGGATGCAGGGCATAAAAAATGGCGACTATCTAGGACAAATGCCTTAGCGCATCTGAGAACTACAGAATCTTTGGTTAGCAAAATAGGAACAAGCCATTTCCTGAAGCATCTGACAGGCAACAAGCAACATTTCTGAGAGAATCTGACCACACGGTATCCAGTTCGTAGCCCTTCATTAGTGGTGTCATGTGTTCTTTGGAAGGAGATCAAGATGATGACCCCTAGGAGGAGTAGAGAGGAGGCGCTAATTACATTGATCCAGTCATCAATTTTCTCATTTCTCCCGAAGATCGGAGTTTCGTCCCACTTTCCTTTTCTTATTATTTTGTTTGTTTCTAGGTGGGAAGGCAGTACTTCTTTCACCATTAGAATTAAGCTTAGCTAACTTCAATGGCGGTACTTCTTTCACTTGTCCACCTATACTTAGATGTTTGAAGAGGGGATAAAACTCCAGACCCAAAAAGAATTCCTTAAAGTTTCAGACCTGGCTCAACCAACCAGTACAACCGATCTACCCTCGACATGTCCGATTACTTGTTCCTTATATTTTTTTTTTGTGTTCATTGATTGCCAGACCCTCAGAGACAACACCCGATGGAGATTGTTCAAAATGTGCCGCAACCTGTGAAACAACCCCGGAGACTAGGCCAGCTCCACTATGCTAAAGATAGATTCTAAAGTTCACCATGCCATAGACATCGTACCAGAGACTAGAGCTTATGTGAAGCATTCCAATTCTTACAAGATAGAACAAAACGCTGGGACCCCAAAAGAAAACCAGAAATAAAAATAAAAAACCACCAATAGAGGACTGCCCCGAAGGGCAGCCGACAAGGCTATTTAAAAGACATGGTACCTCCCAGCGAGGCACCCAAAAGAAATATTTACAAGCGGAAGGCTTTATATAAAATACAATTTCAGACAAACTTACCCTATTCAAAGTAGTGTTTGAGAAATTATCCATTGACAAGCAATGAGACAGGTTCCCCAGTCATGGTGTTAAGGCGGTGAGTATTTGCCCTACAGATTTTTGAGATTAGGTATGGTCCGAGCCAGAGCCATTATAAATTCATATGCTTTCCTTTCTTTTCCCGGGCCTTGTCCCACAATAGGACTAGATCTGAAATCTGAAAAGCCTTGTATTGGGCCCTATGGTCAAACCATCATTTTACTACTTCTTGATGATGCACAAAATGTTCAAGGGCTGCGTCTTGTTGTTCTTCCATTCACACCAGATTTAAGAGCCAAACCTCCACGATGTCATCCTTGTTGCTAAATTCCTGCATAAATTGTAAAACTGGGATCTGTAAGTTAACCGAGAATATGGGGTTTTGGCCATAAACAAGATGCAACAGGGATGTTCCCAAGGCGGCCTTGACGTGAATGTGATCCGCCCAGAGGGCGAACTTCAAATTTTGATGCCAATCCTGGGGATTCTGTTCTAGCAGGTGTTTGATCACTTCAAGTAGGTTCTTATTCGTTGATTCAGCAATGTCGTTCCCCTGGGGATAATAGTTGCTGGAAAAATTCAAAGTGATCCTCCAGTTGTAGGTCCATTTGAGTAACTATCCCAAAGAAAATATCGGACCATTGTCACATACCAAAGCAAAGGGCATTCCAAACCTTGTGACGATGTTTTCTTCCAAGAATTTGATAACTACGTCTGCCGTGTTATTCTTGCATGGTATAGCCTTGGACCACCAAGTGCAGTAATCAGTAGCAGTGAGAATGTATCGGTGGTTGATAGATGAGTTGGGGTTGATTTCCCTGATGAAGTCAAATGCCCATTGGGAAAAGGGCATAGCCTCAAAGACTCGTTGCAAAGGCATAGCCGGGTTACGCTCACGATGCGCCGTGGTTTGGCAAGTGTGGCATTTTCTAACATGAGTGTAAACATCTTTGAATATACAGGGCCAATAGTATCTAGCCCAAAGGATCTGATGGACAGTGGCATCGGTTGAGCCATGTCCGGTTCCAAACTGCCTGTGAAATTCATCAATCACCTTTACAGCTTGGTCTTTTTCGATGCACCGGAGGAGCACTCCTTCATAGTTTTTGTGGTAGAGCACAAAGTTTTTGATCATGAAGTGGGCGCTTTTCATCCGCAGGGCATGGTGTTTATTGGGAGGTAACCCCTCCAAGCATTTTTTATTTAGTAGAAAATATACCAAATCGGTATACCATGAGTCTCGGGTGATGGACTCCACTGTGCAAGTTTAACATTCTATGCGGGGAGTCTCTTCTACCATCGCTCGAATCAGTCCTTGGCCCCGGACTATCCTCATGGGCTGTATTTCTAAGTCATATTCCTGGAGGATGGCCATCCACTTCCCCCATCTTTCACCCAACTCACTCTGCATCAGTAGAGACTTGACGACCTGATTTGAAATGATAGCATGTACCTTGCTCTGGAGAATATAATGCCAGAATTTATTCACGGTGTGAACTAGAGAAAAGGCTTATTTTTCTAGTGATGAATATCGTACTTCAGCATTCTTGAAGGGGGAGCTCATGAAAGCTATTGGTCATTCTTCCCTTTCAACCTTTTGAGTCAATACTGCCACGACAAAATGCAGCGAAGCAAAGGAGCAAATATAAAATGGAAGGGAATAGTCTAGACTAGCCAGGACAGGTGCTTCCGTTATTGTCTATTTGATCTGGGCAAATGCCAAGTTTTCTTTAGGACTCCACTCAATCTTGGTATCCTTCTTCATCATCTCATTGAGTGGTTTGACTATTTCTGCGAATCCAGTGATGAACTACCGGACGAAGTTGATCTTTCCGAAGAAGGATCGCATCTCTTTCTTGCTGCCGGGCATTTGTAAGTTTAGATTTTCTTCAACTCTCTCAGGGTTGATGGCTATGCCCTTCTCGGAGATGATATGACTGAGAAAATTCCCTTCGGTGACCCCAAATATGCACTTCTTGGGGTTGAGGGATATTCCATACCGACGACATCTCTCGCAGATCTGAGTGAGATGGGCGGAATAGTCATGCCTGTCCTATGAAAAGATGGTCAAGTCATCCATGTAGATGATTATGCACCCATTCACAAGGCCCTTGAATGCAATATCCATGGCCTTTTGAAATGTGGCCCCTGCATTAATCAGACCAAAGGGCATTCTCCTGTATGCAAACATTCCCCATTTGGTGGTAAACATTGTTTTCTCCCTGTCTTCATACTTAACCATGACCTGGTTATATCTAGAGTACCCATCCAAGAATGACATCATCTGGCATCCATTCACTATCTGTAACACCTCATCCAATGAAGGGAGAGGGTGATTATCTTTCTTGGAGGCATTATTCAAGTTTTGGAAATCCACGCAAAGGCGAATCTCACCGTTCTTTTTTCTCATAGGGACTAGATTGGCAACCCATGTAGTGTGCCAGATTGGGAAGATTATCTGGGCTGACAGTAATTTTTCTACCTCTTGATGAATTAGAGGATCGATCAGGGGGTTGACCAGTCTTTGATTTTTCTGAAAGGGCTTAGCATCAGGTTTCAGGGGAATAGTATGAGTTATAATGGATGTGTCATATGTTTTCAAATCTTCGTAACCCCATGCAATTACATTCATGTATTCTTGGAGAACTGTGAGAATCTTCTCCTTCTCCTTAGGGGAACAGGAGGTACCAATGTGGATCATCTTTCCTTCACCAGGCTGGCCGATGTTTACTTTTTCAAACTTTCCTCCCTCGGAGGAAGATGACACCTTCTCCCGGGCCCAAGGGTCTGAGTCAAAGATTCGTTATAGTGCAACCATCCCCTTCAGGATGGTGTTAGTAGGTAGGTCCATGATCCCATCATCTTTGTCACCCTGCCTAGTATTGTCATGGTCTCGTTCTTCCACTATCTGGTTTTCAAAGATGCCAACATTTTCCATGAAGGCTAGGATATGCTGATCGTCCTCAAAAACCTGAAAGTAGGTGACATTGTCTGGAATGGATGGGGTGGGGACCATCTACACTAAAAATCTCTGGAGTCGCGAGCCAGCCATTGGCTCAAGTGTGCTAGCAAAAATGACGAGGGCATCCGGGACATAGTTTCGTCACCAGGGAATGAGGTCAATGCCAAAGGCATCAAAATCTTCAATAAGGCTCCAAGCCCGATTGCAGTACATGGCCAGTCTTTTGTCGTGGCATGTGTATTGACTCCGGACTTGTTTGACAATCAAATCTAAATCACCCACAGCCCAGAGGCAGGTGACACCTTTCCTTAATGCAAATAAGAGTCCAAGGACCAAAGCCTTATACTCTGTGACATTGTTTGTACAGTTGAACTGCAGTCTGTAGGACGCAAGGAAGGACTTCCCTCGCAGGTTGATTAATTCCACCCCAGCCCCACAACCTTGTTTGGATCGGGACCCATCAAACTTGAGGGTCCACAAGTCACTGTTTGTAATCTGGGGCTGGGGAGTGAGAGTAGCCTTTGGATTGCTGTTGGGAGGCTTAGGAGGAGCTCCCTCCTGAACTACTGGCATGAAGGTAGAGTTTACCTCTGGAGGTGTTTGGATTTGGGATTCTTGGGGAGATGGCACCAAAGGATTGCATCTCGTAGGAACACTAGGCTCCGGGGTATCAGCTATATGTTCTTTATTCTGGAAGGCATCGATGTGCTGGTTAGCGACTGAAAGGCAGGGCCCACACTCAAGCTCTGAATGTTTCTGATATTGTACTCGGCACCAAGTGTCAAATAGGAGTGTAGCAAGGGTCGTTGTGGCACCTTGAGAGTCAATCTCAACTCTCATCTTTTCTTCTAGGTCCTGGGTTCTCTATAGCACTATGGGATCCTCTCTGGGGATGAAATCGAATGTTAAGATTTCAAAGGGTCGGTACACCCCCGGGGAAGTCTCAGAGAAGAAGACCTCACTGACCCTCCCAACCTTAGTAAGGGCTTGTTTCATCCAAGGTTCACTTTCGACCCGGATCTTATTTGATTCTCCTTCCTAGGGGAGCCATAAATGGGTGAAGTCGGTCGAAAACTATCCATTCAAGGACGTAGACCAATTCTGACTTAATAACATCCCATAAGTCTCTGGCATGTTCACCACTTGAACGTCGATTATGGTGGCTATCCTAGGGTCCTGGATAAGCTGTATTCGGACGTTCTTCAATTCCCCCACCATTTTTATGGCAGTCTTATCCAGCTAGATCACTGCACCATTAGATGGGGTGGGATGGAATCAGAGCTTCTGACAAATAGATAAGGGCATGATGTTCCCCAAAGCTCCAGAGTCTACTAAGAAATTGTGTATATTTTTACCTTGGACATTTAGGCCTAGTAGGAAGGGAGGGTCCTCATTGTTCCCCCATAAGATGGCCGCGTTAGCATTTTTGAATGAGACAGTCTTGGGCGAGCGGCTGACGACTTTCGGGTTCCCCAAGAGCTTCAGAAGAGACTTCTTCTGTTTGGGATAGTTTAGCATGACCTCCATCAAGGTCATGGAGGTGGTGGTATGTTCTAATGCCTTTGTAATGTCAAATCTTCCCCTTGGGAATTGGTGATTTCCCTCGGTTAGGTCTTTTGCTTGGTTAGAGCTAGAACCCTTTGGAGGAGCAGGTCGGTCAGTTGTGTTATTTCAGGGAGGAGGGGTGTCTTTGATAGGAGGCATGGGCATGTAAGCTAGTCCTTTACCAACTTGACTTTGAGTATTGTATGGAGTCCATGGGTTGGTGAAGGCGTTGGCCTCGAAGGGCGAGATAGATTCATCAAAGAATCCTTGCAATTCAGACCCCTCTTCATCTTTCCTGGAAGTTTCGAAGAAGATGGTCTCACAGGTGAAGGCACTGTGGGTTGGCTCTTGAACAGGAGGCTCTGGAGGGGTGGCATCATGTGACTGCTATCTATCTAGCTGGGAGATCATGATGAATTTTTCCAACGTGGCACAATTTACCTCATTGTGTGAACCCGTGTCGTGCAATCTACACCAATTAGTCATGGACTGGAAGTCTGCGACTGGTGTGAAGTGTGATGGTCCAGCACCATTTTGGTTGGCATTTTAGTTCAGAGGTGGGCCTCCGGTGTTCGTGTTATTGTTCCATTGCTATTGATTAGGCCTAGGCCCGTTGTTGAAGTTTCTCCCCTCGACATTGTTGTTTCATTGGCTGGAGAAAATATTTCCCCTCTGGGAATTTGAATTATGGGGCGCGTAGGACCCCGCCTTCAGTTGACCCATGTCTACAGTCAAGGTAGACAACATTCACCGGAGGTATTCAACCTCGGTGGTCAACTGAGTGTTGGCATCACAATGTGATGGTTGTTGTTGTTGGTTTCCCAGGAAGGTAGCAGTATTAGCCAGAGTCGAGGGCGACAATCCTCCAGTTGCGGATGACTAAAAGAAGGGCACTCCAGACGGTTGTGCCTGAGACTGTTGTGCCTGCTGCGGCTGATTCCAAGGGAATGCTTCCAGACCTGGTACCATTTGGGTCTATGTTGGATAAACATACTAGGCCTACTTGTCTATCAGGGGTGGTGGAGGATTCATTGTCATCAAGGGAGCACCCATTTCCAGATTGGGGTTATACCCCCCGGTGTACGTTCTTTTGTCGGGGATCATGTTGAAGGGCGTACTCTGCCCAATCTCGCCTGGGGATTTGTTGAGACCACGGGATAATTCTAAAGCTAGGTTGTAAACTTTTGCCAAAGTGTCCTGGTCACCTACGGTGGTTGTTCTCCAAAGGAGAGTGGCAACGAAGGGGTCCATCGCATTAAGGTAAGTCTGTATGGTTACTTCTAGGGATGAAATAAAAGGGCCCATGCACCACTTCAAGTCGCGCTAGAACCGATGATTGAATGTTGTAAGAGGTTCATTGGGTTCCTTCCTAATGGAGATGAACTAGTTGTGGGACTAGGCTGGGTCCACATGTACGCGAAAGGCGGCCAGGAAGGCATCCTCCATATCCTACCAACTATTTATGGAGTTGGCAGGAAGGTTAAGGTACCAGTTCAACTCACCTTGCCCTAAAGACAAGGGAAACATCTGAGTCACAACATCTTCATGCTGGATCCGGTGTTGGTTCATGGCATCCTTATATTCTTGTAAATGCTCTTCTGCGATCTGTGAGCCTAAGTGCTCATATCATGGGCAGATCTTCTCTGGGTGCGAGGGTAAGTCGTTGATTGCACCCAGGAAAGTTCCCATTGGGGACTCGGTGTTTTCAAAATATGTGACCATCGGGGGAACTGGATTTTGGGTAGTTTGAGGACTGGTTCCTGGGATTTCCTGAGAATTTTGGGTATTCTGAGGTATGCTAGACCCCCAGACAATAGTGGCTAGTGTGATTTTTGGGGTCTATTTCTTTCGAGCAGTGGGCTCGAGTTTGTCAAACCTCCCAAGAATCCAGGTAGACCTAAGGATTCTTTCAAATTTCACTGGGGAGAAAGACCCAATCCCACTGAAGGCTTGACTCCTAAAACTATAACTCAGGGAACCCTCAGGAGGTGTAAAATTAGAATCTCGAGAGGGGGATGAGTTCATGCCCTCCTTCTAGCGCCAGTTTCTTTTGGTGGGGTTTTGTTGACCAGGTCCGCCAACAGTCATAAGTTGTCACCGGGTACCAGAGGTACCGGACAACTCCGCCTGCAAAGGTTATCTAAGGAAGTTACATTCCCCGGGCCTTCAAGCACTTGGGTGTCGGGTCACGATGGTGTGGGGCTCGGTTGGGAGAAGTGACTGTTCTCGAGGGGGATAGCTGGTTTCTTCAACTCGTTCTCTCTGGAGATTCAATGAGGTGAGGTTTCTCCTAGCATTCTACACTTAGAAAATAAAATGAAAAAGAGATCCTGTAGGGTTAGAAGTACTTCATCTAACTATATTTATGTTTAAATTTTCAAGACATCAATAATACTCTGATATACTGCACTAAATACCGAAGAAATACACAACCATCAGCTAGTATTTTATCAGTAGCGAGGGAAAAAAGGTCGTTAATCTATTTGACATATCAGAGCAGAAGACATAAAGAACATGAAATATAAAATACAATTAACTCAGAAGCATGAATGCCAACAACATCATTGCAAAGAATTCTCCCTTCTTCATTAATGTCTCTTCCAGCAAGCATTGGTACGTGATACAATGGTGGCTCCAGGGGAGCGTCTAACTATTGAAAATGGGACAATGGAGCATTGAGCTTTGCAACTAGAATGAAAAATCCCATTTCTATTACCGTGGATAGAAAAATCATCAATTTTTTCGACCCTTGGAAATGGGTCGGTCTGGCTATTTATACACATTCTCTTCTAACCATAACCCTAACCCTATTTTACATCATGTTTCAATAAAATACAATATCTGGGGGCTGGTACTACCTGCGCCACCCTACAAAAAGACCTTGAGATAGAATAGGCCTGACATGCCAGAAGAATGAGACAAGAATATACGGTAGAAGAATCAGCCTCGAGAAGAGAGCCAGGAAGGAGAAGGAAGAAAGTAGGTCCCCGGGGATCAAGGCTACATGCCTTATAAATGGGAAATGCGGTGCCCTGTCTCCAATGTGCCAGGTGTTCCTATGAAATGGTGCCTCAAGAAGACCATCTTGACAGGAAACCAACTGTTGAGTCGATGCCCCCTTGATGTAGCCAACCACCTTCTGACAACCTTTATTAACCTTTCATGAAAGTGACCGGTCAGCCTTAGGGACCGGGACATGGATCACTTGAAAGAATACAAAATTTGGGATTTGAGACTCTGGGATATGGGAACTTACGTTCCCAAAAGAATAAAGAATACCACATGTTTGGGTTTTCTCAGGTGCCCAAAGAAAACTTATGGTTGTTTGTTATCATTGAAAGCCTGGAGGAGGCGGGAGATGCCATCTTCGTCGATATCCTTTAGGCCGGCCCTTTGGTACTTAGCCACCTCAATTTGTTCCCCCAAGTCTGGAACATTCTCCTTAAATTCATCGGCTATTTTTGCCATGTCGTGACCACTAAGCACCATACGAGTTAATCTTTTCATTTGAGCACCATCTATTCCCTTCGGGGATTGATATCAGGACTTCATCATTTCATCAAAACTCCCCAAAACTGAATCCTCTGGCATGCACGTATCTGTACTGAGGGGGTCAGCCCCGAAAGTGTTTGTTAGAAAAGACTTGTATGAATTGAAAGAATATTTTACTGCATTGACCTTCTCCTATAGAGTCCCCACCAGTTTCTTGGTTACCTCCAATGTGAGGTCAAGTCTAGAGTGTTGGGTCCTCACGAAATCAAATGATTCATCCTCCAGAATTCTGGATTCAAAAACCATTTCCTCTCCCAGGTTAAGGAGTTCTTCAAGCTCTACCTTCCATGCTTGATAATTTTCAATATCACCCTCCCATAGGTCAATGAGAGTCTCTTCCTAGTGTAGAACATGTCAGGCCGCATATAAGTCCGGGAGGGTGGATACCAGGAAATGTCGGGTGTTTCCTATTTGCAGAGCGACCCACTTGTCGACTACCTGAGCCTTTTTCTTCATTATTCACAAGGAGTCTATATCGCTCTGGGGTAGTGGATCTTTAGATGTGGAATCCTCCGGAGGGGCGGCGTTGATAGGTCGGGCTAGCTCAGTAAGCAACCCCATAAGGTTTGCATTTTTTTCCTTTTCTATTTTGAGCCTTTGCGCCTCTTTTTCATAACGGGCCTCCACTGCCCTAGCTACCCCTTTAGCAGGTCCACCTCACCCTATTTTCCCCTCTTCCCCAGTGATACCTCTGCAACGTTGTAATCTTTAGGCTTTGTGGTTGCTTCATCAGCGTCTAGGGGAGGTGTCGCCACAACGGCAACTGTTTCTCCGCTCGGCCCGGTTCAAAGAGTATGAACAATCTAGGCTTTCTTGGCCTTTGGTGGGGCCTGGACCTGAGCCATCATTTTGGCCAGGGAGAGAGGAGTTTTGAAAGTGGATGTAGCCTTTTTTTTCTTTCTCTCTACTAACCATTGAGGCGGCAGGGGTGGCTTATTTGCCAAATTTTCTTCTCTTGGTTCTTCTTCGGTGCCCTGCGGCTGCTCTTCCTCAGTGGTGTGGGCCTCATCTATCCCTTTGCCTATGTCTTCTACCTTATCGGTAATATCCTCCCCAGCAAATTCCATCTCCTCAACCTTTTCCTTTGTATGTATTGCTTTGTCTAGACTTCTGTTGGCTTCTTCAAATATTTCCTCTTCGTGTTGCTCTGCTTGTTGCTCGGCATCTGCCATCGGGGCTTCTTTTTCTATCGAAACATCCTTTGGAAATAGTGGAGGTACTGGGCTGAGATTTAAAGTCTGGGCCACGGTAATTACTTTCCCAAAGGTTGCTCCCAGGAGTGGCGCTTGGAACGTGGTGGCTGGGGTTACGATTATTCCCGTAGGTCTGGTTCCCCAAACAGATGTCATTTGTTCATTCTGCCTTTGTTGGTCTACCCCCAGATTTTATCTCTGGAGCCTCGAAGGCGATCTCTGGCCCCGCTTCCATTTCCTCTTCTATATGTTCTTCCTGCTCCTGTGCAGGCTCTTGTTCTGCAGCTTTCTATTCTACAGCTGGGCCTTCTACCTCTATTTGTCTGGTGTCCCCCTGCAGGTTCCCGAACTCGTTGGTTGCAAAGACATCATCAAATTCCTCCTGCGAGGGAGGACTGGCTGGGACTTCAGCAGGCTCTATTTCTCTTTATGGATTCGGGGAACTAGAAGAGAGGATCTCTACTTGTGGGATCTGGGGCGTACCCAACCCTGGCTCTGCCTTAGGCTTTTGGTTAAGCCTCTTCTTTCTTCAGGTAACTAAGGGTGGCCCCGCATCCCTTAGTGCTGCTTGTTCTGTTGGATCTACCCCCGTGGCCTTTACCATTAAGGCTGCTAATGATGGGGAGGAAGGGGGGAGAATTGGCCCGGCCATGAGTACTGGAGTGGCCAGTCGTGTGATTAACTTCTCCCTCATTTTTTGGGAGGCTGCCACTGACTGCTTTATTTGTTCTTTTATGGGGACTTCTTGCACAGGAGGGGTTGTATCTATTCCTTTTCTTTTATCCACTTCCTACGAAGAAGTCCCGGCCCCCGGAGTTAATTTTGGTACTGGCTGGGCTGCTCGGCGGGAACTTCCGGGGCACACCTTCTTGAAGTATGCATGACTTTGCTCGACCACCTCTCGGGTGAAGTCCTCAATTGTTGGCCCTTCTTGGGCATCCCAATTTACCAGTGGGAGGGCCATTGTATTGATCCCCTTTGCTTTGTACTGGGGATCGATCGTGGGGTCGACGTCTGAGAAGTTCTCCAAGAACCTCTGGAGCTTCAACCTTTCCATCATGCCTGTCGTCATCCTGACGTATTGCTGGCTCCGCACCTCTATGTCATCCTGGCAATCTTCCCAGAAATCCTCCATATGGTAGTGGTGGGGCTCTAAAGTCCGGGTAAGTGTCGCTGCAATCTTGCTGTATGGATCAAAAAAATTTTGCGTTAAGTAGAACTCCTCGAGGTTGTAGCTTTTAAGTTCATTATCTGCCTCTTTTACGGCAGTGAGACTGCATGAATAGTTCCCAAAAGTGATTGGGAATAGAATATTGGTTACCTTCTTTAAGACAAAGAAGGCATGCAACTCCATCATCTTCTTGTAGTATTCCAAGAGAACGATCTTGTCCCCACAGTGTTTGGGCAATAAGTAGGGTTTCCTAGAGAAGCTGGTGACCCTAATATAAGTGCGCTATTGGAATTGGATGTAATAATGTCCATATCTCTAGACCAAATTCATCGTCTCGGTGTATAGGCAGTATCCTGCATCCCGGGTGGGTGTGAGCAGGTGATAGTAAACAAACGCATCGTTTACTCAGAAAAAACTCAGGAAGCTGGCCTCCCATTGAACCTATGGGAAATGGTCTCACGGTGCCTTTTGTCCTAGGCCAATCCTGAGCACGCCATCTATAAGTATCCCATGGGCGTGGGGCCTCTGCTGCGTAAGGGCCTAGAAAACATAAGAAGTCATGTAAAATTTCTTTTTCCTGGCCAGTTGGAGGAGTTGGGAGTCGACGTGGTTCAAAATTATAGTTTCCCAGTCGAAGTATCCTCCCTTGGTGGAGATGCCGAGGAGGAAGTAATACATCCATGGAGCGAATTCCTGGGCAGAGGGCTGCCCAAAGACCCGGGACAACGCTATCATTCCCATCTGAATGCTCTCTTTAAACTCAGACATGGGAATTTCTATCTTCATCCTCTTAGGGTCCCTCTTCAGAACCTTGAGCCAGTGAACGTTCATGTATATTTGGGTGGCCTCCTCCAACTTCGTGAATTGGGCCAAGGCATCTGACCTCGTAACCATAGAAGGTTTGTCAAATTGAGGGATCCCCAGACCCACCTGGAATGTGTCAGGGTCGAGGGATACCAAAGGAGTAGGGTACCCGGTGGGTTCTGCGGCTGTGAGCATAACAGCCCAAACAGAAGAGTTGTTATTGGCGGCCATTGTTAGAATAAGCTTTGAAGATTGTACAAAGCATGGGAAATTAGCCACCTTAAGAATCCTAGAGTCCCCGACATTGATGGCTAGCTGATCTCTAGCCTGTCGCTGGATGTACATCATTTTCACTAAGGCCTGCATTTCTGGCCATGTCCCGACGCTGGTGTCGGTAATGAGTTTAACCTTGGACTTGATCTTTGAGCCCATGATAACACTGTCTTGCACAAACTTCATGGTTAGGGGTGACTTCTCCAGGGCCCTTTCTATTTTGGATTTAATATTCAATCTGGTAGCCATCATGGAAGGTAGCTCTAGACTTCTGGGTGGTGAGGATGCAAATGCTTCAGACATGTTTGGAAGTGTACTCTGGAGACCTGCGACCATTAGAACGCATTGACAAATAAATACTCTGGGGTCCAGAGATCTTACCACCGTGATGCCTGCTTTTCCTGAAAAGTTAGTTTCATTCAAAAAAACTCAAAAAGCACACGCATTACATAAACTTAAGATTTTGATTGAACATCCGGGTCCGGGAATTTTATCGCATCGGTAAGGACACGAGATGGATGATGGTAGGAGACCCAGAGCCTGGATTAGTAACCGTTGGTGAGGATGTTCAAAAAGGCAAACTATCAGGCCCACGTGGGCACCACATGTATAGGTAATAAATAGGAGTTATGGCGATGACCGCGGAGCCAACTGTCTGAACGCGCGAAAAGTGAAGGCCACTTGGAAAAATTTAAATGTGCACATGGGACATAAATGAGGGCCTAGCTGGTTTTATAGAGGAGAGAGAAAACTGCCTGTTTGAAACCGGCCGAGAGCCAAGTTTCAAAAAGGTGGTTTTTTGCTCCGAAATGAACTTACGGGCGGAAAACCAGTGACACAGGCAACTCGACCATCTTGCTAAGCTGTCTGGAAGGATATACATAAGATATACATGAAGATTTACACATATACATCACGAAACAACATCCACTGGAAACCAGGCAAAGCACAAAATATATACAGTTTTCTACATTATTTACAAGCCAACCACACCTGCGCAAAGGGCGGACAACCCTCTGGCAGAGCCGACCCACCAACGGGCGGAAAAACTAGAAAGAGACAATGAACGAGACTGAAGGAAGCAAAGACAACAAAAAATAGAGAGGGGACACACCAGGCAGACGGAAAACCGACGGGAAAAGGGACACTAACCTGAGAATGCTGAAAGGAGAAGGAAAGAAGTCACCACGAAAGCTCTGCAATAGCTACAGCTACCAAACAATCACAATCCTTCACTACAAAGCACTCACAATCACTTGAAAAGGATGGAAGTATTTAGCACTGATTATCGTTAACTCTCTGCAAATCGCTCTGAGTGCGTGAGTGTTTTAATCGCGGTAAATGTGAAAATAATAGAACTTCTATTTATACCCGCGGTAAAAAGGCAATCCACCTCTTTTCGGCAATCTTCAGACAGACAAAACTCCAGACCCCAGGCCTGGGGATTCCCTGCGATGATCACCTTAAGAACATCGTGGCGAAGAATCCCAGAGTCTGGAGTCCGGCTCCCAACAAAGAACAACCTCCGGGACCAGGGTCCTAGAGACGAGAAACCAACCAAACAAAACACGACAGCGGGGAAGAAAACCCCAGAGAAAGTAAACAAAAGGGGAAGGACGAGGCAAGAACCACAAGCAAAAGCAGCAAAAGAAAAAAGAAAAGAAAATAAAGGGGGGACCCAACATATCGCACACAAAATGTAGGGACGGGGATGCAGGGCATAACAGTCCCTTTATCAAATTGTCCTTTGTCCCTTTTTATCCCCCTTCAATTCAAGACCCTAATTCAATCTCGTAAATTTATCTTGTTAAATTTGTATTCTTTCCAAAGATTTTCCCAAAGTCAAAAATCCAAAAAATACAGTTGCATAAGCCTAGTTGCTTTGCATTTCATTCTAAAATCCAAATTTTTGCATTTGGATATAAAATACCTAGCATTATCTAGGCTGCATTTTTCATCTTGCATTTACATACATCCATCATGTCGAACTTCATAAGATCCCAAGCATATAAAAGGCAACAAGACACCTATCAACCCATCTTCCCATCACAAGGAGAATCAAAAACACCTTTTGATCAAAGACAAGGTATAACTTTACAACAACAAGATTTTGAGCCAAGACAAATGACATCAATACAACCAAACAATTTATTATGTTAAGTCGATGAACACTTGATTCAAAAGTTGCAAACAAAATTGGATAAAGAAAAGAAAATCTTGGAAGGTAAGATGGAAGAGATAATGAATAATAAACGTCCAAATCAATATTTTGATGAATTTGACATGCGAATTATTATTCACAGATCCAAGATACCAAAACTTATTTCATAGCTCAATGAGGCAAATGAAATATTCAACCAACTCCAACCCACTCACGTGCAAGAGAAAACCATTTTTCACCAAGTTCCAGATCAAGCCCAACCCAATCATATCCAAGAAGAAACTTTGTATGATAAAGTTCCCAAACAAACCTTTCAACTAGAGCGTGGCATAATTCAACTGGGGCCACCACCTTATTATGAACCTATCTTCATCCCAATGTAGCCAAGTGTGCCTCAAGAAACCAAACAACCTCTTGCACCAATCATGCAATCAAGTAAGCCAATCCCAAGGTCACTAACAATTTTTTATTCAAGAACATCACATGAAAATAAATTTCCTTTTGAATCCTCAAATTCACTAAAGTTTTCTCAAACAAAGAGAAATCCAATTATGACACCTTTTGGACATAAACCAAGATTAATCAATGAGAAACCTCTCTCTCTCTCTCTCTCTCTCTCTCTCTCTCTCTCTCTCTCTCT
>MU227355.1:100612-128160 GCA_018584345.1 Thuja plicata
CTCTCTCTCTCTCTCTCTCTCTCTCTCTCTCTCTCTCTCTCTCTCTCTCTCTCTCTCTCTCTCTCTCTCTCTCTCTCTCTCTCTCTCCTAACCCTAAATCCATTCTCTCTTATCGCTCTCTCTTTCCCTTATCTCTCTCCCTATTTCCCTTCTCTCCATCTTCCCCACCTCTTCCCCATGTCCCCCTATTTCCCCTAAACCCTAATATTTTTATATGGAGCCTAATCAAAGTCAAAATTTGGGTTTTTGTTGGATTTTTTGGCACACAACATTTTATCAATGAAATGTTGAATTTTTACATTTGGTGTGCATCATATATGGTGCATGCCATATTTAGATGTTTTTTTTGTATGTTTTTTTGTCACATTTGGCACATGCCAAATAGGGCATATGCCCTATAAGGCATGCACCCTTTTATTTGCATTGGGATCCACCAATCCCAAGGCTTGTATTTTCCTTGGACATCCAATCCAAAAGCTTGGAGGATTCAAACAGGCTTGAGATATGTTTTCCCACAAACATATAAAAAATTCACATTTTTTGTGTGTTCTCCCCATCAGGTTTGCACGTGGTTCAACCACAAAAATATCAGATGACATGATGTTCTAGATCTCTCTGTTAGCTATCTAACCATATAATTTATTTTGAATTTTGGTTATTTTAATCTTTTGATCTCTAATTTCTTTTGTAAGTATGTCTGATTTTTGTGAAAAACCAATGTGTAGTATTTTGGGCTTAGATTGTGGCTCGATCGTCAAATTTTGAAACAAGTTACTTGTTTGGAAACTAGACTCCATTCTACACACTTTAAAAAAAGGTTTGATTTTTGATTAGTTTTCAATGATTTCTAGGGGGAGCACGCACAAATTTCATGTTTTCAGGATGTTTCCACTTCTTAAATTCATAAAATATCATTCATTCTTAAAAAAATTAGCAGAAAAAATATGGGATAAACTACGTGGTGTTAGCTAACTTCTCACTAGAGAAATTAAAAAGTTTTTTAAAAAAAGTTAACATTTTAGCGGGAGCACACCAGACACTATGTTATGTTTTTTCACAAAAAATAGGACCACTTTTTGTGCTCCCCATTTTTGAGGGCCTTAATCTCCACCATTTTCAAAATAATTTAGTAGTATAGAAACTAGATTAAGAATACTACAACTCTTGTTCTTTTCGCATCTTGAAATTTTGAATCTAACTATCTTCAATTTCTCGTCGAAGTTCAGAGTTCACTTTTTGGTCCCCCATCTTTATGCATTTACCCAACTACAATTTCATCTTTCAAGTCCTAAGGAAAGATATCAAGTGTTGAAGGCATTCAATAAAATGGGTAATTTGTAGATCTAAGCATTTGTGATGGTATTTATGATTTTGATATCCTAAAGTAAACACTAAGACAACATCAAGCATCTTCATGAGCATTTCAACATAAAAAAGTTCATGAAGGTATATAAGCATTCCATTTTCAAACCAGGTCTCTACTTTACATCAACATGCTTTCCTTTCAAGCATATTTCACTTTTATTTTCAAGGTTGATTCCTAAACTAGGGTTTGACTTGGGCAAACCCGTTCTACACAATATTTTCCATCTTTTCTGTGTAGGAACATGTGGCAGATGTGTGTGAAGAGATACAAGTAGATCTGAAGAAGGGCTATAGTTTGCAACTGATTTCATCAAAAAGCACTAGGAACAAGGTGAGTGAGTCACCCTAGTCTAGTACTAAGGTGACCAAGTTTCCCCTATCCTCCCCCTTCGGCTTGAAATTTGGTCTACATGTTAGTTACAACTCTGGTTCCCATATCTGGTACTAGAATTCGTCTATCAAATCCCAATCTCCCTGTGCATGTAGAAAGCTATCTTTTCTTCCTATTCATTCCTAGATCTTGCATTTCCTAATTAAATTTACGTAGTCATAGTCCCACCAATAGCAAAGGATCACTGAATCTGCCTGGCACTTCTTCTTGAGGCCTAGTGGATCATCTTCCTTCCAGTGTAAGAGGTGGTGAAATAAGCCTAAGCTAGATTTCTTGTTTGCATGCATGAGCTTGTGAGTCCTATTGCACCTTGTTCCCTGCCACCTTCATTACAACTCCATGAAACCAAAGCTATAGAATCTTGGAAAAGAGTGATATATATGGTCTTAATCCATCATAGAGATTAAATTAATGGTGCAATTAGTATAAAAACCTCTAGTAACCCAATATGGTAGAATTTAAAAGGCCAAACAATAAATCTTGAAGACACATTGGTGAAATTGTAATATGTACAACCCTCCAACTAGAACTATACATCACATATCTAAAACATTACATTTGGTATCGATTGTTGGATCATTTTTTTCTTATGGAAACAACTAGATTACATAAATATCAATCTTTGTTTTTATATAGTAGGTTACAACATCGTGACAGAGTATACATCACAACTAGAACTCATTATTCAGCTAAATTTTCACGAGTACATGAACCCAATATGTCAAAGTCGCATATAAACTAAACTTGATCCAATCACATTCCGAAAATATATAAACCTTAAAATAAATAGCATAATCAAAAAACGTACCATCATCCTCACCAATCAATGTCAATCTACTAAACTACAACCCGTCAATATACTAAATCCTATTTCCTTCTCAACATAGTCAAGATTTCCAAAATTTATTCCCTAGGGGTCCCAGGTACGTCTCGAAGTGTTCTTAAAGGGACGCATGCATGTCTCTTCACCGTCTCTTGGAAATGAGGCAGAAATGTCATATTCAGTCCCATTACCACTTGCCTATATAAAACAGAAATATCACCTCGCAACTTCTTTGCTTTTGGATTTGGATGGAAATTACACATGACTGCCATTAAATCAACCTTTTCCGATTGATACGAATCGTCCACATTCGACTCGTGAAAGAGAATACGTGAAAGAGAATACCTTATCTCTTAACGTTCATTTTCCTGGCTTCGTCAAAAGGAATTTGTACGTTTTCATATGTGTGGAAATTATCCGTTGGACTGATAAACCAGGGAGGTTACTTGGACAAGACGTTCTTATAACACGACACCAAAACTTGGAGTTTATGCGTGCATTCAATTATTGTTCCTTTGACTCTCACTTCATATGACAATTATGATGTTGTATAAAACTAGACTGAGAATTCATTCTTTGCAAGAAAAACTTCTTGTCAATATCAATGGAGGTGAAATGAACAATATACATATAACTCCTGCTTATGAAAGCACTAGTCAAATAAATAAACTATAATATACTTTTATAAGAAAATATCAAATAATGGAGATCATGGAGTCAAAGATAATTGTTGTAGTTGAGATGTTAACCCCCCACCCCCACCCCCACAAAAATAAAAATAAAATCTAGAGTGTTTTTTATTGGGAGGATAAATATGAATGTTGAATATTTATAGAAGATAAAAATTAATGTATCAATTTTATTTACTTTAATGTCAAACATTGTGGATATCTTCATTCAAATTTATTTTAAGATAAATGATTATCAAATTAAGTAAGATGACAATAACCATGTTGATAAGCACTCTCAAAGAAACTATCATTTTTGTGTACTATTTCAAAGATAGGGACTAATTAATATGTGATTTTATCGAGTTCTACTTTTTGTAAACAAAAACTATTGACTATTTTTAGATTATTACAATTATAGGATTAATATTTAGGTGATTCTATCAACTATTGCTTGAAAACAATAATGTAAAAAAATATAATTCCATTTTACTAATAAGCACTTCAAAATATTAAGTTTCATGTAAAGTTAAAGTTTGTGTGTAGAATGTGGATATTCAAATTTGTTATCCAAAAAATTTAAATTATTTGATTCATTTAACTAGTGATAGTTAATTTTAAAAGATCATATTGCAAATGTTAGAACAAATGATATAGTAGGTCAATCATTTTGTTATGGCTTTTAGGTAATCATGATTATCTATAATTTTAACTATAATATAATGGAAAGAACTGGCTGCTAGATTAATTTTGTTAAGTCCTTTAATCAATCACATTTATTTAGGTATACATGAAATTGTATACCTTACACTTTTCTCTTTTAGGTTTGATTGATCTATATACAATGATGTGTACAAGTATCACAAATTTCACTAAGAGGTAGTACATAACACAAGATCATCTCATCCCATTTGCACTCATTCCCAAGCATCAGTTTGAATTCTCAAATTTTCTCTTTCACACTTGATTTCATATATGTAATTTATGGGCTTAAACCTATGGAAACTTCATGTCTTGTGAAAATGAATCCAAAACTTTTAACTTTCAAATCAAATTCACGGTCATCCAAACCTATTCTATTAACTATTGTGTATTAATTTTGAAGTGCGAAAGAATTCACTTGCAACTTTACTAACCCTAGTTCATTTTGGATGACCTAGATAAATTACCATATGCCATCATTGCATTTGACCATTCTTAAAGCACCGATTACTACTTGGTTTCATAAGTATCTAGGGATTCTTTAAAAGATTATTTATATTTTGTTATTTTTCAAAAGTTATTAATTGACACCCTAACAATTTGATGATTTGTAAAGTAAGGTAGATATTCCACACAGATAGTTATCAACATATAGATTTATATATTAGTTTTATATAGTATACATAACTAAAATTGTTAAGCATATAATGTGTAGAAAAAATTAGACATAAATAAAGAAAATAACCCATCGAAGATGTTGCATATTTTTTTATCATGCATTTAGATTATTTTCTTGCATATTATTATACCTAGGATGTGATAAACTTTCTTAGATAAGTACCTACATGGGAAGGTTTCACATGTGACATGTGATGAACCCCAATGTTGCTCTCATCTCACACTCATTCTTATTATTTGTATTTCATAAACATTCACATCCTCTAAAGAACCTTTTTGATGAGTACTTTGATAAAGCATAAATGTTCTTTATGACTAATTATGTATTAAAAGTAGGTATTTTTTGGAATAATATAAAATTTCCCATCCTAGCTATGATATGATTATGAGCATTATAGTGCAATAAAAGAGTTTAGCAAAGTTAATCATTGCATGCAAAAGACAAGGTCTACAACTTACATCCATGACTATATCTTACTTAAATAGTTGTGATTGTAGTGTGGCTACAACTAAGAATATAATATGCATGCATCTATGACAGGGTGATCCCACAAGAGTGGGTTACACTTTCACCCGCATAGGAAAAACCTAGGCAGGGGGAAAAAATTTAGGAAACATGTTTGATCGAATAAGAATGTTTGAGCAAACATACTTTATACTTTTTCTCAAAACCCATGATGCCATTAAGTTTTGATCAAACATACGACGTCATTTATGTTCGATTAAAATTATTATTTAACTAATATTATAATAGTTTTGATTAAACGTATTTATATATGACTTTTCACCAAACTATTTATAAGCCAATGTGATAGTTAAATAGTCATTTTCAATTGGCAATCTGGGCTCCACTCTTATATAGAGATAACCCCCTTGGCATTTTTTGGCTGACAAGGCTCCTAAGTGCATTGCATCTTCAGACTCTTCAACAGTATTATACCAAGCGCACCAAATTCTTCTTTTCTTTGTTCATTTTCACTTGTATGTTGTATGTTTTTTGAATTTTTTTGTTTGTTATATTTTTAAATTTAATTACGCAATTATATGTCAGGTTTTGTATTTCTTAATTCTTGTATTATTAGATAAACAATTTCATATCTTAGAAAATCTCAAAAAAATACAGTTGGTAATTTTCCACAATCCATAGTATTGTGTGAAGTTGAATCTGGAAATGATTTTGCGTTCTTTTTTTAATCCAAAAAACACACACAATTGTTTCTAGAAACAACTGCAGACAACCTTAAAAAAAATTAGAAAACATTAGGAAATTTTTAGAAAAGCTTAGAAATTTTTTAGAAAACCATTAAAAAATTGTTGTATTCTTATAAAACCTTAGAAATATCTTAGAAAACCTTATCATTTTTTTAGAAACAAATATATAAATGAAATCTTGGCTTGATTAAGCTCTAGCTTAGTTAAACCCTACCTCGATCATGTATAAACATTACTCATGTTATGTTGATTATGCACATACCACTATCTAATTACGTAAATTATCAACTTGATATAGATAATCATGTTCTTTTTGGTAATAAATTAAATTATGTACTTAAGTGTAAAAATTTAATTTTATGTAGATCGTATACATGTATATTTTTGCTTGTTAACTATTATTAAAAAAATATTTAATCTTTAATATTTAGATTTGTATTTACATGTTAGATGAATATTGTTTCTAGTAAATTGCAGGCTTAATCATATTTTTTGTAACATGTACACTTATTTAATTTGTAACTTTATATGTTACCTCTAGATGGTTGATCATGCACATACAACAATGCTTGATATGCCTAATTTGGGTACTCTTTTTCATTACACTAACATAAAGATCAATAGGTTGAAATCCACTATAGAGAATTATGATGGCATGTACAAGGCTACATGCATGACTATCTTAACTATCCTAGAGAAGATTAGAGATCATGTACGTAGGCATACCTCTTTCACCCAAGAGATTGTATAGGAGATCTCGAGTGATGTTTTCTTCGATGACGTCCAGCATTGCATCTCGAAGGAATTCATCAACAAGCTCATTATTTCCTCATTATGATGGGAAGGACAAGGTGAAGGCCTACCAGGTGACATGGTGCACTAATATAGTTATAAAAAATCCTTAAATACCCATGGTTATTTGTTGCACTAGTTGTTATACTAATAACAACTAGATTCCACTCTTTTTTGCTCAATTGTTTTATGCTAAGGTCTATTTGGGCATCAATGTTAAATAACTCAATCTTCCTAGTTATGTAGGTTAGTGATGAAATAGAATTGCAAACCGTGATTAGTATTATAAAGGTGATCGATTGTGCTAGTACATAGACATTTGGTTGGTCAAAGGATTGCATCCATAGCATCATCCCTCACATCCACAACAAACTAAGTGGTCATTTCTTCCTAGAGGAAAATAATTGATAGGATTTGATATATTGCATAAACAACTAGTACCATTTGATCTAATAGGATGGGAAGATACCTTATGAGTGTGTGTATTTATGTGTACTTCACCTGTACCTAAAAATTTGCAAATAGAACACTCTATAACTCATTAATTTAATTATTAGTCCATAAGAAATCAATCAACACATAACAATCGAGACTGAATTATAGCTACCTAGTTAGAGAGAGTTTGATCTAATTATGTTAGTGCACTCAGAGTATTCATTAGACCAGCGACAATACACTCTGAATTGGAAGATTCAAGTTGCAAAATTAATTACAATGCATCTAAGCTAAACAAATCAAGCCTAAATCAATTGAATCCATTATGAAATTGAAATGTTTGCTAATTATCTTGATACAAAGTTTAATTCTACAACATAGGCTTAATAATGCAAGATTATGGGATCAAATGAGCTTAAAATTCATTCCTTTTATGGAGAATGAGGATAAAGGAGTGGTTTATATTGATTCTTAATGAGTGATCATGAGTAGATGTTGATTGATCCATGTGACATGAGTCATGTATGTCAGCTTCCATTGGTTTATTAATGGATTTGTCACTTAGTGAGTTATGATTTAGGATATTTTATTAATTTGATTTAAATAATTACTTTAGCCAAGGGATTTAATGAAGTTGATTTAATTAAACAGGCTAAGGTAATTAATAAGAAATTATTGTTTAATCAATATTGGTTGATGCTCAATTTGAGGGATTTCAACGATTTTGAAGAATTATGGCAGTAATTGGATAATCGGGCTAGCATAATTGGGAGGTCTATACAATTAAATATATATTCATGAAAAATTAACTAAATTCAATCAATTTAAAAGGATTCAAAGATATAGAATGCTAAACATCTCAATTTGATCAATCAAAACTGTCACATGTCTCTCTAACTAGGAAGCTAAAACAATGCTCTCATATTTTAAGCATTCCTAAAGTGAAAATCCTAGAATGATAATTTAAAGATTAAGCTATGTGATAAGAAAATTAAGATAAAACATGATGCATTATGATGCAATTTACACTAAAGATGCAAGAACAAATTAATGAACTCAAGCTATGCTAAGCATGAATGCAAAAAATTTAACTGTAATGAAGATGCAAATGGTGAATGGGTGATTTTCTCTTAGAATACATCCTATTTATAGGATTTTCTCTTAGAGTACATCCTATTTATAGGATTTTCCAAGGGTAGAGGGTAGAGTGAGTTAACCCTGATTAAGGTTGCGTCAAGTTGATGGTTTCAAATACTGAGACAAAGAGACAAAGATGGATGGTCAAGATACATTTCCAAAATGAGTGGTGTACAATTAATTTGTCATTGATCTATGTGAGCTCATTCATTAATTCTCATTGGTCCATTTGAGTTTTTTCCTTTTGAGGTTGGTGAGGATAAATCCATTTAAAAATTAATTTAATTAATTGATTTTTCCATGTGTCCCTTGAATGGGTTGGATTTAATTTGATATAAACTATATAATTAATTGATTAAAATAAATTGCACAATTTTTTTAATCTTTGTAATTTAATTAATCCAAAAGCTTTGATTTCAATTAATTCATTCTTTGATGTTCAAATGATTTTCTTGATTTGAATTTGATTTGTCTTGACCAATTAAGGGTGTCTACAAATACCCCTCTTTGAATCAATGTGCAAAGCATGTTGGTTCAAAGAATCACTTATGTTTGATTCACTTGATTAATTGATGCCTAATTTTGATTTGATGTTGGATGCACTAATTAAGGTCGATTTGATTATCTTGATTTGATTTTATGTCAATATGATTCCCTCATAAAAATTTGATTTTTGATGCCCCACTGATGATTTGATGAATTTGATTCCCTTTTAAAATGATCATATGCCCCCTTGGGAAATGAATCGATATTGATTTTGATTTTTGAAAATTTCTAAATTTTTAATAAATTTTGAATATGTCATGATCTCAATTGATTTCCAAATAAATGAATGACTCCTCGCAAAATTCCCCTGTTGAAATTTTGAAGTAACTTCTTTTGATTAAATGATGTGCTAGTAATCCCACCAAAATGCAAAAATTTTCCCTCCAAAAGTGAAAAAGTAAGATTAAGAGGGTAAAAAGTATTTTTTCTTCTCATTTTCACCTCCTCTCTTTGTAAAACTTGAATTTTTCGTCTACTAGAAATAATGATGGTGCCAATCAGAGAGCATATATTTGCGCATGGGTGGTGTTATCAACATCCGAGAGCATATAGAAATATATTATGTTCCCAATCTCATATATTTATTTCTATATTTTATGATTTTCCTTGCTTTTTCCCTATTTTCCATGTGTTGAGAGCCTATACCCCATGTTAGAGTGCTACCATGATGTCTTTGAGTTCTTAGTCTAGGGTTTTACCTTTTCTTGAAATGTTTCCATAATCTTTTTGAGCCTATACCAAGTCTTTCAGTGCCTATACCCATGATTGTGTATATTCATGCTTTCAGGGTGCTTCCATGATGTCTTAGAGCGCCTATGCATGTCTAGTGCATGGTTCAAGGTGTAACAACACCTATGCAAGACAAAAGAGTGCCTTTGCATAGTTTAGGAATGTTTAGGAAACTCCAAGGCAAGTTTAATTTACTCCTCTATTTAGGTAAAAATAACCCAAACTCTGCAACTTTTCTCCTCTAATGAAATAATATTTATCCCATTTTCATGATTTTATGTCAAGATCCCTCGTATGATTCTGATTTGATAAAAAAAATTAAATGATGTCAATCACAAACTTCATGTTGATGTGTGTTGATGTCAGTAAAACTAAGCTAATTATGATGATTGATTAGATTGATTTGATACTTTGTTCTCAAGATCCAAACAAACAAAATATGTTGATGTGGTCAAGAAGAGCGATATAGGATTGATGATGATTGGATTGATTAGGTTGACTAAATTTATAGCACCAACTTCATGCTTTTAATTGATTGATTGTGTTTTGATGAAATCAAGTTCCCTTTGGGAAACTTATGATCTGAGGTATCTAACTGTGCCCATTAGATATGATCTCCAACTTGTCTACTCAGGAAAAGCATGTGATCGAATTGTGTGGATTAGGATACCTATTAAAAATGCTTCAATTTTAGGGAAATTGTGTTTTATTGACTGCTTTTGTAGAGTGATGGCACTCATATCATAACATCTTTCACTTACCAATGGGTGAAATAACGATCACTCCTGAGGATGTTTAGAGATTATTGTGAATTTCAATCATGGGTGAGCTCATTTATTATGATTAGGTATATGATAGAGTTGCATGCGGATGAGTCTTTGGGAATGATGATTATTGGAATAACTAAGAGGGGGGTGTGAATCAGCGGCCTAAAAATAATCCAATAAATCAATCCAAAAATTTATACCACATATATAAACCTCTAGTTATCTTCAGTCCTACAAGATTTATGCCTTTAAATAATTATATCAGATAACTACTTCTCAGAGTTCACTATTAATCCTTTTTCTTAAGTTTTATCGAATAGCGGTCTAGTCTTTACCGAAATACAGTAAATAACTTAGTGTTTACCCATCAATCATTTTTTAGTAATGTGTACAGAAAAACATCAAAGCAATCAACCATATACACATTTGTTTTAACGTGGAAACCCTGTTAAGGGAAAAAACCACTTGGGACCAGTAATCCAAAATTTTCACTCTTCTGAAGTGAGCTCGGTAAAGAGCCAACCCTATTAAAGGTTAAAAACACACTGTTAAGTGCAACTTTGTTAGAGGATTTAAATTTAATAGTTTTTCACTTGATATCTGGCATTCACTATGCTATCTTCATGAAAAACCTTTTGATACTCCTTGGGATGTATCTCAATATATAAAGGATGGTTAAATCCTACTCTGTTAAGAGACTTTTTGATCCAATGGTTAAACTGAAATAGTATATGATATGTTCATAAATACAAATAAACTTTGTAGATTTTTAGATCTATTGTAAGCTCATAATATCTTTCTGATCAATGTTTCTCTTTTGTTCCTTTCCTCCACTTCTTTCTGCTCAGTGAATGTTGTTTCTTCTCTGTTGCTCAGTGTCCGCATAAAAATTTAGCTTTGTTCTTCAGCTTGTTTGATCAGGTCTGTATGAAGACTTCTATCTTCACTAGAATTCTCTTCATCATTCTCTCTTATTCTCTCCCCCTTTTATCATAATGAATTAACTTGTCTCTTTTATAGACATGATTTGACAATTTCTAAGTTCTTGTATTTCTTGTTCTTAATGTGATCCACAAATATCACCATTCTTTCTTTAAAGCATAACTTAGTTTTAGCTCGTAGATTTCTTCTTGACAACTGGAATAAAACTAGCTTTAAATCTCTAGCTTTTAATTGGTCAATGAAAAAAATGTAATCAATTAGTTAAATCCATATTTAGCTCTTGTCAGCTAAGTCTTTTATCATTTATGAACTTCAGTTCTGATTGGTGTTTAACTCCTTGTTTTTTTGGTCTCGACTTCATTTGTCCTCAGACATCTCTGTTCGTCAGGGTTGTCTATTCGTCCGGTAACACTGAATTTTAGTTTTCTCAGGTATCACTTTGGTTATGCTCGGTAATGCTTGATCAGGTATCTTTCCCAGGTATCATTGTGACTCTTCTCTTGGGGTTCTCTATCTGTCAGTGTGCAATGTTTGTCGGTGTTTTTGTCACTTGGTGTATACTGAACTTTTATGCATTACTGATAACATAACCTTTATTTCTTTGGTTCTTTGAAGTCTTTGACAATATGTATATAACCAATTAGATTATATCAAGTTGAAATCAATTAAAATACAATATATTAACTAGTTTAATGTCTTGCATTAACTTTCTATAGCTCGGTGATCATCAACTTAACAACTTCAAACATTCAATCAGTTATAGTTCATCAATCTCTCCCTTTGGCATTAATGACAACACACTACATAATACTAATAGATTATGAAATATATCAGTTGTAGTTCATTAATCTCTACCAAACTTATTTTCCTATAACCAATACAAATGTTTGACTCTCGGTAAGCTCATCTAGTTTAGATTTGATTCTTGTAGAGTAATTTCTTCATTCTTCATTCCCTTCACTGGATTGATGTAGAAACTTCTAATTGTGTCTCTCCCTTTATTGTAGAATCTCTTCTCCCTTTTCTGGATAGATATGTAGTGTTAACTTTTCCGATTCTTTCCCTTAGATGAACTTTTCTTTGAATCTTTCTTTGATGTTTTCTCTCCCTTTAACTATTCCTCTCCTTGATGGATAGTTCTTTTCTCTTTGACAACAATATGTTTCATTGAATATCTCTCTTCCTTTGAAAACAATGCTAAACACTTTTCCTTTTTATTTTAATATATTCCTTGAATTTCCTCTCCATAAGCAATACATACTCTAGTGTTCGGTGCAGATAAGTACCTTGTTGTGTACTGATAAATCTTTGCAGTCCTTCTCTTTGCTTGCATCAACATGAATGATCTTCTAATTTGTGTGTAGGCTGATGCAACCTCCTGGTCATCTTAGTGACCAATAGACAAGGGTTGGAACTCTAGTCTCTTTTGTAGGTACTCAAATGTTTCTTTAGGTAATGGCTTTGTGAATATGTTTTCTAATTGTTCATTGGATTGAACATATTCCAGTATCACCTCTTCATCTTGCACTTGTTCTCTTGAGTAATGATACTTGATAGCAATATGCTTTGTCTTAGCATTCATGACTAGATTCTTTGAGATGTTTATTGCATTTGTATTATCACAGTAGATAATCACTAGTTCAAGAATTTTCATACTCATACCTTCCAGTAATTATTTGATCCATGCAATGTTTAAGCAATTTGCAGCAGCAGCCACATATTCTTCTTCTGTGGTAGATTGTGAGATGCATCCTTGATTCTTACTTATACATGTGACAAGTCTATCACCCATG
Source organism: Thuja plicata (assembly GCA_018584345.1). Classification (NCBI taxonomy): domain Eukaryota; kingdom Viridiplantae; phylum Streptophyta; class Pinopsida; order Cupressales; family Cupressaceae; genus Thuja; species Thuja plicata. The sequence goes on from MU227355.1 coordinate 113,593, forward strand.
AAGAATGCTCCTCTAGTTGTGCTCTTTCTGTCATCTAAGTTTCCAGCCCAATCAACATCTATATAGACTTGAAGCTCAAATTTTCCTTATCTTTTATATCATAAGCCATAGTCCTTGGTATTCTTTAGATATCTCAGAATTCTTTTGACAATAGTCATGTGTGATTCCTTGGGATTAGCAGAGAATCTTGCAACTATTCCAACTACATGTGCTATATCTGGTCTAGTATGAACAACATATATTAGTTTGCCAATCAAAGATCTATATAGAATCTGATTTACCTCGGTTGACTTGTGTTCCTTTTTTAGCTTGCATCCGGTTTTCATAGGTGTTCCAACTAGTTTGGAATCTTCCATCTTGAATATCTTGAGAACTTCCTTGATGTATTTGGATTGTGTGATGTATATTCCTACATCCTGTTGAAGAATCTGTAGACCAAGAAATAATTTGATCTCTCCAAACATTGACATCTCAAAATATTTTCTCATTTCATTAGCAAATGATTTGCATAACATCATTACCTCCAAATATGATATCATCAACAAATATTTCAGCAATCAAAATGTTATCATCAAAATCTTCTTTTAAATATAGATTACAGTTTTCACTTGTTCTTACAAATCCAATACTTATGAAAAAGGAGTGAAGTCATTCATACCGTGCTCTCGGTTCTTGTTTCAATCCATACAAGGATTTGTGTAGTCTACAAACCATGTTTATTTTATTAGGATCAAAAAACTCTTCTGGTTGTTCAATGTATACCTCTTCTTCTAGTATTCCATTTCGGAATGCAGATTTGACATCCATTTGGTATACCTTGAATCCTTTGTATGCAACATAAGCAAGTAAAGTTTTGACTCCTTCTAGTCTAGCTATGGGTGCAAAGGTTTCTCCATATTCAATACCTTCTTCTTGTGCATACCCTTTGCATACTAATCTTTCTTTATTCCTCATGACTTCTCTGTTCTCATTCATCTTGTTTCTGAATATCCATTCGGTCCTGATGACATTTTTTTCATCTGGTCTAGGTACAAGTGTCCATGTTTTGTTCTTCTCAATCTGCTCTATCTCTTCATTCATAGCACTGACCCATTCTTCATTTTCAAGCATAGTATTAATAGATTTAGGCTCAAAATAATAAATTAAACATTTAGTGTTCAGTGACTTACTTCTTGTTCTCATACCATCCTTCTTGTCTCCTATGATCTGGTTTTTTGGATGGTGTCTTCTGACATACTTGGAAAGTATCGGTTCACCCCTTTGTTCATCATTCTGATCATCATCTTGACCTTCATTCTGATCTCCATCACTTGGTATATCATTGTGAGCAATTTCCTAATTTTTGGTGTTTGCAACCTAATGCTCGGGTGCATTTTTCTGTCGCTCGAGAGTGATACAATGTTTCTCGGGCAGAGTGTCAGGTTCTTAACTGTAGACAAACTTGTTTTAGTCTTCTAGTTCTTTTCTATTTTCCTCATTATTTTTCTAAGCAAATTCATCTAATTTGACATTTGTACTTTCAATTATTTTGTTAGAGGATTTTTTAAGAATTTATAAGCCTTTCTTTTGGTAGGATACCCTAAAAATATTCCTTATTCACCTTTGGAGTCAATCTTTCCATTTATATCATCCTTAAAAATATAACATTGACTACCAAAAATTCTGAAGTAACTTACATTTGGTGTATGTCCATACCATAGCTCATAAGGTGTCTTATTGGTGTCCTTCTTCAATTGAACTCTGTTCAATGTGTAGACAGTAGTACTAAAAGATTCCCTCTAGAATGTTTGAGTGATGCCTTTCTCAATCATTAGTGTTCTGGCACAATCAAGAATGGATCTATTCCTTCTTTCAGCAATCCCATTTTGTTGTGGTGTTCTTGATGCAAAAACTCATCTTTGAATTCCATGCTCATTAAAAAAGTTAGTTAATTCATCATAAATAAATTCTCCTCTATCTAATCTTAAGCATTTCAGTTCCTTACCACTTTTTTTTCTACAATAGATTTATACCATTTAAACATCTTGAATGCTTATGATTTCTCTTTTAAGAACATAACTGTCATCATTCTAGAATAATCATCTACAAAGAGAATGAAGTATCTATCACCATAGTAGCTCTTTGTTCTCATTGGTCCACATAGGTCAGTATGGACTAATTCTAGAATAGCATTAGATATATAGGTTTTTCTCTTGAAACTAGATTTTGTCATTTTACCTTTTTGACAATTCTTACACATGACATGGTCAGGCTTTGACATGCTCAATAAGCCTCTTACTTTCCTTTTATTGCTTATCCTAACCATTTTTTCAAAATTCACATGACATAAAATTTTATGCCACAACCATATGTCTTCGTTTCTAGTCATTAAACAAGTGGTGTTAATATCATCAAGATAGAATATGTTACCTTTTGTCTGTTCACCAGTTCCGATCAACCTTCCTAATTCATTAAATATCTTTTCCTAGTTTTTTTTCAAATGCAACTCGGTGACCTATGTTATTCAAATGTGAAAGACTTAATAGATTATAGTTAAGTTATTTTACCCAGTATTCATTTTCACATCTGATCAGATAATTCAACATTATGGTTCCTTTACCTTCAACCGGACAAGCTGAGTCATTACCCATTCTTACTGATCCACCATTATAATACTCAAAATTTTCAAACTTTTCTTTATCTCCAGTCATGGGGTGAGTACAACCACTATCAATAATCCAGACATCATTTTTACTAACCTTAGATATGAGTGTAGTTTCTACATACCTTTGTTCTTCATCTGAATCATCTTTCATAGCAACAAATACCACCTCAATATATTCATCGGATTCGGTATGAGTATTGTCAGCTTTGTTCTCAGCCATGTAACAAGATTTCTTCCCTTTGTCCTTGTAGTCTCGGTTGTCTCTTCTATCAAATTGTTAGTTTCTTTGTTAATCTCTGTCATCACCTCTATCAAACTTATTTTCATAATTTCTTTCATTACTTCTGTCATCTTTTCTTTTGTTAGGACATCTAGAAGCAAAGTGTCCAATCTCTTTACAAATAAAACATATAAGTGGTAGTTTACCTTTGTATCTACCTTTTCCTCTCTGCAATCTTCTAGCCATTAGTGCTTCAATCTCATCAAGTTCTTGGTCATCACTATCACTTTTACTATCATTTCTCATAGTGTTTTTATGATTTGATTTACTTATCTTTAGGGAAGATTTGAATGCAGACTCAATAGATGGTAAGACATTGTTGTCAAATTTATTCATCTCAAATGAAATAATTCTACCAATCAGACTATCTAGAGTGACATTGTTATTTTCTATTGCTCTCATTTCTTGTATAGCAAGTACTCTAATAGCATAAACAGGCAGTAAGGTTCTTAGGATTTTACTTACCACTCTTTCTTCTTCAAGTACACCTCCTACTCTTTGGATAGCATTGACTACCTATTTGATTATGCAGCTATACTAAGTGATTTTTTCTCCTTCTTTCACTCTTAGATCATCAAACCTTCCTCTTAGGATTTTTTCCATAGCTCTTAGCACATTTTCATCTCCTCCATGTACTAGTTTCAATTTGTCCCACATTTGCTTTGTAGTGGTGCATGTTTTTACATCTTCAAATTCAGCATCGGAGAGTGAGGAAGCAAGTTCTATCATCATAGAATTGTGCTCATGCTTATCTCTCAATTGGTCCAGTAAGAAACACATATTCAATATCTAAGTATTGAGTAACATCATTTCCAATACCTAATAGGTGGAGTCTTATCCTATTTTTCCAAGATGAGAAGTTGTCTTTGTTCAACTTAGGCACATCCCTTTTTCTCATCTTTTGATCTTTAGCTTAGGTCATTAAACCTTCCTTTCAAGCACACAAGCTTTGATACCAATTGTTAGAATAACTGAGAGTTGGGGGGTGAATTAGTGGCCTCAAAAATAATCCAAAACTTTATACCACATATATAAACCTTTAGTTATCTTCAGTCCTACAAGATGTATGCCTTTCAATCATCTTATCAAATAACTACTGCTCGGAGTTCACTATTAATCCTTTTTATTAAGTTTTACCGAATTGCAGTCTAGTCTTTACCAAAATATAGTAAATAACTTAGTGGTTACCAATCAATCCTGTTTTAGTAATGTGTAAAGAAAAACATCAAAGCAATGAACCATATACACATTTGACACATGGATTTTTAACGCCAAAAAACCCTGTTAAGAGAAAAACCACTTGGGACCGGTAATCCAAAATTTTCACTCTTCTCTAGTGAGCTCGGTGAAGAGCCAACCCTGTTAAAGGTTACAAACACATTGTTAAGTGCGACCTTGTTAGAGGATTTAAATTTAATTTTTTCACTTGATATCTGGCATTCACTATGCTATCTTCATGAAAAACCTTTTGATACTCCTTGGGATGTATCTCAATATACAAAGGATGGTTAAATCCTTCTCGATTAAGATAATTTTTGATCCAATGGTTAAACTGAAATAGTATATGGTCTGTTCATAAATACAACTAAACTTTGCAGATGTTAAGATCTATTGTAATCTCATAATACCTTTCTGATCAATGTTTCTCTTTTGTTCCTTTTCTCCACTTCTTTTGGCTTTGTGAATTTTGTTTCTTCTTTGTTGCTCGGTGTCCACAGAAAAATTTAGCTCTATTCATCAACTTGTTTGATCAGGTCTGTATGAAGACTTCTATCTTCACCAGAATTCTCTTCAACATTCTCTCTTATTCTCTCCCACTTTTTTTCATAACGAATTATCTTTTATCTTTTATAGACATGATTTTACCATTTCTAAGTCCTTGTCTTTCTTGTTCTTGACCTGATCCGCAAATCTTGCAATTCTTGCTTTAAAGCATACTTTAGTTTTATCTCATAGATTTCTTCTTGACAACTGGAATAAAACTAGCTTTAAATCTCTATATTATCTCTAGTTTTTAATTTGTCAATGAAAACAATGTAATCAATCAGTTAACTCCATATTTATCTCCTGCCAGCTAAGTCTTTTGTCATTTCTAAACTTCAGTTTTTATCGGTGTTTAATTCCTTGTTTGTTTGGTCTTGACTTCAGTTGTCCTTAGGCATCTCTATCCGTCGGGGTTGTCTATTTTTTGGGTAACACTGTGAATTTTAGTGCTTGGGTATCACTTTGGTTCTACTCGGTAATGATTGCTTGGGTACCTTGCTCGGGTATCACTATGACTCTTCTCTCGGGGTTCTCTATCCATCGGTGTGCACTGTCACTTGGTGTATACTAAACTTTATGCATTACTGATAACATAACCTTTATTTCTTTGGTTGTTTGAAGTCTTTGACAATATATATAACCAATTAGATTATATCAAGTTGACATCAATGACAATACAATACATTAACTGATTTAATGTCTTGCATTAACTTTCTACAACTCGGTGATCATCAACTTAACAACTTCAAACATTCAATCAGTTACTGTTCATCAATGACATAGGTGATGAGACCATTCCTTGGTGGTGGATGCGATAGTTATATTCCCCTCTACCTTCTATTTTGGCAGCATTGGTTTCTGGATTTCTGATGTTAGATAGACGTGGTCATAGATTTTTTGTTGGGTGGGGCCTAATCCTAGAGGACATTATTACTCAACCTTGGAGATTTGCATGGGGATCATGCCTATTAGCTCATTTGTATCATGATTTACATCATTTTGTTTATCACCATAGTGTTACATTATCTACAAGATAAATTTTGTTACAGTTGTGGACCTGGGAGTATCTTCTAGTAGCGAGGCCTATCATGGATAGATCTTGTCCTTGACATTATCCCTATGTGTATGCCTATCAAGGATTCATTGCCCAACCTTGGTTGAGAAAATTATAGTACTAGAGGAGGATTCTAGATGATTTAGATGATGTATGTTGGAGACCATATCTATGTTGCAAGAGATGAAGTGAGGATGATTAGGAGATACCATACTTCTTCACTTCTCGATGGTTCATTGGTCAGATGGTATTAATTTTTGAGAGATTTTGTCTGTTGAGAGTTCTGAGATAGTTTCGTCAGACTCAAATTTTACCACAAGGTTTATCTCATTATGCTTGAGTACAAGCATAGAGGTCATTGTGGGGGCCTAGTGTTGACTATAGAGCTGCGAGAATTAAGGTCTTAGGTATTCGAGAAATGTAGTGAGATTATGGAGAGGACATCAAGGATGCAGGAGTTACACCCCAGTGTACACTTATTGGTACAAGAAGCATGAGTTTCCTCATTTTAAAGATCTGACAGATCTAGTTCTTGATATTGATGATCCAGATTCAGAGGATGATGATGATGATCAGGATGATGACTAGGGAGGACACCATAGACTTAGATAGGTCTAGGTTTGAGGGAGTAGATCTGTTAGTCCTCGAGGTGGAAGAGTTGTTCGAGATTTTGCAAGTAGGGTACTAGGTGGCAGATTACTGATAGGTAGAGTATTTCACGATGCCAACAATAGTGTTATTCCTAGTATTGTTCATGGAAGAGGTGGTATGAGACTCTCTGGGTCTGAAGTTTATCATAGTGATAGATCATCTAGAAGTACAGTTGGTATAGGCCGATTCAAGATGAGAAGTAGAGGAGTTACTATTCTTAAGAGACAGGTTGATAGACAGGTTCCTCACAGACGAGAATTTGATCCTATTTTTCCATAGGGTTGGACCCATAGAGGTCAACGAACAAGTAGAAAATATTCTCCAGATGTTGCAGATATTTTGGATGCTCCATTGGTTTCAATAGAAGTGGCTTCTCCATCATTTCCTTCTACTCCTCATAGCTAGGAGATATAGGATATACATGCATGTATGGCAGCTATATGGGCTGAGTTGGCTCAATTTATTTTAGTTTTGGCTGTGTTTGTTGCTCGATTTGATAGTGGTCCTACTCAGGTTCGTACAGAGGATGGTCAGATATAGATGTTCCCCCTTTTTATCAATTTGGAAGATTTACATTTTAATGTAACTTTGTGATGTACTTGATACTCATTATGATGATGTACTTTATATTATGATGATATTCTCATTCTTGATATATTCGGATTTTATTTCTTATGACATCATTGTATATTGGACTTTTTGATATTTTGATTAAATGCATGATGCAGTTCTATATCATTTATCTTTGTTTTGTACTTTTTAATGCAATGTTGTATGTATGTAGTGATACTAGATGAAATACTTATATATGATGCAATGATTAATGCTTAATGAATGAATGCATTTTTAGATGAATTTTAATGATATGAAATGGAATGCAATGCAATGAACTTTAATAAAGTTAATGAAATGGAACTATATGAAAATGCAAAATTTTTGTTATTTTGTGAAAGTCCATATACTCTATCTTAAGAAAATGTTGACTTAGTAACTCTTGATTGATTCACCCTTCTTTTTAATGGAAAACCTTAAGATGTATTTCTTAGAGAAACTTATCTTAACTAAAAATGAAAGTCTAATCTAAAACAAATGCAAGATGCAGCTATGATTGTCACTTATCACTGGATAATGTTATCTTTACTTTTCATCATTGGTAATTTTTGGAACTTGAAGTTGGTACAACCCTCAGTGATTAGTTTTTGAAAACCATGTTGATATGAATACCTCCTTCCTTTGGATTTAAAAAATGAAGTTGGTACAACTCTCACTGGTTCAACCATGGGAGTATGAATACCTCTTTCATCGGATTCAATGTTGTAAGTAGATTTTGGCATTAAGATATGGAAGATCTAAATGGCCAAGGTATCCATTTGTGTAAATAGATAGAGATCTAATCCCTTCCATATGAAAATGTCCTCGATGATTCTTTGATGATGATGTCATTAGATGTCTTTTCATACTTCTATGAATCAATCTTACAAGTAGACACATAGAAATCAAGAAAATATCATGTCTCTATCATTGCTTATCTAGTCAAACACATCATTGATTCACTAAAAAGACATGATTCCAAAAATCAAGTAACACCCTAAAAGAAAATTTATTTTGTTTGTGGATCCATATTTTAGAAGAAATTCATCCATTTTGATCTTTATTCAATTTTTTTATCCAGATTTAGGCTCCATCATATTTGATGTTGCAGATTAGTGTGATGTTGAATCTCGATCAAATTTGAAATGTTAGAAATGTTATATGAATCAAAGGGTTCAAGTGTCTTGATTTTGGTTTGATGTTGTGATTTGTGTCAATTGAGTCTGATGTGGTGAGTTCACTAATTTAGGAAGATATCCAAGTTAGATATAAAAAATTTGACAAGAAAATCTTAAAATCAGGACGAAAGTTTGGTATATGCAAATACAGCTCTAAGATTTTATTATGACTATGTGCAAATGATGGATGCAAGAATATATACAAGGATGGCAAAAAGATCCAGATGGAAAATGCAACCAAGGCATGATGTAAGGGTCAAATGGCACATGTTTACCAGGTTTTCACCACTTCAAATTAATTGCACTTTTTCTCTTTTTTTTTTCTACCAAGGTGCCTATTGCTACGTTTTCACCAAGACACCTTTTCTGGTTTTTTTCTTCTTTTTTTCTTTTTTTCAATATTTTTTTTATATAACCAAGGTGCCTATTTACTAGGTTTTCACCACGATAACAATTTTTTCAGGATCACATATTTGAATTTTTTTCTTTCTTCAAGATATTTTTCTGCTTATTTTGGATTTCTTGAGGATCTCCTTTCACATTTTTTAATTTTTTTCAAAATCACGTTTTACTGTATTCGAATTTTTTTAGGATCAATTTTCACTATTTTTGAATTTTTTCAAGATCACTTTTTACTATACAACAACTGATTCTTTCCTCATCTAATACTCTTTTACCTGATACACTTTCCTCTAATTTTAGGTATAAAACCTCTTTAAATGGATACTATTGATAGGTACTTGAAATTCTTCTCCTTGAGAATTGGCAAATTTGTAGGATCATGTCCCATAGGAAGATGTTATAACAAAATATTCTAGCCAATTTGCCTCAAATTTCCCTTTCTTTTGTCTTTATGTTTGGTTTTAGAGATTTTCTCTGAGGACTAGGTCTCCCACTTGAAATTATCTGGGTTTAATTAGCTTGTTATAATTCCTTGAAATTCATTTTTGATACACCTTAAGATGGTCATATGCTTGGGTTTTATGTTCTTCAAGTAATTCCAATTGTTATAGCCTAGCGACTCTATAATCCTCTTCTATCACTAACCCATGCAATGGGACTCTGAGTGAATAAATTTCCACTTCTAAAGGCAAAATGGCTTCGGCCCCATAAACGAATGAAAAAGGTGTTTCTCTTGTGGGTGTTTGAATGTTTGTTCTCTAGGCCCATAATGTTGGATTCAGTTGAATATTTCAATCTCTTCCTAAATTATCCACTATTTTCTTCAATATTTTAACTATATTTTTGTTTGAGGCCTCAGCCTGGCCATGTCCTTGAGGATAATAAATTGAAGAAAAATGGTGTATGATATGTAATTTGTTACACAATTGATCAATATCCTTATTCTTAAACTACTTTCATTGTCAGTGAGTATAGAATGTGGGATACAATAGAGACAAAGGATATGATTAAAAATAAACATAGAAATTTGTTTCCTAGTTGTAGTTGTTAAAGACACAACTTCCATCCATTTACTAAAATATTTTGTTGCAATTATTATATATTTGTGAAAATTATATGAAGGTGGATATATTATCCCTATTAAGTCAATACCCCATTGATAAAAGGGCCAAGGTGTGGTTAATGGATGCAACTCTTGAGCTGATACATATATCAAATTCCCATGATATTGGCACTTTTGACATATCTTCTCAAATTGACAAAATCTCCTTCCATAGTTGGTCAATAATACCCCATCCTTAGAAGTTTCTTTTCTAAATAAAATCCACTTGAATGTGACCCAAAAATTCCCTTGTGTACATCTTGTAAAGCATTTTTGAATCCTCCCTCTCTAGACATATAAGAAGTATTTTGTCAAGACCTTTATGATACAATGTTTCAGCTACAAGGGTATACCTTGAGGTTTGTCGCATAACCGGAATCTACATCATTCATAAGTTATACTCAAAATGTAGAGACTAACTCTGTCAAAGATCACTGTCACCATCTAGTACCCAGTCTTCACTAAAAAAATTGTAACTCATATAGTAGACACTATTAAGCCACGTGAGCTTAGGAATAAGATCATAATGCATCTCTATACACATCACCATCTTCACTCATTCTGAATCAACTGTATAGTACCCGTACACCTCTGTCAGTCATAAAGCAATAGTAATAACCAGTCTGTTCTGCCTCCATAGAAACATATGTGGACATCAATGACAAAACATGAATTCTAACAACATCATCAGGAATCAATCCCAACAAATCTTCCATATACGTGACTTCATACCTACCATATCCAAACCTCATCGGATGTCTGAGCATCCTATTCCACTAGCTAACCTACAACATTTAAGTTAGAAACAAACAAATAACTCTTCTGGTTAATTCCTCTGATTCTTCTAATATGTTCTCTGATTCCTTTGATATTTTGAGATCAATGAAAACACCTCCAATCATTCCAATATGCCAACAGTTTTATCCTTTTCTACCATAATCTATCAATCTTCTTGATCTAATACATGATCAGATATACTAGCATTTCCTCTAAAATAATAGGTCTTCTTATTGAATATTTGAATCTTTTTTTGCTCCTTTTTTCAGATACCTAGTTTCTATATGACCAATCTTTCTCCATCTAAAACATTAAAGAGGTAACATACATTTGTATTTGTCAGCATAGTTCTTCAACTTCCTTGTAAAATTCACTTCCAACTCATCTAAACTTTCACTATATGGATCGTCTTCTATCTTTGTGGCTTTAAAGGTTGTTTCAATTTTCTCCTTTTATTGTCATAATTTTCTCAACTCAAAATCGATCAGGGTAACAAATAATTTATCTTTTATGAATTTGTTTAGATCATAAACTTCCTCAATAGTTGAGATCTTGTCATTGTAACTCTCTAGTAAAGTCATTAGAATATTGGGTGTGTGCACCAAGTTGTGGACCAAAAAAGTGGACACATCTTTAAAAAAAATTCAAATTTCATATAACCCGATCGAGTTATTGAAAATTCAAAATTTTTCTAGGCTTGGTAACCGAGCCATAACCCGATCGGGTTTTGAAAAGAAAAAAGTACTTCAAAACCCGATCAGGTTTTGAAAAGAAAAAATTACTTCAAAACTTGATCGGGTTTTGAAAAGCAAAAAGTACTTCAAAACCCGATCGGGTTTTGAAGAAGTTAAACTTTCTCCATAACCCGAGCGGGTTTTGAAGAAACTAAAATAAGCTTTACTCTGGAAGCCATAACTTCCACATATGGAGTCCAATTGACTCCATTCAAAAAGCATTGGAAAGATATTGAGATGATCTAACACATTATTAACCTATGATCATCTTTAGGCATCAATTTTTTTCCATCCATTTGAATCAACTAAGGTATAAAATAGGCACTCATTATTTCCCATACATGCAACGTATAGGAAAATTAGTATGCGAGAGAGAGAGAGAGAGAGAGAGAGAGAGCATAATGATTTTCCTATACGTTGCATGTATGGGAAATAATTAGAGAGAGAGAGAACATACTGATTTTCCTATACATTGCATGTATGAGAGAGAGAGAGCATACTAATTTTCCTATATGTTGCATGTATGGGAAATAATGAGAGAGAGAGAGAGAACATACTGATTTTCCTATACGTTGCATGTATGGGCAATAATGAGTGCCTATTTTATACCTTAATTGATTCAAATGGATGACAAAAAAAATGTTGATGCCTAAAGATGATCATAGTTTAATAATGTGTTAGATCATCTCAATATATTTCCAACACATTTTGAATGGAGTCAATCGGACTCTGTATGTGGAAGTTATGGCTTCCAAAGTAAAGCCTATTTTAGTTTCTTCAAAACCCGCTTGGGTTATGGAGAAAGTTTTACTTCTTCAAAACCCGATCGGGTTTTGAAGTGCTTTTTTATTTTCATAACCCGATCGGGTTATGGCTTGGGAAGAGCTTTGAAAAATGACCCAAAGGCTTGGAGGCTCATTTTCCCTCCATTTTGTTCTTTTAGACATTTTTTCATCTTGTAAGATGAATTCTCAACTTTATCTTCATCAGGTTTGCAATTTGTCAACTGGATATCTTTATAATTTTCACCATAATCTCATACATCTTCTTAGCTTTCTAACCATATAAATTTTTCTATTTTTGGACAACATTAGCATAGTAAACTTTAATTTTCTTTACCAGTGTCTTGATTATCCTCACAGACACATGTCTACCATTTTTTTAATAACTTTTGATATACTTAATCAAATTAAAAATAAATTACATATTATTTTTCTACACTTGATTCTATACACTTTAAAAAAAAAATTCATTTTCGATTATTTTGATGCAAGTTATGCCCAGTGCACGAATAGGTACCAAAAGTTCAGGATGCGACCACTTCAAAAAATCACAGAAAAAAAAACTACTCATCAGAAAATTACAAAAAAATACACAACTTCTAGATCTCACTCTTACCTATCATCCTACCAAAGGAATTTAAAAAATACTGAATATAACTATACCTTTTGTACCACACATGGAAATAGCTATGTTATGTTTTTCCAAAAAAATTAGGAACATGTTTTTGTGTGCGCGAGGTTTGACCCTCTTAGTCTTATTTTGTTTTTAAAACAATTAGTGTTCTAGAAACTAGATTCATATTAATACAATTTTTTATTTTTTACACATCTTATTTTGAGTGCATGACCCTCAAACTCTTGTTCCAAGTTCAGGTTTACCAGGTTTCAAAAAAAATGTGTCCACTTATACCCCCTTTTTTGGTCCACAACTTGGTGCACATAACCTCTTATCCATAAAATCTTCATCTGTCAAAGTACCTCCTTGATTTTTGACTTCATTCATAACACTATCAACTCTCTAAAAATAGCTTTCTATATCTTCACCTTCTTCCATTCTCAATTTTTGATATATATGCTTAGTAGTCAACTTGTTTGATAATTTAACTGTATAATTTCCTTCATGGATCTCTTTTAAATTTTCCAAAATTTCATAAGAAGTGTTTAATAAAATATCTTTTGTTAACTCGGTCTTTGATAAAGCACTAAAGATATAATACCTCAATTTTTAATTCTCTTCATAGGTCAAACTCTCATCTGCAGTAGTAGGACCATTCGTTAGTACAACATATTTTATTTCAACAACTTTCTAATTAGTGTAGCTCAAGGGAATCATGTAACCTCTCATATATGCACTTTTGAGAAACTATAGTTGGATCCACCAAACATAGGAATTGACAGTTTGTGTGTCATTGGATCTAACTCAAGCAGTTAATCTCTCCTTCAAGGAGCCAAATCTCTAATACCAATTGTTGAACAATCCTGGATAAATAAGAGGGGGGTTTGAATCAGTTATTCTGAAATATTTTTCTTTAACTTAATTAATATGATGTAACTTAAATTAATTAGATAGGTAAAATAGATATGAACATATACGAACACCATGCACAATAACTTTAGATTTACGTAGAAAAATCAAGATGGCAAAACCAGAGAGAATGTCAATTATTAAATATGAAACATCGGTTAAGGTGACACCAGTTAAGGTGATTTTTACAATCAAGGCTCACTACCAATATGCTCACTATGAGTGGGATCATTTCTGATAGGCTCACTACTGGTAGGGCTAACTACCCAAATATAAAACCAACTATCCTAGTTGAAAGATGGTTAATTATTGATAGAATAAATAATAAGAGATATTTATCCACCACTGTAATAATTGTCACCAACTACAACACTAAAGATTATACAATTTGTTGCCTCTAATTTCTCACTTTCGCATATACAATAAAGTTTGAATGTCTTCTTCTCAAGTTTGCATTTCTCATTCATATACATAATAAACATATTCATCCTTTACATATGTCATTCTATTCTTCCATATATATCCATGTCGGCCAAGCATAATATTAATTTTCAATCTTCAAAGGCGACCAAATACAATTTGAAATAGGTCACCATAAGACATTCTTGTGGTGGGGAGGAATGAAATGTGGACTACACCAAAAAACCCTCACTCAAAACATCATGCTACTCAAACATCACAATACTTGAAGCCAAAGAACATGTTACAATGCATACCATGTTGCAAACATATGCTAGCCAATATCTAGATCAGTCCAGACCCAAAATGAGGTAGCATAATATATTACAATAGGAATGAGACCACAATAAATATGACCAAAGATAGATCACTGTAGCACAACATCCAGAGCATGCTAGTTTTGGATCACCAAAGCATGAAACTGAACCTTATCCAATCAACTAGGATATGTTGACATCAATGAAAACTGTAACACCCCAAAATTGGCACCTAATAATCCAATCAATTTTGGTGCATTTTCTTATCTTCGAAGTCCTATTGTATTAGGCAAATTCTTCTCCTAATTGACTTTAATTGACTGAGTTTCAAATGTAGAAAACCCAAATTTGCATAAATTTGACATTAC
>MU227355.1:159841-171491 GCA_018584345.1 Thuja plicata
CAGGAACTTCTCGCTCTAATACCACTTGATGAAGGGTGCTCCCCTTAATACCACAAACACATAACAGAAACAGAGAAGCAACAACAATTTGCAAGAACAGAAAATGGACTTCTTATTATCTCCACAAGTGCGGGATTACAAACTTTCAGAATTACAATATGCAAAGCCACATGGGCATTTCCCTTACAATATTCTGTAGGACAAAGCCTCGAATTATTACCCAGATCTACCCAGAACTATCCCGAACTGCCTAAAACAACACTACGGGCCTTCTTTATATAGGCAATTTCCACCGGCCGAGAAGGTTCCAGAAATTTCGCCCTTAGGGCCGACCAAACTTAGAATTATTTTATTTTTCATTTTAATACATCAAAGTCGGCTCAAAATAATGTTTGAAACCCGAAAATTTTTGAAGGAAAATTATTTTCTTCTATTTCAGGTGACCCAACTTCCGGAGACCATAAGTCATCACCAGTTGACTCGATTGACTATTATAACCCCATTTTGGAAATGCCACGAAGCGCTCTACAACTATTCAATATGCAAGCATTATCAAGCCCAAGTTTTGACCTCATCCGGGGCCTCTAAAGCCTTCAAAACTGAGCTCAAAGTTTCTGTACCCTATTTTCAATACCGAAAATTTTTGATATCTTCAAAACTAGACCTGATCTAGCCATGAAACTTTACTGGCAAGCTGATATGACTGAGATGAACCTCCACATGCAAAATCAGAACATTCCGAGATCGTATGGCCAACTTACTAAAAATAGCAAGTTTCCATAAATAGTAGCTCTGCACAAGGTAGCCCTTATTGAAAAGAAAACAGAAATATTTTTGGGTGATGCAAGATTGCCCTTACACCCAGGATGCTCCTGCATCAGGTATAAAAATATAACAAAAATGGAAATAAAACTTCAACTAACTTCAAGGGAGATTTTCCTTGTATTTCTCTTTGAGTTTGAGATGCAAATATTTCCAATGATTGGTGATTGTTAGAAGCATTAAACTCTTACTATTGCACTACACCAGCAAGCCAATAGCACTAGTCACGTTATCTAGATTTGATAAACTCAGTTCCTCTTCCTCTGCTTCTTCCAACAGCTTGATAAAGTGATCTAGTTTAGCTTCTACTATTTCCTTAACTTTCCATAAATATCTCTCATAATCATCTCTTTGTCTTTGTGTCCAAATAAGTTCCAACTGTAGTAAGTTGATCCTTTTTCTTTATGTGTCTTCTTGAAAAATTATCTTACGATAAAGCCAACATATTCAACTTAGACTCAATGGATTCAATTGTTTCCTTGTGTTAAATGTTCTTTTATATGTTCAAACAAAACATCTATGAGTAAACTCACAACATCATTGGGAACAATGTTGTTCCAATTCATGTGAATGATCAATGCTTCTTGAGTTCTAACCTTGTCACACAAAGGTCTTGAAAAATATACATCATCCATATTCTTTATTCTATTTGACTCCTCAAGTATAGTTAACACTAGGAATTTTGACCATAATATGTCTATTTTGGTTTTATCTTGTTTACTTGAAATTAGGACCATACTGTGCCTACAATTTAGTCAAAAATTATGACTTAATATAATATTATTTTTTTCCTATATTTTCATCTTTCTTGTATCTTCTTCCATATTTATCACATGTATTTAGCCTTATTATTTCTATCGTATTTAGGTGTCTTAAATTAGGTATCTTAATATATAATCTATTTTTATTTAAAAAACAACTCTTGTGCTTATTTAAGTAACTCAAGTTTTATCTCTTCAATTAAAATTTGATTTTAGTACTTAGGAAGGTCAATTAAACTAATTTTCCTTAGTTATTAGTTACTAAGGATAGTTTGAATTCCCTCTTTCAAATGGCATGTAATCACTTGTTGACATCATTCATTACACATTAAGCACCCAAGACCAAAAATAAACCTTCATGCCAATATACAGACTTTTTTTTTATGTCAACCATGTTATGACTACCTTGAAGAATTCATTCCTACCAAATTTAAATTAAACTCAAAGAATTTACATGGATTATAGATCACATTCTAAGAGCATCTAATGACTATCTTAAATTGAGAGAGGCAAACGAGTCTGACATATTTAAAGGTTGCAGTGATTAAAAGATCCTCTAACTCATCATAGGATAAATGGCCCACAAGTGATTTATAAGCACGTAAATAAATAAAGGCGAGGAATTCTCCACCAATTCTCTTGGAGAATAGCTAACTAATTGAGAGAGGCAAAAGAGTCTAACATATTTAAAGGTTGCACTCATTAAAAGATCCTCCAACTCATCATAGGATAAATGGCCCACAAGTGATTTATAAGCACGTAAATAAATAAAGGCGAGGAACTCTCCACTAATTCTCTTGGAGAATAGCTAACTAATTGCACAAGGTAAAAATATAGCAATCACTTACCATCCTTAATGATGTGATAATATGACATGTAGCACTATCTCACATTATTCCCATAGAGAAATATAAATATTAGGTGTGGCCCATAGGAGATGGCATAGCCACAAATCAACCAATGACACAACCATAAGAAATAAATAATAGAATGATGTAGGACACGTGATTTAAATTGAATCAATGGTCAATGTAACCTCACAAATACAGTAGTTACATATAATAGTGAGTCTTCCCTATATTGTTGATATAAATTCATCTCCACCTTAAAAGCATAAACGTCAAATTCCATTGCCAACCATGAAGAAAATAGTGAACATTAACAAATATTTTCATATCATTCACAAAATATTTTATAAATAGTTCTTTAAAGTTTAAATAATTAGATGAACATATAGGGCACCATTCAAACATACATGAAGCTTGGCCAAGAGAATAGGTCCACTTACAAGACCTAATGATCAATCATTTGAGGGTAGTGAAAGCTATATGGGCATAATAAATAGATTTTGATGGGTTCAATTAAAATAAATCAATAATCATTAATGAGCTATATATGGAACTAGGTAAAACTATATACCATAGGTTTAGTATTTTTAAGAAAATACTAATATATAATTATAATAATAAAATATTATGTACATATGTTGTATAAGTTATTTCGCTAATTTTTACAATAAATGCATTTATCTCATGTCTTCCTGCATTTTCTTTGCACTCTTTTTTTCCTAAGAACACTCATTATTAGTTCCTATCTATGGCAAGAATACTACTGTATCCATTACACCCCACTCTTTCAATACTTCAATCAATCATTTTGAAGAATTGAAAAATTTAAGGCAACAATCCTATAGTTTATAATTAAAATTTTTATTTATTAATTTAAAATATCATTTATCTTTCTTCCAATTAGCTCATATGAAAAATAATAGTGATAAAAATCAAATTATTATTTATTTTTAATAAATTTTATCACTTCAATACACTTGGTGTGCAGAATGTGATTTGACAAACATTTATGCTTGCTATCATATAATACAATAATTTACTCTTATCAATGTTGTACGAACACTGTAAAATTTGGGTCAAGCATTTTAGGTAGTATGAATATGTAAAATTTCCTTCTACATTTTATATTATTATATTCTTTACTGTCCACTTAGGGATAAGTCACATTTTAGTATATGTAGAATTTAAATTTAAATGACATGTAAATTAATTTTGATGTAAAGGAAGTTATATTTAAATAAAAACCAATATATATTTGATTATTATAATTCATTTGAAAACATTTGGGAGGAGATCCCTATTATTATATTTTAATAATTATATAAATGTAGAATTCCAGAATCAACAAAATAAGAACAATAACATCACTGAGAGCAAAGTTGATCATATCAATAAACTAGAGAAGAAATGTTACATATATGAAGAGTGATTGGGTCGAATCAGAAGTTGAACCTAACACTCAATGCATGGTGGTGAGTTGTCTCCCACTAAACTAGCATGAGGTGTCAAAATAGAATCGACGCCTCTCTAATCAACTCCTAAATGATGAAAAATTATATGAACAAGTGTCAAATATACATGGATGACTAAGTAGGATTAATTAAGCTTAATTGTAAATAAAAAAATAAATACACTAACACCGCCCTTTAAGCATACCCTAGGAGGGAAAGATTAAAAGAATGGGTCCCAGTTACTAGCCTAGTGAAGTACATATGTAAAATCTCTCATAAATGGAGAAAGATAGAAAATCCAGTGGGAAAAATTTATCCTCCAAAAAAAGAAATAAGAAGAGAAGAAGCCTAGAAGCCCACCCCCCCCTCCCCCAAGGATGATGATATTTCCTGATGTAGACCCCATGCCAAGAAGAGCTCATAGATGGATGAACTTTCTCTTTGATGCCTCTCTGAATGTTTGTGGATCAAAAAATAAATCAAAGAAGGCTCATGCCGCCCTGAAAATATTCCTGAACATGATTGCCATATGTTGAATCTTGTACCCCAATATCTATCCCTGTGATGTATGGGTGATGCAAAAGTATCAACCTCCAATGGAATCCCTAAAATAGATGAAGAAGAGTTGGTCCAGGGGCACTTAGGAAGGAAATAGATCACATGAAGACATCAAGGAATCATCAAGGGATATGAAGCCATGGAAGGAAAATATGATTAATTACAATTTATTAAATCCCATTATGACTTATAAGGGCAATGAATGTAATAAGTTTGTGTAATGTCCTGAAGGTCCTTATAAGGACCTTACAACTAAAATAATCAAGATGATAAAGATGTAATATCTAGAGTTTAGAAAGGGTAAAAAAGGTATTTGAAAACCTTAGGGGTCAATGATTTTCAAATTAAGAAGGAATTAAGTCATTTTGTTGAATTTGCAAATTCAAATATTCAAATGACAACAACTAATTGAGATTTTGGAGGGAATTTGGGTTTTAAGGATTTTTAGTGATTAACAAGCCATGTAACCAATCCAAATTGGTTGGGGGATTATTAAGAGGATTTATATGAAGAAAAATCATCATTGTACAATGGATAAATGCTTGATGTATGAACTGTCTCAGTAAAAGTTCAATAAAACTCAGAATTTTGCATCTATCCTTATGTTCATTGTATGATTTTGATTCCATAGGGAACCTATTGAGTTTATAATATATTGAAAAAATTTAAATTTTTGTTTAACTCACATTTGAATATTTTGAAGATCCTTTGGTTTTAGTTTAAATCAATTAGTGTTGATTGCCATTTTGAATTCACTAAATTTCAATAAAATTTTGGTTCAAATTTGATGTAAAGGGTCATTCCATGAATGTTTTATGAATGTTTTTCATGGAATTGTGCCTATATAACATGTAAAATACAAATCTAACATGACATTATGAAGATAAAGTGAAATGGAGTGGTGATCACCGAGTTATTACATGAAAAGTAGATGAATTTACTTGGTTGGGAGCAGCAGTGAGCATTATGATTTAATAAGGGGTATGTTTAAGATTTGGAAGTGTATTGGAATGAAATTTTTATGGTGAATCCATAATTTATTGGTTTCAGAAGTGTTTGGAAGTCAGATATTTAGAAAGCCCCAGTTTTAAGGGTTAATTGGAGCCAAATTGGGGCTTTTGGGTTTGTGAGGCTCTGAGGTTCAAATGGACTAGATATTCCTTGGATTAGAATCATTTTTGAAGACTATTGAGATTCTTGAAGTCTGGAAGTAAGATTTAGATGTACTTTCTTTGTTATTTGAGCACTTTAAGGGCTATTTGACAAAGTATAGTCAAGGGTTAGGATAGTTGATCCAAACCACCAATAGAAACACCTTGGATATGTTGAAGTATTGGATAATAGGTGTTTGAAAAGGTAATGTGTTTACAAAGTCCTTTGGAGAATCTTTGAGTAAAGTATCTAGTTAGGTCACTGTTGGGCTACAAGGAGCCTAGGCCTAATAGGAGAGTTTTTTGAGTTGAGTGTTGGGTGTTGTTCAAAATATATACAACTTGTCAATAATTTTGAATATAATATAAAAAACTAAATCCTTCATCTTTGGGCATTGGGAGGTTTTTGGTCAATGTCAACCTCAACCCTGACCTAGGACAAGGTCGACCTCAACCCTGACCTAGGTTAGGGTTGACCTCAATCCTAACCTAGGGTCCAAATTTCAAGTTTCCAAGGTTTTCAGGTGTCGGGCTTTGGAAACATTTAATTCCCGCTTCTAGTTCAGTTGTTTCAGACTCTGAAGTAATGACTCTTAAAATTATATTTAATATAGGTCCATTTCTAGGGGTATATGCCTGATTGGAATTTAATTCTCCTATTTCGGCCTCCCTAGAGGATTGTGCCCTAGATTTGTATATAAGGAAGCTTTTATCCTCTTATTTTCTCTAAGACTGGAAAAAGACAAGCTAGGACTTGAAATCACAAGACACAAGAAGATAAAAAAAAATGATTGAAGGATAATCTATGCATTCAAGCATTCAATTCTTCAAGGAGACCCATTGGTATCCATTGAAGGATTCAGGATCTATGGATCCCTCTTGTTGAAGATTTCTCCATCCACATCCATGCAAGCTTCTTCCCATTCCAAGATCCATTCAAGATTGGTGTTGAAGATCTAAAGGAAATTGATTTGAGACATTATACATTCTACATTCTACATCCATTTGGATCATCCATACTTGTGGATCCAAGGATTTGAATCCTCCACAAGGGTTTCTATACAAGCAAGGTGAATTTGTTCATTTACTTTGTTTATCTCTACAATTTCAATTATATTTTAAGGTCAATTCAAAAACCAGGGTTTGACCAAGGCAAACCCCTCCCCCCCAACAAAAAAAAACCATTTTTATTGTACGTATAGGTATAGGAAAGTGAATTACAAAGAAGATTCAAATACCCTTTTTGGAAAAGTTTCAGGATCCGTGAACAGAATTTCCATCAGAGCAACGCAAGTCAAGGTCGACATAAAGGGGTGAAATTGCACCCCCACATTTGGGTCAAGGTTGACCTGACTCAGAAAAGAAAAATATTTATGTGTTTTCTCTGTCTCTGTGTTTCTGTTCCAGATCTATTTGGAGAATTTCTAGAAACTCTAGTACAGACACCAGAAAACATCAATTTCTAGACCTGTTATACTTTGAGGTTAGTACTTGTCTTCAATTCATTTCAATTAATATTTTAATCAATTCAAATCTATTACACACTCTTCATCCATAAACTGGGAGTGCAAGGCTTTCTTCTTTCCTCTTATTTTTGATCAGTTGATGCATTTGTGCATTAACCATTTTATTATGGTTGATCAAAGTGGATCTTTCCTTTGTGAAATTTGGGGCTAGGAGAAGAATCTTATCTTACCCCAAAATCTTTAAATCTATTTTATACACATATATCAACACATCAACACAATTTATTCCATTACATTTTTATATCTTACATTTTGATGCCCGCTTACAACAACTCTTTATTTTGTGGTGTAAGATTTACATTTCATCTTGCATGCATATTAGATTAGCCTTCTTTTATGTTCTTGAATTTACATTTTCTTAGTTTAGTTCATTTGCAGTGCATTGGTGTATGAGCTTTACTACCTCCAGTCCTACTAATAATATCCCGGTTAGAAGAAGTCGCCATCTTATGGGATCTTTTGATCCTGAGTCCTCCTCTCCTTTCCATAGGATCCCAGATGACACTTTGAGAACTCATGATTCCAATCCTTCTACGGATCATAACTATTCTCACTCATCTAATGATGGGGATGATGCTTTAAGAGTTTCTCCTGAACAAGTCCAAAAACTATCAACTAAACTTGATAAAAGGAGAAATTGGCTTATTCAAGAAAACCATAATCAAGATTCTATTCAAGCTATAGAGGCTCTTAAGAAAGTCCTTCATGATAGTGATCAAGGTGTTAATCTCTTGCGTGGTATCACTCAACTTGTGCATTTAAATGTCAAACCTTTAGCTCAAGAAGCTCAAGATATAGGATTCACTCCTCTTGTCACTAGAGTAGAACCTTCTTCCATTCCTTTACCTATAAATCCTACTGATACTCCTCCTTTAGTGATTACATCTCTTCCATTTTCCAATCCTCTAGCTTCAAATCATCCACTTCCATCTCTTCCTATGAGTGTTCCACCAGTGTCTCTGCCTACCTCACAACCTTCTTACCATAGTATTCCTTTTATCTATTCAAACCCTCTTCCAACTATGGTTCCAAGTGTTCCACCAGTTGTGTCTTCCATTCTTGCCACTTCTTACACTTTTCCTAGTGTTCCTAATGTTTCTATGCCTCATATTTCTTCTAATGATTCCACAATCATTAGTCTGGCTCAAACTGTGTCCTCTTTACAACAACAAATTGCATCCTTAACTCAATCCAGGTTTAGTATTCCTACATGTGACATGGGTAGCCCTTTATCCCTAGACATTATTCATGCTCATGTCCCTCAGCAAGACAATATGCCTTGTCTTGAGAATTACAATGGTAAGGGAGATCCTGTCACTCATGTTAATGGTAGTGACTATGCTCATGACCATAGGATTTTAACCAAGTTATTTGCTAGAAATTTTTGTGACAAGGCCTTCCAATGGTATTTTTCCTTGCCTCCTTATGTTAGTAATAACTGAGAGGGGGGTGAATCAGTCACCTCAAAAATTAATCCTTAAATAAACCCTTAAAACTTATTATCACTTTTAAGCCTCTGGTTATACTCAGTCATACAAGATGAATGCCTTGAAATAATTATAACAAATTACTACTTGTCAAATTTCCTTGTTAAACCTTTTTCTATATGTATATCGATAAGCAGTCAAATATTTACCGAAACACAGTAAATATGTAGAGTATACCGATCAATCCAGAATTGCATATGTGAAATGTAAAATAGTAAAGTAATGAAACATTAACACATAACACATGGATTTTTAACATGGAAACCCTATTAGGGGAAAAACCACTGGGATCAGTACCCCAAATTTTCACTCTTTTGAAGTGAGCTCTATTAGGAGCCAACCCTGTTAAAGGTTACAAACACACGGTTAGGTGTGACCTTGTTAGAGGATTTAAAAGATAGTTTGTCACCTTGTATCTGGCATCTAATGCTACCATCCTTGATCAAACACTCACTTGGCCTGTCAATAGGTATCAGGCATATCCAATGCTACTTTCTATGATTAGACTTTTTGATACTCCTTGGAATGTATCTCAATTGCAAAAGGCTTTTAAGTCCTACTCAATTAAGAGACTTGATGCTTCAATCGTTAAACTGAAACATTAATGATCTGTTCACATATACAACTTGAATTGCAAATTTTCAGATCTATTGTAAGTGCATTACCTCTCTGATCAATATTATCAATTATATACCTTTGCTCCACACTATTCTTCTCTTTGATGTTGTCTCACTGTTCGTCGGTGTCTGCAAAATCTAGCTCTTTCTCCAACTTGCTTGATCAAGTCTGAATAAAGAATTTCTTCTCCTTTAGAATCTCTTTAGCATCTTTCCTCTTTTCTCTTCACCCCACACAATTCGTAATGAATTGGGTTTGTCTCTTTATAGACATGATTCACCATTTCTTGGATTTCTTGATTTTTGGTGAGATCCACAATTCTCGCCAATTAGATTCAAAGAAAACTCCAGTTTTATCTCAAAGAGATCTTCTTGCTAAATGGACAAGCAGCTTTAAATCCTTTACTTATCCTCAGCTTTATCTGGTCAATTAAAAAAATGATAAGTATCAGTTAAGTCTATTTATAGCTCTTGACAGCTAAGCATTTTGTCATTTCTAAACTCTATGTTTTGTCAGTCAACACTTCAGTTAGTCATCGGTGATAACTGACTATTTCGTCGATGTGACTTCAATTGTCATCAGGATCTTCATCCTTGTCTTTTTCATCGGGCAACACTATAATTCTTTTCATTGGGTTAATCTGTGCTTTTCTCGTCAGGCAACACTGTGACTTTGCTCTTTTACTCTATCCATTGGTGTGCACTTTGTTGGTGTATACAGTCACTTTGTGAATACTTGACTTATATGCATTACTGATAGCATAGCCTTAATTCATAGGTTCTTTGAAGTCTTTGGCAGTATGTCCATGACCATACAGATTATATCAAGTTAACATCAATGACAATACATTACATTAACAGATTTAATGCCTTGCATGATTATCAACTTAACATCTTCAAACATTCAATCAGTTACATGTCATCAATTTCTCCCTTTGGCATTGATGGAAACATACTACATTATCATACTATACTATTACTAATACAATATGAAATATACAATTTCATCAAGCTTTCCTAATGTAACTATTACAAATGTCTAGCTTTTGGTAAGCTCAAAGAGGTTTGATTTGATTCTTGCAGCTTTCTCTGTCTTCAATCCCTTCACTGGATAGATGTAGAATCTTTCTTTCTCTGATGTGATGTGTTTTTCTTCTGTGTGAAACTCTCTCGCTTTGACTGGTCTCCTTTATTTTTATGTCTCTTGTCAAAAATTCTATCCCTTTGTGTGTACTCTCCCATTCTTGTTACATCTCTCCCTCTGGATACTTCGATGGATATAACCTCTCCCTAAGGTGATAATGGATATATTCTCTCCCTTTATCTATATGATAATGAGATATTTCTCTCCCTTTGACAACAATGCCAAACAAATCATTTCTATCCATAATATATTCCTTGGATTTCCCTACCCATCGGTAATACAATAACTTTGGTGCTCGGAGTAGATAAATACCTTGCTATGTATAGATTTATCTTTGAAGTCTATCTCTTTTCTTGCATCAACATGAATAATATTTTGATAATGTATAGGCTGATGCAGCCTTCTAGTCATCTTACTCACCAGTAGACAAGGGTTTGATCCCTAGTGTCTTTCTCAAGTATTCAAATGTATCCTTGGGTAGTGGCTTGGTTAAGATATCGACCAATTGTTCCTTTGATTGCACATACTCAAGTATCACCTCCTTTTCTTGAACTTGTTCTCTTAAATAATGATACTTGATGGAAATATGCATTGTTTTAGCATGCATGACTGGATTCTTGGAAATGTTTATTTCACTTGTATTATCACAATAGATAATTACTCGTTCAAAAATTTTCATATGCATACCTTCTAGTAACTATTTGATCCATGCAATATTTGAGCAATTTGCAATAGCAGAAACATACTCTGCCTCTGTAGTAGACTGAGAGATGCATCCTTGCTTCTTGCTGATCCATGTGACAAGTCTGTCACCCATAAAGAATTCTCCTCTAGTTGTGCTCTTCCGATCATCAATATTTCTAGCCCAATCAGCATCGATAAAGACTTTAAGTTCAAATTTACCTTCTCTTATATACCATAAGCCATATTCCTTGGTATTCTTTAGATATCTTAGGATTCTTTTCACAGCACTCATATGTGATTCCCTGGGATTAGCAGAAAATCTAGCAACTATTCCTACTGCATGTGCAATTTCTGGTCTAGTATGTACAACATACATGAGTTTTCCAATCATTGTTTTGTACAAAGTCTGATTTATCTCTAATGACTTGTCCTCCTTTTTTATCTTACATCTAGTTGCTATCGGTGTTCCAACTAGTTTGGACTCTTCCATCTTGAATATTTTTAGTACTTCTTTGATGTATTTGGATTGTGTAATGAAAATACCTTCATCTTGTTGCATGATCTGTAGACCAAGAAATAACTTGATCTCTCCAAACATAGA
>MU227355.1:171541-186232 GCA_018584345.1 Thuja plicata
TCAACAAATATCTCAGCAATCAAAATGTTAGCATCAATATCTTCCTTCAAATAAAGATTAATGTTTTCACTAGTCCTTACAAATCCAATACTTATAAGATAGGAATGAAGTCTTTCATACCAGGCTCGGGGTCTTATTTCAATCCATACAAGGCTATGTGAAGTCTACATACCATGTCCCTCTTGTCTGGATTAACAAACCCTTCTGGTTGTTCAATGTGTACTTCTTCCTCAAGTATTCCATTTAGGAATGCAGACTTGACATCCATTTGATATACCTTGAATTGTTTATATGCAGCATAAGCACATAATATTCTTACTCCTTCTATCCTAGCAATGGGTGCAAAGGTTTCTCCATAGTCAATCCCTTCTTCTTGTGCATACCCCTTGCATACTAGTCTTGCTTTATTTCTTGTGACTTCTCCATTCTCATTAAGTTTATTCATGAATATCCATTTTGTATTGATGACATTCTTGTCATCTGGTCTCAGTACAAGTGTTCATGTCTTCTTTTTCTCAATCTGTTCAATCTCTTCATACATAGCACTAATCCATTTATCATTATCAAGTGCAGCATTGACAGATTTTGGCTCATAATCACAAATAAGACATCTTGTATTTAGAGACTTACTTCTCATTCTCATACCAGCCTTCTTATCTCCAATGATCTAGTTCTGTGGATGGTTCCTTCTGACATATCTGGCAAGTACAGGCTCAACTCTTTGTCTATCATCTTGATCATCATTTTGTCCTTCATTTTGTTCTCCATCACTTTGTGCATCATCTTGAGCAATATCCTGATCATCGCTATTTGTAGCCTGATGCTCAGGTGCAATGATATGTTTCTCAGGAGATCTACATTGTTGGTCGGGTAGAGTTTCAGGTTCTTCATTGTAAACAAACCTATTTTAGTCCTCTGGTTCTTTTGTGCTTTCTTTTTCATTCTTCTCTGCAAATTCATCTATCTTTACATTTGCACTTTCAACAATTTTTTTAGAGGCTTTATTGAGACATTTATAAGCCTTGCTCTTGGTGGAATACCCTAGAAAGATTCCTTCATCACCCTTAGAGTCAATTTTTCCATTTCTATCATCTTTTAAGATATAACATTGACTGCCAAAATTTTTGAAATAACTCACATTGGGTGTGTATCCATACCAAATCTCATAAGGTGTCTTTCTTCAATTGTACTCTATTCAATGTGTAAATAGTAGTACTGACAGCTTCTCTCTAGAAGATTTGGGTGATTCCTTTTTCTATCATCAGTGTCCTTACACAATCAACTATGGATCTATTCCTTCTTTTAGAAATTCCATTCTGCTGTGGTGTTCTTGGTGTAGAGACCTGTCTTTTGATTCCATGCTCATTACAAAATTTAGTGAATTCATTTGAAATAAATTCCCCTCCTCTATCTGATCTTAAGAATTTTAATTCTTTACCACTTTTTTTCTCAACCATTGCTTTGTACCATTTAAACATCTTAAATGCTTCTGATTTATCTTTTAGAAACATTATTGTCATCATTCTAGAGTAATCATCAACAAAGAGAATAAAATATCTATCACCATAATAACTCTTTGTCCTCATAGGTCCACATAAATCAGTATGGACTAATTCTAGAATGGCATCAGATGTATGTGTTTTTCTTTTGAAACTAGACTTTGTCATCTTACCTTTTTGACAATTCTTACACTTGATGTTATCAGGCTTGGTCATCGTCAATAAGCCTCTTACATTTCTTTTTCTACTTATTTTTATCATGTTGTCAAAGTTCACATTACACAATCTTTTGTGTCACAACCATATGTCTTCATTTCTAGCCATTAAGCAAGTGGTGTCAGTATCATTCAGGTAGAATAAGTTACCTTTTGTCTGCTCATTGGTACCAATTAGATTTCCTAATTTATTGAAGATCTTTGCCTTCTTATTTTCAAATGCTACTCTGTGACCTAAATTATTCAATAGAGAAACACTCAATAGATTATAATTCAATCTATTTACCCAATAAGAATTTTCACATTTTATTTGGTTATTCAACATTATGGTTCCTCTACCTTCAATTGGACAGGGTGTGTCATTACCCATTCTTACTGAACCACATTTATAGTATTCAACAGTATCAAACTTTTGATTGTCACTGGTCATATGGTGAGTGCAGCCACTATCTATGATCCAGACATCATTTTTACTAACTTTAGATATGAGTACAATTTCTACATACCTTTCTTCATCATCATCTGAATCATCTCTTACTACCACAAACATCATCTTGATGTCTTCATCAGATTTGGTGTTAGTGTCATCATCTTTGCATTTAGCTAGGTAACTGGCCTTCTTTCATTTGTCCTTGTAGTCTCAGGTATCTCTTCTTTTTGATTGTCGGTAGCTTCTATAATCACCTCTGTCAGACTTCTTTTCAAATGACCTGTGATTACTTCTGTCATCTTTTCTTCTGTTAGGACATCTTGCAGCAAAGTGTCCAATTTCTTTACAATTAAAACAAATAAGTGGTAATTTACCTTTGTATTTACCTTTGCCTCTCTACAGTCTTCTTTCCATGAGTGCTTAAATTTCATCAAGATCTTCTTCTTCACTTTCACTATCACTATCTTTTCTTGTAGTGTGTTTATGACTTGATTTACTTATTCTCAAAGAAGATTTGAATGCAGACTCTATGTTTGGTAAGACACTATTATCAAAGTTATTCATCTCAAATGAAATCAGTCTTCCAATTAAACTGTCTAGAGTAACATTTCTATTTTCTGCTTCTTTCATTTCTTTTCTGGAAGATACTCTAATAGAATAAGTAGGCAGTAAGGTTCTTAGAATTTTGCTTACCACTGTATCTTCTTCTAGTATACCTCCAATCCCTCAGATAGCATTGACTACCTCTTTGATTCTTGTGTTGTACTATGTGATATTTTTACCTTCTTTCATTTTGAGATCATCAAACTTTCCTCTAAGGCTTTCTACCTTAGCTCTCAAAACATTCTTGTCACCACCATGTACAAGCATCAATTTGTCCCACACCTGCTTTGCAGTCTTGCAGGTTTTGACATCTTCAAATTGAGCATTAGAGAGTGAGGAAGCAAGCTCTATCATCATACAGTTGTTCTCATGCTTCTCTCTCACTTTTTCAACTATTGGTTCTCCTGTGGGAAACACATATTCAGTATCTAAGTATTGAGTAACATCATTTCCAATAACTGATAAGTGGAGTCTTATTCTGCTCTGCCATGAAGCAAAATTCTCTTTGTTCAACTTGGGCACATCTACTCTGTTCATCTTGTGATCTTTATCTTAGGTCTTGAAACCTTCCTTCTAAGCACACAAGCTCTGATACCAATTTTTAGTAATATCTGAGAGGGGGGGTGAATCAGTGGCCTCAAAAATTAATCCTTAAATCAACGCTTAAAACTTATTACCACTTTTAAGCCTCTAGTTATACTCAATCCTACAAGATGAATACCTTGAAATACTTATAACAGATTACTACTTGTCAAATTTCCTTGTTAAACCTTCTTCTGTATGTATACCGATAAGCATTCAACTATTTACCAAAACACAGTAAATATGTAGAGTATACCAATCAATCTAGAATTGCATATGTGAAATGTAAAATAGTAAAGTAATGAAACATTAACACATAACACATGGATTTTTAATGTGGAAACCTTGTTAGGGGGAAAACCACTAAGACCCGTACCCCAAATTTTTACTCTTTTGAAGTGAGCTCTGTTAGGGGCCAACCCTATTAAAGGTTACAAACATACTGTTAGGTGTGACCTTGTTAGAGGATTTAAAAGATAGTTTGTCACCTAGTATTTGGCATCTAATGCTACCATCCTTGATCAAGAACTCACTTGGCCTATCAATAGGTATTGGGTATATCCAATGCTACTTTCTATGATAAAAAAATTTCATACTCCTTGGGATGTATCTCAATTGCAAAAGACTTTTAAGTCATGCTCGGTTAAGAGACTTGATGCTTCAATGATTAAACCGAAACATTAATGATTTGTTCACATATACAACTTGAATTGTATATTTTTAGATCTATTGTAAGTGCATTACCTCTCTGATCAATATAATCAATTCTATACCTTTGCTCCACACTGTTCTTCTCTGTGATGTTGTCTCACTATTCGTTGGTGTCTACAGAATCTAGCTCTTTCTCCATCTTGTTTGATCAGGTCTGAATGAAGACTTTCTTCTCCTTGATAATCTCTTTAGCATCTTTCCTCTTTTCTCTTCACCCCACCCAATTCGTAATGAATTGGGTTTGTCTCTTTATAGAAATTATTCACCATTTCTTGGCTTTCTTGATTCTTGGCGTGATCCACAATTCTCACCAATTAAATTTAGAGAAAACTCCATTTTTATCTCAAAGAGATCTTCTTGCCAACTGGACAAAGCAGCTTTAAATCCATTATTTATCCTCAGCTTTATTTGGTCAATTAAAATAATGATAAGTATCAGTTAAGTCTATTTATAGATCTTGACAGCTAAGCATTTAGTCATTTTTGAACTCTCAGTTCTGTCGGTCAACACTTCAGTTAGTCATTGGTGATAACTGACTGTTCCATTAGTGTGACTTTAGTTGTCATCGTGATCTCCATCCTTATCTTTTCCATCAGGCAACACTGTAATTCTTTCCGTCAAGTTACTCTGTACTTTTCTCATCAGGAAACACTATGACTTTGCTCTTTTACTTTGTCTATCGGTGTGCACTTTGTCGATGTATACAGTCACTTTGTGAATACTTGACTTATATGCTTTACTGATAGCATAGCCTTAATTCATCGGTTCTTTGAAGTCTTTGGCAGTATGTCCATGACCATACAGATTATATCAAGTTGACATCAATTACAATAAAATACATTAACTGATTTAATGCCTTGCATGATCATCAACTTATCATCTTCAAACATTTAATCAATTACATGTCATCACCTTATTCTATTGATTCTTTTCCAAAACTTGCTAATACCTTTATTCAACAATTCCAAAATAACATTGGTCCACAAGTGTCCTTAATTGATTTGATGCATTGTAAACATAATACTAAAATTGACTGAATTTATTGGTATATTTAAGCATTTGTATGCACAAATTTCTTATCATGTTCCTCATATTGATATTCAACATATGTTTATTTCAAATTTGCAAAAGGATATTAGAGATAAGATTTTGCTTACTGAATTTACCTCTTTTCAACAACTTTGTGCAGTGCTTCATCATTATCAATTACAAGTGAGTCAATTTGAGAGAAACACTCCAGTGGATCCTATTCGAGTTGAGAATATTGATGTTTCTCCTAATCCCAACAATTTTTAGAAACCTAACAACTATGTCAAGATAAATAAGCAAGAAAATGCAGTTGCTGATCAAGTTGTTGTTGCATCCAACAATGCCACTTCTGCATCCACTGCTTTTCGTTTAAATTGTATGTTTAATCCTCTTTCTAAATCTTTACATTATATTATGAGTAAATTTTTGACTGCTAATATGATTACTTTTCATCCTATTTGACCTCTTCTTCCTACCACGATGGTATCAAAATCCTTTGATCCCAAAGCCTTTTGTCAATACCATTTTCAGAATGGCCATGATACTGAGAAGTGTAATTCTCTAAAACATAAGGTTCAAGACTTAATTGATTCTAATGCTTTATCTATTAATACTTTTGATGGTAGTGGGAAAAAATTTGTCTCTCCTCCTAATCAGAACCTCCAAATCTAAATGAATCCTTTCAATACACATGATACTAATAACATTATTCAGCCATTTTTTGTGGATATTGTTTATGATTCAAAGATGGATAATCTCAATCATATTGTTAACTATGTAGAGCATTTTTTTTTGTCTCAACCTATCTCTCCACCCCAACCTCAATCTCAACCTCCTACTCAAGTTCCTCTACCTCAACCTCAACTTCAAGTTCCACCTCAACCTAAGCCTAAACTGAAAACTCAATCTAAACCTTCAAAGCAACCTAAGGATAAAAGACCTAGGGAACTCTCAATCACCTTTGATGATTTTTGAGACTATTAAAGCTCCTGATGGTCCCTTCTACATTTATTATAGGATTGCTAAGATACCTACGTGTGCTTGTCTTTTGTATCCTACTTCTTTAGTCAATGTCATTACTGAAGAAAACCTTTTTATGAAGAACTTACAATGTGATTATTATGATACATCTGATGTGTGGATCCAAACTTATAATGGTTTTCTCTATCCATCATTTGGTTCTATTAACTTACCTATTGAAATTTTTGGTAAATTTGTGGATACTACTTTCATTATTGTCCCTACTTCTGATCAGTTTCAAGTTAAGCTTGGTTTGCCTTGGTTGACTGCCATGTGTGTCGTTGCTTCTCCTATCCATAAGTGTATTCATTTTATTCATGATGAAGAAGTGAAAACAATTAATCATAGTTTATTTCAACCTTCTAGGACTAGGGATTGTGCTACCCTTGACTTCTTTTGGCCTTCATTACCTAATTCATGTTCTTCTCGACCTGATAACCTTTTTCGCTCATATCAAGCCTATAAACGTTGCAATATTCTTGAGTTAAGCATGCCTCAGATGGATATTAACCATGGTCTTTTTCCTACACCTTCCATACCTACTTTATCCATTGCTTCTAGATCTTTTAATCAAGCTCCTAGTGTTTCTTTTTAGCTTACTGAGAGTCCTACTAATCCTCCTATAGAACCTATTAAGGAACCAGTTGTTGTTCCTCCTAGTTCTCAACATATTTAAAACAAGACAAAATATAACTGATCTACCAATGAACATCATAAGAAGCATCAGTCTCAAGCTAGGGCCCGTGCCTCTGTTCTTTGAAATTCTTTACCTTACTTTGACCAGCTTATGCCAAATGTGTTGGAAGAAGTTAATGTTAATAATGATGTTAAGATGAATAATTATGATGATTCTATTCACATCTTAGATTCTATTTCGATTAATACTGATGAATAAGATACTCTTGATGATCCTATTGATGCTAATGATGAATATGAGACTATTGATATTGATATTGATGTACCTTATATTCTTTCAACACAACTGATAATTACACCTAGTATCAAACACCGTGATTCTCAAGAGGATCCTAGTTTGGAACTGGCTATTATTCCTACTTTGTTGGATATAGTCCCTCTTATGAGTTTTCCACCTTCCCTAAATGATATAGACCAAGATGGGGAGAGTAGGTGATGTGCTTGATTGGCTTGTCCTCCATAGTAGCCTTTTATGTGCTTTCCTGTTGTATTGTGATACTCTTGTAATGTGTTTGTGTAAATGTTTGTTATATTCTTTTATACGACCCTTGATAGTTTGTTGGTGCAAGATGGTAAAGGAATCGAACCTATTGTACTATTCCTCTATATGTATCTTTATTCTTCTATATGTTGTCTTCATGTTATGTTGTACCTGTGCTATTGTTCGTAAATGTTTTCCTTGTGTAGTCCGCTTGGATTTGCGACCTGGTAGCACTAATTATTTTTGGTCTCCATGTTGTGGTCTGAAAATACTCTTCTTTGTAACTCTTGCATTTTCTTTCTCTATTGTGATTGTAGTTATACTTTCTTTTGGGAATGATGTCAATTCATTTTGCAATAATATCATACATATACATATATTATCTTATGATCATACTGACCCCACAATAGGTAGATCCCTTCTATGTTCTTTGTATGTTTATGTGGTATTTCCCTTTATTTGTCTTCGCTTGGGGACATCTCATAGTGGAAACATAATTATTGGAGTTGTTTATGTTTCCGTTAAAACCATTGCTCCTGTTAAAGTGTTAGCAATGACTTTAACGTGAGGGCATACGCTCTACTCACTTTTTGTACACACGAACCTTCAAAATATTTTCAAAACTTAAAAAAAAATTCTCCCTTTATGGATTAGAGACTAATCCTTAAAGCATGTATTTTTATCTTATAGGATCTCTTGATCCCTCCAGTTTCAATTTACAATGTTTTGATCCCTTAAGGATGAAAGGTGTCCTTAAGACTGGATCTCTCTATATTTTGGCTTTGCTCTTTTGGAATAGAATATTCCTAAGGGTAAATCCTTGATGGGTTGACTAGTGAGTAGCCACATTCAGTAGGTGGTTCAACTCCATCTTTCCATTTGTATTTTTTCCTTGTGTGATTCACAATGGGACATAGGTTCTCATTGGGCGAGTTAATCACACCCTCTCTCTTTTTCTTTGACTAATGATGTCTCTCTTATTGTAATCTTTGGGTTGAAAAAAAATTGAGTCCCTGGGGGCTTGATGATTTCTTTGTCCCTTTGATTTCAATAATATTATATTTTCTTCATGATCTCCTTTACCAAGAGTTTGCATCAAGTACGTACTCTTGCTAAAGTGGGGGCTAAATGTATCATCAGAAAATGGAAGCACTTCAATTTTGGACTAGTTTAGCCCTTTGATTAAGTGGTTTGGGGTCATTTCAAATGCCTTGAAGGGGTCTTTGACTTGGATCTATATTTTCCCATGTTCTGCCATATTTTCCACTTCTCTCCATCCTGTTTCTGGCATCTTGTTCTGCAAATTTGAGGTTCTTGACCTCAAGGTCAAGGTCGACCTTCTGGGTCAAGATCAACCTTGACCCTAACCTAGGTCAAGGTCAACCTTGACCTTGGCCTAGTTAAGGGTCATCCTAGACCCTAACCTAGGTTAGGGTTGTCTTAGACCCTGATCTAGGGTCCAAATTTCAAGTTTCCAAGGTTTCCAGATGTTGGACTTTGGAAACATTTAATTCCCCGTTTCAGGTCGGCTATTTTGGACTCGAAAGTAACGACTCTTAAAATTATATTTAATATAGGTCAATTTCTAGGGGTATAGGCCTAATTGGAGTTTAGTTCTCCTATGTCAGCCTCCCTAGAATATTTTTCCCTAGATTTATACATAAGGAAGCTTTTCTCCTCTCATTTTCTCTAAGACTAGAAAAAGCCAAGCTAGAACTTCAAATCACAAGACACAAGAAGATAAAAGAAGTCGATTGAAAGATAATCTATGCATTCAAAAATTCAAGCATTCAATTCATCAAGGAGATCCATTGGTATCCATTGAATAATTCAAGCTCTATGGTGATGACATTAATTTTTCATTAGTATTAAAATTACACCGAAAGATGATAAAGGGGAAATCGAAAATCAGATTAGCAGATCACCAAAAATGTCTAAGTACAGAGAAAACCAATGACACAAGGAAGTGTATAAACCAAAAATCATAATACATAGATTTAAAGAGGAACCTAACAGAGGAATCCAATTTTTAAGTTATAGTGCAGACTGATGGAACAGATTCAGTGCAACCAACAGTAAAAACTGAAGCACAGTCAAGCATGACCGAAAGACAGAACCAAAAGTTAGTTGCAGCTCGCAAAAAGTGGATCTGACTTCCACGTCAGATAAAGAAAGGGTATTCTATTTATAGGATATTTAATTGTTTTTAAATCCATTTCTTTAGGGACAAGAAACATTAATGTAAGTGTTTTAATCAGTCTAACTGATTTAAAGCACATAGACTAGGAGATCTAGGTGCATGTTGTAAACCTGATATTAGAGTTAACATTGTTTTTATCATCAACTTGATGAAATCAATCCATCTATAAATAGATGATTTAATCATTCTTTAGAATGTGTGTGAAAGAGAGAGGAGAACAAAATGAGCACATCTATGGTTGAATTGAGATTTTTTGAGAACCAGAGCAGAAAAAGAAGAATTTGGTTAGCAGAATCAAGAACAGAGGAAATCAATAATTAGAGGTAATATTCAATCATAGTTAAGGTGATATTATTTTGTATGTGAACTACACAGGATCTGTATCAGCAATAGGGGATTGCATTTACTAGGTCAATTTGTAATTTTCTATCATTCTAACAAGTGAAGCAAAGTGTAAGAAATCCTTTCAGAAAAGGTGGATTTAACAGTCCTATATCAAATCTCTTAACCAAGTGCACACTTAACAGTGTTGCAAAAAGCTCTTAAAAAAGTAGACTTTAACAGGTCTGCACCAATACTCCTAATAGGGTAGATCATCAGAAGTGATCAAAATTGTAAGCCTTAACCAGCCCTGATAAGGCCAAATTATTGCCTTTGTTTTGTATAATTTTAATACTCTATTCTAGTTTTTGTAAAAACATTTGAGAGCCTAGACAGTCAAAACTTGTGATAAAGTCCAGATAGAAATGATAAACCATGGGTAGATGTTTGTGACATATTTTGCTAATATTATACATATAGTGCAGTATTTCATAAAACCATCAGAATCTATGTTCTAATATCTGGATATGTAATTTGATTAATCTTGTTGCATGAATATTTCTGCATCATAACTAACTTGACAGGAGATAAAGCAACTAGAGAGTGGTCAACAACATTCAAGGAGGACTGTTGAGGACCAGCTACGATAGAGTGATCATTATAGCACCAGGAAACATGGCTGCTACAATGGAGCCATTATTCCAGGACGTGGGGATGTAGTGTGCCTATATTCCCTCTGCACTTACTATGTTGAACTGGTCGCCCAAGCTTTACTACCCAGACCGCAGGCTGTTGCATTTCCTTCTCCGGCATGTTTTCAGCAAGATAGTTTCTTTTCTATTTTTGTAATAAGTGTTTGATCCTCTATATATAGGGATTGGATTGATAGTTTGATGTTAGCTAGAAAAAAAATAGAGACAGAAGCTTTTGGAAGAAAATTGTTATACAGCAATCTATTTCAAGTTCCATGTATTATTTCTATGTAATGAGTTTTTGAAATGCAATGAAATAGTTCTTGGTTTACATTCTATGTTAATATTTTAGTAGAAACTGACAAGGAGGGGCCCACTTGGGAGGTGGAATAGGTTAGAATAGAATAGATTTTATTTCCAGCATTTCCAGTATTTCAAATAGAAGTTACAATTTCTTCCTGCAGCATTGTACCTTATGAATGTTCCTGTAGCATCTGCAAGAATAGTTATAACGGATGTTCTAGGTTGAAATCATAGGTTTTAGTAGAGTTGCAATTTATGGCATTCATTTCAGTAAGAAGATAAATGTATTCTTTTCCTGCAGCACTAGTGTAGGTTTCTTTTATACATTTTTACCTTCTTGCAGCATAAGCAGAATGACTCCTTAAGGAACCTAGTGCACATATCATGCCGACCATTTCAAGTATATGTCCCTAAGTTGACAAGTTAAATTCACCTCATAATGGGAAAAGTAGTCCTTAGATTGAATGAACCATTCCTAAGAAAGGCCTTGAGCATGATTATTACACACCTATTATGAGGCGGTTCATTTTTGGCGTTGCTTCTGGGGATGGTGTCAAGCTAGGAAATTTTTAGAGTCATTTTTTTTTTATTCCTAGATTAGTTTTTCAGATTTGTATCTCTTAAAATTTCTTCACAAGTGTGAAGAACTCAATTGCATGCATCGAAGAGAAAGGCGACGAGATGAATATGGCATATTTCTCCTAGTAGAGTCTGCTAATTTGAACGAGGAAGTTGAAGAAGTTGAGTTACCCTTTGAAGATGCAAGCCCTAACTTTCCTACAGCATCTTCCTCCAGAGTAGAACCATTTGATGTAAGGAGCTTCTGATCTTTTGCAGAAATCTTGGCCATCTTTCTAGATAATTCTGGCCCAAATCCACCTAACGTTAACAATCCAATAGTTGATGCTCCTTTCCAGCAGCAACCACATAATCAAATACCTCTAGTAATGGCACATCCTACTTTCCTGTTTCCTCTCCCAAGCCTTATAAACATTGCTAATCTCAAGAATATACCCACAACTGCTCTTCTGAAGTTTTATGGTCTTATAACTAAGGATCCTAACACTTTCTTATTTGAGTTTGACATACTCTATCAAAGCTTTGACTATAATACCGATGCCCATAAGCTCAAGTTGTTTCTTGCAACACTGAAAGAGTCAGCCTTACGATGGTTCATGGGCTTAGGAGCCAATGCAGCAGGTACCTAGGATGAGATGTAGACGTTGTTTCTGCAGAAATATAAATATTATTCCAAAGGCAGTGACCCAAAAGGAGATGACATCTTTAGGATGTCTCAAAAGGAAGATGAAACATTGGAGGACTATGTTTCACATTTTTTGTACACAATGCAGAAGAATCCCCAACATGTACTGGCAGAGGATTCACAAAAACTAGTCTTCTTGAGGGGGGTAAATGAAAACTGTCTGGAGGCATTAGACTTGATGGCTGGTGGAGACATATCCCAATCCTCTTGGGATGACCTCAAGAAAATCTATCAAAACTACTCAAGGTCAAGTGTGAAGAAAGGCAGAGGATACCAGCCCACAGTCACAAAAAGGATTGGTTCAGGCGTTTCAAAGCTGGAGATATCTAATTTTATCATAGATTTTAAGTAGGATATTATAAATAATGTAGCTACACATCTTGACACAATGACTGCCAAAAAGAAGCATGCAGAAGCTGAATCACAATTGGCTGAGTACAGTCCATACTACCACAAACAGAAGCAAGACTACAGATGTAAGCTGGTAGCCAACCTGGAAAATCAACGTTTGCCAACTGACTACATGAGATAGAAGGAGACAATGATCAAGTGTTCTTCATTGCTCAACGTCGACCATGGGCTTCATGGCAAGGTATGCCACAAGATCCTCTACAGTTTTCAAATTTTAACAATAATCAGTGGCAAAACAAAAATTATCAGAACACTTCTCAGTACTCTCAACCCCAATGGAAAAAATCGCAGAGTAACCAATGGCCTAACCAGAAAAATAACCAATGGTGAAACCCACAGAGTAACCAATGGCCTAACCAGAAAAATAACCAATTGCCTAACCAGCAAAATAACCAATGGCAAAACCCACAGAGTAACCAATGGCCTAATCAGCAAAATAATCAATGGCCTAATCAGCAGAATCAATGGCAACCACCACAAGGAAATTGGCAGAAAACTAATCAATGGAGGGGGACTCCATAGTGGCCTAACCAAAATTATGGTTGTCCACAATTACCACCTCTAGTGCAACCACATGAAATAATGCCACCTCCTACAACAACTAATGCTAATCCAAAGCCAACCCAATTGCCTACTCATCCACAACCAAATCCAAACAACAAACAACAACAACAGCAAACATACACTACTGACACTCAACAGTGCCCTACTTACTCTTTAGAGATAGATGATATCCATTTGAGGTCCAGTACCACCCTACCTACACCTGAATATCCTATTA
This sequence comes from Thuja plicata, assembly GCA_018584345.1. NCBI lineage: Eukaryota > Viridiplantae > Streptophyta > Pinopsida > Cupressales > Cupressaceae > Thuja > Thuja plicata. Next base: position 184,780 of record MU227355.1, read on the forward strand.
TTATGGAAGTTGCAGACACTCCTGCAGCACTACTTCCAGAAGCCACAATTCCAAATACCAGCCAATCGACTAATATACCTAGCAGAACTACTGCCCACACTTCAAATCCACCCTTTCCATAGAGGCTAAATAAAGAAAAAAATATACCCCAAGAGGAAGAAACATTTGATATTATTGAGCAGCTAAAAATTATGAATATTCAAATTCCATTGTTTCAAGCTATCAAGGATATTCCTATTTATGGAAAGGCTATTAAGGAAGCATGCCTTAAGAAGCCAAGGTGAAAGAAGAAGGATCCTCAAATAGTACATGTTGTAGGGAAATTAGCAGATATCATGTTAGGAAAGGTGGTAATACCCAAGTATTCAGATCCTGGCAGTCTAGTAGTCGACCTGATAATAAATGGACAGACTGTGAAAAATGCTCTAGTTGGTTTGGGAGCAGCAATAAATGTTATGACTAAAGATACAATGCATAGACTAAGAATAGAAGGTTTAAGAACAATAGCCACAGTGTTACAACTTGCTGATAGTTCAACCGTTACTCTAAAGGGCCTCATACAAGATGTGATAGTAACCTTAGATTCATGGGAGTATCCTGCTGATTTTCTTATCTTATCACCTAAAGTAAACTTTGCTGGCTATTCTGTAATCTTGGGAAGACCCTATTTAGCCACCACTAATGCCAAAATTAATTGCAGATCAGGCAGTATGACAATTTCAAATGGTCAAGCTATAAGAAAGTTAGCCCTATATCCTCTTGCCCAACCCCAGCTAGACTTGGGAGAACCTATTTGGCCAGACTTAGGAGAAGAGGAGGAGGAGCTGAATTCAGTAGCCCAGCTCATGATGTTGCATAGGAAATATTTTCTAAAGATGCAAGAGGAAGATGATGTAATACAGAACATTTTTACCAATGAATGTATTGTGGCTAAAGATGTTTCAGAAAGTTCTATTTTATAGCTATGTACTTATGAGGACTGTATGTCTCCAGCAAACCCTGAAATGATTGATCAATTACTGGCAAGTGAAATAGTTAGAATTCTAGTGCCTGAAGTGTTAATGGTAGAGCTGACAACAACAGTGGAACTGTCCTCTGGATGTAACCTGCATGTAAATAACAAGCTGTCCCAATCACAGTTGGCATTGTTAACCAAGCTCCTCAGTCAGCATGAAAAAGCCTTTGCATGGGATTATGGAGATATGGAGGGACTCAATCCAAAACTCTGCACCCATAGAATCTACATTAGTGATGGAAGCTTGCCACTTCGTCAACCACAGAGGAGAATAAATCCATCACTAAGAGAAATAGTTAAAACTGAGTTGTAGAAGTTGTTGGATGCTGGATTCATCTATCCAATCTCTGACAGCAAGTGGGTATCACCATTGGTAATTGTACCTAAGAAAGGAGGTAAGTGGTGGATATGTGTGGATTACAGAGAATTAAATAATGC
>MU227355.1:192064-225909 GCA_018584345.1 Thuja plicata
GATAAACCATGGGTAGATGTTTGTGACATATTTTGCTAATATTATACATATAGTGCAGTATTTCATAAAACCATAAGAATCTATGTTCTAATATCTGGATATTTAATTTGATTAAGCTTGTTGCATGAAAATTTCTGCATCATAACTAACTTGACAGGAGAGAAAGTGGCTGGAGAGTAGTCGACAGCATTCAAGGAGGACTGTTGAGGACTAGCTATGGTGGAGTGATCATTACATCACCAGGAAACAAGACTGCTACAATGGAGCCATTATTCCAGGACACGGGGATGTAGTGTACCTATATTCCCTCTGCACTTTACTATGTTGAATAGGTCGCTCGAGCTTTACTACCCACATTGTGGGCTGTTGCATTTCCTTCTCTGACATATTTTCAGCAAGATAGTTTCTTTTCTATTTTTGTAATAAGTGTTTGATCCTCTATATATAGGGATTGGACTGATAGTTTGAGGTTAGCTAGAAAAAAAATAGAGACATAAGTTTTTGGAATAAAATTGTTATATAGCAATCTATTTAAAGTTCCATGTATTGTTTCTATGTAATAAGTTTTTGAAATGCAATGAAATAGTTCTTGGTTTACGTTCTATGTTAATAGTTTAGCAGAAACTGACCAAGGGGGCCCACTTGGGAGGTGGAATAGGTTAGAATAGAATAGATTTCATTTCTAGCATTTCCAGTATTTCAGATAGAAGTTACAATTTCTTCCTGCAGCATTGTACCTTATGAATGTTTCTACAGCATCTGCAAGAATAGTTATAACAGACGTTCTAGGTTGAAATCATAGGTTTCAGTAGAGTTTCAATATATGGCATTCATTTTATTAAGAAGATAAATGTATTCTTTTCCTGCAGCACTAGTGTAGGTTTCTTTTATGCATTTTTACCTTCCTGCAACATAAGCAGAATGACTCCTTAAGGAACCTAGTGCACATATCATGCCAACCATTTCAAGTATATGTCCCTGGGTTGACAAGTTAAATGCACCTCATAATGGGAAAAGTATTCCTTATATTGAATGAACCATTCCTAAGAAAGGCCTTGAGCATGATTATTACACACCTATTGTGAGGCATTTCAGGCCCCTTCCATTCTGCAGATAGTGAAGTTTTGTGCGTGCCATCCCCACCATAATTTTACTTCCTAACATGAGTTTTCTGCGATATCATATCTTGTGTTATGTGTCAATTATGTTCATGAATGTTTCTATGAATAATTCACATGTTTATTAATGTTATGAAATGATATAAATCTCACAAAGATAGTGTAGATCAGATGGAATGGATATGCAATTGATTAATAAGGCTAATTCATTAAAGAACATAAAAAGTTTTAGAGGTACTGATTCACCCCTCCCCTCTCAGTACTACTTACATTAAACCCAACAATTGGTATCAGAGCTAAGTCTCTTCTTGAAAATCTTAAAGGCTTAAGAGAAAAGATCATACAATGGAGAAGTACAAACTTGATAAGAATATTGAGATAAAAAGCTTGAGATACTGATGTTCTATGAAAAGTATAAAGAAGCTAGAATCAAGATGAAAGAGTTGTTGGATAAAAGGAAAGGAATGGAAGCACAAAGCAAGGAAAAAGATTATCAAGAAGAAGAGATTCTATATTTATTTGAGTCTTCAAGATCAAATGCAAGCAAAGCATCAGATACATTAGAAGAGAACGTCACAAATCTAAAGGAGATCAATGAACATCTGACTAAACAAATAAAGATGTTGCAAATTGGTCAAGAGACCCAGATGGTTAGAATGATTGATGTATTGAGTTCTGCTAGACAAGCTGAAACAAAAAGAACACTAGCTGCTGATGGCAGGAGGAAGATTACAAAGAAACTGCAAGAAAAGGAGTTAGAAATTCAAAGACATGTAGAGCATCACCATGAGCTCACAAATCAAATCATTCTCATGAGTCAAGAAGCAAATAGAATAAATGTTGAAATCATTGAGAGAATACATATTATTAGTGAACTAAGAGAATAAAATGAAAAACTAAAGCATGAGGTTAGAATTTAGCAAACAACATAATGAAGTTATCAGAAAGGCTAAAGAGAGCAATAAAAGAATGGATGACTTTCTGGAAGGACAACGAAGAGTCAACAATAAAAATAGTCTAGGCTTTACTGAAAATGGAGAATCATCAAATCAATCTAATCCAAAGAATGTTTATCCAAGACCAAGAAAGATCACATGAAAACACTGTGGAAAGCAAGGTCACAAATCAAATATGTGCAGAGGCAAAATGAAAGGTATTCCTAAATCTACACCTTTATTCATAGGATTTTGTTATAAATGTAACAAGAAAGGACATAAGGCATATGAATGTAAGTCTAAGATAGAACAACCAAGGAAGGAAACCTACATGGACAAATATTGTCCTACATGCAAGATGAATGGGCACACAAGTCTTGAATGCTGGAAAAAGAAAAGACAGGCATGGAGGCCAAATGGTCAAGACACTCCATATCAACCGAAGCATATCGGTAATCAATATGTATGGGAATAAAATACTTGGACAAATTGTATAGCATGTAGAAGGTATGCTCACATTTCTAAAAACTGTATGAGACTATGGAAACGAAATTCTAGAGGTTGGACTAACCCCGAAATGGCATGCTTACATTGTCACAAAGTTGGTCATCTCAAAAAGGACTGCAGAGACCGAATGACAGAGACAACCACATACCCCAGTGGAAACACCATTGAAGACATCCAGAGGGCTAGTGACAAGATGTGGAGAAAAGATTCAAGCAATGCACATGGTGACACCCAATCCAATGGATCTGGTGACATCACCAACCCCACCTAAGCAAAACAAGTAAGTATGGAACTGCATTAACACTAAAGCTATTACTTTACATCAGTTCCATAAAATGATGAAATAATTCCAAATTAGCATAAGAAAGATGCATCATGGTAATACTTGTTGAAATATGTACAAACTCTGTCTTCGGGCGTATATACCGAAACCTGTCGATGTACACTTGAAGAAAAGACTGCCTACAGACATCGGTTATAAACAAAAATTATTAGTATTGACTGAGCTTTATCAGTAAACAAGCACATGAACAAACTGTCTATATTACCAAAACCTATCGGTAAAGGCTATGTCAACTTTGACTGCTCAGAAATATTGTAAGCATGACCGATGGTAATAAAGTCCTCACCGACGAACTCAGTCTTCAAACACCGATGAGTTGGTGAGCATTTATTACATGTGTTTTAGGGAAATGGCTATAAATAGGGCATCAGAGTGACTCATTTGTCATGACATCTAGAGCAGAGTGAGCAAAGGCAATTTTGAGCAGAAAGAAAGAAAGTTGTAGAGTGATCATGACTCAACCACCAAGAACTCCAAAATAGTTCAGAGATCTGTGCAAACATAATAGTAAGTTCTAAAGACTGATAACTCCATTCTTTACGCATTCATATAGAAGCCCTAATTTTTGAAAATAGCATCAACATCATGATCTGTAAAAGTAAACAAGGCTAAGAAGGATGAATTTGAACTAATCAAAAACAATGCATGTGAGGAACCCAAATATAAGATTCATCTAGAGGTTTCCTCATAGCCTGATGACGATGGTGCATTCTCACACATACTAGCTAGGGTTTTTCTAGTTGAGGATGTTCGATCCTTCATACATTGCAATATTGCAGAAATTGGAACGACAGAGATGGAAGAAGCTTACCATAAGCTTTGTAATGAAGATGGGACACTTAAGGGTGAACACAAACATATTGAGGTAAAAGGGATTACCAATGCCCTAAAGTTTCCGAAGGTCTTCAAAACCAATTGGATTCGATTAGTGCTAAGTAGAATTCAAAATAACAAGTTATGGTTGGATGAACCAAAGGAAATCACTCGAGATGTCATCCATGCGGTCACTGGTTACCCCATAATCGATAAAGTAAACGTGCTCAAGAATCCACCGAAGGCAGAGACCAAAAAGATGACTAGAGCCAAATGGGATGGGCGTGGACTGAAAGTGACAACCATAGCCGATGATGAAATTAAGTTTGGTGCATGTGTACTAGGTTAAAAATTCTTCTAGGCTAGCAGATTAAACATTATCTCATCAGGTGTTGTGGATACTACTTACAAAATTGTGAAGAAAGGCACACAGCTAGACTTGTCTGAGCTACTCCTAAATTAGTGTAAAGAAAATCTCAAGACAATCAGGAATGCAAAGTCAAACACCTATAAGTTTGGCTCATTAATTATGTGCATTTTATTTTATTTTCAAGAAGAGTTCCCATCTATTGGAGATGTAAAATGGGAAAACATCAAGCCAGTAACCATGCAAATCAATGAGCACATAGATGCTCTAGGAGATAATTTTGAAACTATAATGGATGAATACTTTAATGTATTCAAAGACCGAATGCAAAAGAGGGTAAGAATCCCCGAGAAACTCATCGAGCAATTTAAGGATGAGATATGTTTCATGTTTGACATAGATCACACTTAAATCAAACCTATAGTAGCAAGAAAAACATGGTTGCAACCACTAGAATATGAGATCAACATTGATCTTGCAACCAAGGCAATTAATGCCTTAATTAATGAGCCACTGGACAAAAAGAAACCAAGGTTTGGCACATATGAGGAGATCAAGAAAAGAATTAAATGAGGCCTAGTAGTCAAAAAGATAGTGAAAAAGAAGGACAAAATGGTAAAGAATCTCGAGGAGATTCTATCTGTAGAAGAGGAAGAAGCTAAACAAGATGAGGAGATATAAAAAGAGGAGGAAACCGAAGAACATGTGTCTGTCGGTAAAGATGAAGAAAAGACTGACTCAGAAGAAACAGAGTCAGACTCACCTCCTCCACCACCATCAAAGAGACCAAGAACTATAGTTTCTTCAAGGACTAGAAGCCAAACATCCAAAGAATCTACTCCTTCACCTCTCAAGAAAGGAAAAGTCAGGACGTATAAGAGAAAAGCACTTGCACCGAAGAGAAGACAGAATAAGAAAGGTAGAAATTTCATCAGAACCAGAGAGGATATAGAGGATACCGAGAGAGATGAAGCCTTAGAGGCATAAAATGTCAAGGTAAAGGAACCTAACACCATTGATGACATTTGTGTTTACATTTCAAACTCTAGATCTATTATTGATCCACATATTAGAAAATAGGGGAAAAGAAATCAAGAAGATTAGAATAATATTGAAGAATCCATCATAGCTAAGATGTATAACTTCAAATATGTACCCATACAATTTGAAGGAATTTATGTACCATGGGAACTCTTGGATAGATTATCCGCCCGTTGGTGATTTTCTTTGGCAAATGAGAGAGAAATAAGAGAGAGAGTACTTGTCTCTCTAATGCCGCCTGAATCAAAAAAGGTAGAAATACATGAAATGATGGAGAAACACAAGAAAGAATTCTCACCGAAGCTATGAGCATACAAATTTATTGAAGGCAAGTTGATTGAACTTGAAAAGGACAGTCACAATAAATGGTGTAAGATCATGAATAGGCCAGTTGAGAAAGACAGTCCCGACAAAGACCTTCAACAACAAGATTTTGATAAGGAAAACAAAGATGATACGTCCATTGAGTTGGATAAAGAGGAAGATGATACAACAGGGAATAAGAATGCAGATATGATAGATGAAATATGGGATGATACCAAAAATGAAAATGTTGTGGATACCAATATCATCGACATCACCAATGACCCAAAAAATGAAATAAAAAAGGATGAAGATGTCACTGTTGTCAAAGATACAACCGATGAACATGACACAACAGTTGATGGAGCATAGGTGAACAATCTAGACAAACTACCAATATTGATACAAGCTATCAATATCATGCAAGAATCAAATAAATCACCTAAAAAGGAAACTCCAAAGGATGCGGGAGAATAAGTAAATAAAGATAACACCAATGATCAGAAAAAAATCAGAGATACTCAAAATGTAATCGACACTGGCAAGGTTACAAAAGGAGATAAGGACAAAGATGTGGATATTCAAGAGAAGAATGAGAACACCAAGGTAGATGATGCTAAGGACTCAAATGAAGGAGACAAACCAAAAGATGGAATTCCTTAGAAAATAGACAAAGGTGCTACCGATGATGCTAAGGTGAATGTAGAGATGTTTGTAGACACCTAACGAGCTGAAACTGATGCAAAGTAGCAAAAATATGCACACCAAGTCACATCATCAAGCACAAATAAAAAGGCTAAAAAATTAGCAATGGTGCTACACTCCACTGAGTCACAAAAGAAGAAGAATAAAACAAATAAGAACAAGTTGGAGGTTACACTTAATTAAATCATTGAAATACCGAAGTGTGACCCCACTACACTTGACATGGATGCACTGCAAGAATATGGAGAGATATGCCAAAGGAAGGCATTACAAGAAAAGCTAAAGAAATAGCATAAGGAAGCAATGGTACTACAGAAAACATAGGACATTCTACATAATATTGTACCTACTATTGATATTGATAAAATCAAGCCCATAATTGATCAACTAGCCATCCTCACCGACGCCATCACAGCTCAAAATTTTGATGCTGAGAAAGAAATTGAGGAGAGAGCAGAAATGAATTATCAACAAAAGCTTCTAGAAAACATCAACCAAGAAGTGGCAGAAAACAAGGTAAAGTTGTCAGAATTCATATCAGAATTAGATCCCATTATATCTAAAGCTATAACCTTGACCCAAAAGCTAATAAAAATTGAGAAGTTCAATTAATAAAATAGTAACAACATAGCTAAGTTGGGTACAGATCTAGCAAACAGTGCTAGTAGCCTAACAACCGATGGAGAAAATGCAGTCCAAATGCATTATGAAAATATAATAGAAGTAAAACAGTTAAGGAAAGAGATGTGGGAAGTAGAGACACAATCAAAGAAGAAGTAACCGAGCTACAAGCTCAACTTCTGCCAAATCTCACACTGCTACAACAACATATCAGTTTTGCAAGACAACTGATAGCAACTCCCGAGATGTCTGTAGAAGACAACATCTATGATATGCATGCGAAGATAACACTTGAGAAAATGGCTCTAGAAAACCTAAAGGAGCAATGGGAGAAAATGATGGAAGACATGAAGTCTTCTCATTCACACATTTTTGATAAAGCTCTAAGGTAATTGACCTTTTCCCTTAATATCAAATAAAGGGGGAAATGATACTTGTACAAAATATCATTTAAAATGTTATGTACACTTATTAAGAATGGGAAAAAGGTAGATATGTATATGTATATTCACAAAGGGATAGTGATATGAAGAAGGAAAATATATCTTATGTACAAATATACCGGCATATACATAGGGGGAGTCATAAAATGACTAAGGATTATATATGTTGTATATACTTAACATTTTGTTAGTATTTTGCACATATCAATTTTTGATACTAACGTCAAAGGGGGAGATTGATGACATTAATTTGTCATTAGTATTCAAACAACACTTTCGGTAAGCCTAAACCAAAAGACGATAAAGGGGAAACTGAAAATTAGAATAGCAGATCACCGAAAATGTCTAAGTATAGAGAAAATCGATGACACAAGGAAGTATATAAACTGAAAATCACAATAGAGAGATAAAGAGGAACCCGACAGAGGAACCTGGAATACAAGTTATAGTGCAGACCAATGGAATAGATTCAGTGCAACCGACAGTGAAAATTGAAGGATAGTCAAGCATGACCGAAAGACAGAACCGAAAGTCAGTTGCAGCCCGCAAAAAGTGGATCTGACTTCCACATCAGATAAAGAAAGGGTATTATATTTATAGGATATTTAATTGTTTTTAAATCCATTTCTTTAGGGACAAGAAACATTAATGAAAGTGTTTTAATCAGTCTAACTAATTTAAAGCACATAGACTAGGAGATCTAGGTGCAAGTTGTAAACCAAATCTTAGAGTTAACATTATTTTTATCATCAACTCGATGAAATCAATCCATCTATAAATAGATGATGTAATCATTCATTAGAATGTGTGTGAAAGAGAGAGGAGAACAAAACAAGAACATATGTGGATTGAATTGAGATTTTTCGAGAACCAGAGCATAAAAAGAAGAATTTGGTTAGCAGAATCAAGAACAGAGGAAACCGATAATCAGAGGTAATATTCAATCATAGTTAAGGTGATATTATTTTGTATGTGAACTACATAGGATCTCTATCAGAAATAGGAGATTGCACTTACCAGGTCAATTTGTAATTTTCTATCATTCTAACAAGTGAAGCAAAGTGTAAGAAATCATTTCAAGAAATGTGGATTTAACAGTCCTATATCAAATCTCTTAACCGAGTGCACACTTAACAATGTTGCAAAAAGATCTTGACAGAGTAGACTTTAATAGGTCTCTACCAATACTCCTAATAGGGTAGATCATCAGAAGTGATCAAAATTGTAAGCCTTAACCGACCCCTTCCATTCTGCAGATAGTGAATTCTTGTGGGTGTCATCCCCACCATAGTTTTTACTTCCTAACAGGAGTTTCCTATGATATCATATCTTGTGTTATGTGTCAATTATGTTCATGAATGTTTCTATGAATAATTCACATGTTTATTAATGTTATGAAATGATATAACTTTCACAAAGATAGTGTAGATCAGATGGAATGGATATGCAAGCTTCTTCCTATTCCCAGATCCATTCAATATTGGTGTCAAAGATCTAAAGGAAATTGATTTGAGACATTCTAAATTCTACATTCTACATTCTATATTCTACATCCATTTCGAGCATTCATACTTGTGGATCCAAGGATTCAAATCCTTGACAAGGTTTCTATACAAGCAAGGTGAATTTGTTCATTTACTTTGTTTATCTTTGCAATTTCAATTATATTTTAAGGTTAATTCCAAAACCGGGGTTTCACCAATTAAAGCCCCTCCCCCCAACAAACAAAACTATTTTTCTTGTAGGTACAGGTACAGTACAGTGAATTACAAAGCAGATTTGGATACCCTTTTCAACAAAATTTCAATATCCATGAACAGGATTTCTGTCAGAGTAGCGCAGGTCAAGGTCAACATAAAGGGGTACAATTGTGCCCCTGCATTTGGGTCAAGGTCAAACTGACTCAGAAAAGAAAAATATTTTTGGGTTTTCTCCATCTCTGTGTTTCTATTCCAGATTTGGTTGTTGAATTTCCAAAAACTTAGTAGACACACCAAAAAATAGCAATTTCTAGATCTGCTATACTTTGAGGTTAGTACTTGTCCTCAATTCATTTCAATTAAGATTTTAATCAATTCAAATATATTATACACTCTTCATCCATAAATCGGGAGTGTAAGGCTTTCTTCTTTCCTCTTATTTTTGATCGATTGATGCATTTGTGCACTAGCCATTTTCTTATGGTTGATCAAAGTGGATCTTTCCTTTGCGAAATTTGGGGCTAGGAGGAGAATCTTATCTTACCCCAAAACCTTTAAATCTATTTTATACACATATATCAACACATCAACACCATTTCTTCCATTACCTTTTTATATCTTATAGGACCTTAGGAATAAAATCAAGAAAGTGATAAAGATGTAATATATAAAGGGTCTAGGAGAGTTTATAAAGGGTCAAAAAGGTGTTTTAAACCCCTAGGGGTTAATGGTTTTCAAATTATGAAGGAATTAAGTCATTTTGTTGAATTCGCAAATCCAAATATTCAAATGGCAACAAATAATTGAGATTTTGGAGGGAATTTGGGGTTTAAGGATTTTTATCCATTAAGAAGCCATGTAACCGATCCAAATCAGTTGGGGGAGTTACTAGGAGGATTTATATGAAGGAAAATCATCATTTTACAACATAAAGAAGCCTGATGTATGGACTATCTCCGTAAAAGTTCAATAAAACTCAGAATTTTACATATATCCTTATGTTCATTGTATGATTTTGATTCCATAGGGAACCTATTGTGTTTCCAATATATTTAGAGCATCTACATTTTCGTTTAAATCATATTTGAATTTTTTTAAGATCCTTTTGTTTCAGTTTAAATCAATTAGTGCTAACTGTCATTTTGAATTCATTATTTTTTAATAATAATTTGGTTCAACTTTGATGTAAAGAGTCATTCCATGAATGTTTGATGAGTTTTTCTCATGTAATTATGCCTATATAACATGTACAATAATAATCTAACATGACATTGTGCAATAATGTGAAATGAAGTGGTGATCTCATCGAGTTATTGTATTAAAAGTAGATGAATTTGCTTGGTTGGGAGAAATAGTGAGAATTCTTATTGAATAAGGGGTATGTTTAAGAGTTGGAAGTTTCTTGGTGTGAAATTTTGATGGTGAATCCATCATTGATTGGTTGTAGAAGTGTTTGGAAGTTAGATATTTAGAAAGCCCTAGTTTTATGGGTTAATTGGAGCCAAATTGGGGATTTTGGGTTTGTGAGGGTCTGAGGTTCAAATTGACTAGATATTCCTTGGATTAGATGAATTTTTGAAGACTTTTAAGAGTCTTGAAATCTTGGATTAATATTTAGATGTACTTTCTTTGTTATTTGAGCACTTTAAGGGCTATTTGATAGAGTAAAATCAAGGGTTAGGATAGTTGGTCGAAAACACCAATAGAAAATCCCTGGATATGTTGAAGTATGGGATAATGGGTGTTTGAAAAGGTAATGTTTTTACAAATTCCTTTTGAGAAGTTTTGAGTAAAGTATCTAGTTAGGTCATTATTGGGATACAAGGAGCCTAGGCCTAGTAGGGAAGTTTTGTGAGTTGAGAGTGTTGTGTGTGGTTGCAACCTATACAAATTGTCAATCGTTTTGAATACAACATAAAAAAAAAAAAACTAAATCCCTCATCTTTAGGCATTGGGAGGTTGTTGGTCCATTTGAGGGCATTTGAGTATTTTGTGGCCTATAAGGGAAAACCATCCATCTTGCAACCTTGTTTCATCTTGACCATCCCAACCTCTGCATCATGATTCATCATCGCTATTATCAATCTAGGAACTGGAAGAAGAATATTATGCTCTAGAACTCTGTTGTGAATCATATGAATCATCAATACTATAATCAAGATCTTTGAGTCCACATCAAGTTGAGAACCCATATGGTGTGTAGCACCAGAATCTATTATTTGTTATGGAGATGAAGATGTTGTATCAACTAAGGCCTTACCTTTTGATTTATATTTATCCTTAGTATTTTCCTGATTTGAAGAAGATGTTTTGATAGAATTAGTTACCCCAATATTATTCTTTTTGGGTAGAAAAGTGAGGTGCTCAATTTGATTTTTCATGCACTAATGTTCTTCATGACCAATTTTATTACAAAAGAAACATTTAACTTTCTCAATAGTTGATTTAATTTTTTGAAATGATTTATCCTTTTTAGAGTTTTCAATTTTATTTTCTTTCTTCATTTCTTTGTCCTTTACAACTTTCTTCTTCTTTCCTTTTGAAGTTGATTATTTTTCATTTTCTGCAAGTAGGGCTCGAGCTTTAGTAGCCTTCAAAGTAACCATTTGAATTAACATTTCTTTCTCCCATGTAAGATCATTAATAAATTTATCAAGTGAGGGCATAGTCCATGAGGCTCCAAGAGCTCTTTTTATAGAATATAGAATAGACACAAAGACTGGATATTCATGACCTAGTTTGGAAAGTAAACAAAATACTAATTGATCCTCTTTCTTGTCAATCCCACAATCTATTAATTGTAACTTTAAATATTTAAATTTAATGAATAAGTTCTCTAAATTTGAAGAAATTGGACTAAGACCTAAGAGTTAATTTTCCAACTCATGACTTCTAAGTTCATCAATTATCCCAAATAGTTTGTTTAGAGCTTCCCAAACTTCATTGGGTGTTTTCAGGTTTTAAACATGAAATACCAATTCAAAAGATAGGTTTAAACATAAGAAACCAATTTTTTGGTCACACTTATTGAAAAAAATTTCTTTGTCCTTAGCTACATTAGGTTATTTTTATGTTCCCATTTTCACCCTAAATAAACCTTTATTATTAAGTAGAAGAATGACTTTCAACTTTCAATCATGATAATTGAAGAGTGTTGGAGGTTTTATAGTCACACTACAAACCATGCTACTAGACTTATATTGTTTCTTTTTAGAATTTAGAAATGAAGAGCTTTAGAAATGCAAGAAAGGTGAAGTGAAGGAATAACACCACAAAAAATGCACTTCTCAAGAAAGTGTAAAAAATAGATAAAATCCCCCTTGATTATGTTTTTGATCCCCCTTGTTTTTTCCACTTTATATGAGTATTTTGTAACCAAACCCAAAAAACATTGAAAATGACACTTTATAAATATATATTATTGATGTAATTTATTTTAATATAAAAAGCATGTTAATATTTCAATATATAAATTAATTGTATATAATTAATTCAATACATTAATTTAATAATTATATATATTTAATTTAAATACATATTTATAATCATATAAAATTAAAATATAATTAATTTATATTTAAAAATTAAATACTATAACATAATTCTTAAGTGAATAATTTTAAAACATTAAAAAATTAAAATAAAACATATAATAAAACATTTTATTTTAAAAATATATATATTTTAAATCTATATACTAATAATATTTAGTATTATAGAATGATTGTTTACGTTGGAATCAAGATGCATCATAAATGACATCAATTATTTTTATCATATATACATAAAAGTTAAAAGGATTATAAAATTTTGAATAAAAAACAAACATATGGACTTTGCTTAATGTTGACATCTTTACAAAAAATTATTGAAGAAATTTAGAAAGCTTATTTCGTTATTGTGAAACATTAACTAATTGGTAGAGCTCGCTAAAATTACCTTGTGGATACTTCCCTTTTGTGGTTATATGCAATTATGTTGTAATAACATGTTCGAAGATATAACATTGACTATGTTTAAGAGAATTTCTACTGCATGTATATTTAAATGTATTATATTAAAGTTATTGGCTAATAATCCTTAGAAATGAAAACAAATAATTGTTCCTTCCTTTACTCTAGGTTTGATAAATTAAAGGATTTTTGTTAAGGAAACATGACAATATCATTTATTGTATATATAACATGTGGAATTAGATAAATTAGGTAAGGGCCCTAAAAACCAAAGTTCATATGTGATTCGAGACCTAGAAGTAAAGGTAAAAGTGGTAACTACATTTAGAAGCTTCATAGATGACTAAATAAATATATTAGGAGTCATGTGCAATTTGTAATGGTATGTTAAACTCTTCATATTGGATTTAGTAAGGGTTAAAACATGTATTTTTGGAGTAAAATGTTTAATGTAATGGTAAATACATATAGATGAATTACTCTCCTAGAGGAGGATAACGCGTGTGCTATCTTTATGTGAAACTGGGTTTCCTTATGATGAGTAGTTACAAATGTCTTGTAGGATTTGAGAGATACAAATCCACAGAATGCCAAGAATACCTGCATGCAAATAACCTGTTACAGGAGAGAAGCAAAAAGAAGCAAAAGGGAGAACTTAGAAGTTACTAAAAAATGAGAGCAAAATTATGATCTGAGTTAATTAAAAAAAAGATTTACAAGGTTCAACCTAAAAAGGTGAACAAAACCCTAAAGACTAAAAAAGCTAGGTTGCACATTATAATTAATAAAGATATTAATTATAATGCACCTAAGAGATAGCTTAAGAAAATGGAGTAATAAATAACTTAATTAATTAAACCGAAGTGATTTAATTAATAAGTGTAAAATATAATTACTCTAACACCCCCCCTTAAGTGAAGCTCAGGAGGTAAGATGACCTAGCACAACTATGAAAGAAGGAAATGGGTCCCGACAACAAGGCTTGATCAGGTACCCAATACAAGGAAATCTCTGTAAACCGGAGACAAAGGAGAAAACCTAGTGGGAAAAACTCCTCTCCAAAAAGAGATATAAAAGCAAGAAAAAGACAAAAAATTACTTCAAGAGACTCTCTCAAAGCCATAAGTATAATGTGTGCTGCCAACCCCCCCCGTGAGAGAGGGTCAGAGCTCCAAATTCCCCCAGAATGAAAGAATCCCTGGATCAATGAAAAAACCACCATGACGCCAATACAAAGGAGTGAAAGGAAGTGAGCATTGAAGAGGTAACCTCGAAAGACGAGGTGTCACTGGAAGGCCGAGCTGACACTCAAAGAAGTAGACACGAGGATCTTGAAAGGGAACCCTGAATGTAGGTGGTATGACAGGTGTGTTGACACTATCAGGAGAGAGGAAATGAGTGTCCTCTGTAGAATCCTCAACAACTACACCTGGTGGCTCGATGAATGGAGCTGGAGGGTCTGGCAGTGCTGAAGAAGAGTCCTGCTAAAGAGAAGAAACCCCAACAAGATGAGGTGAGGCAACCACAGAAGTGATCTCAGGAACAACATAGAGGTTCAAGTGACCTGACTGTCCCACATGATGCTCTCGCGTAAGAGGAGAGTTGTGCTCCGATGATGGAGGTGGTGGACCAAAGTGTGAAAAGGTGTAGAGATGGGTGGAATGATCAACTGTCCCTGTAGAAACAATGCCACCTATTGCATTATCCTGAATGAAGACTGAATCTAGCGTGAACTCAACTATCTTCCCTGATCCACTGTGTGTAATCTGGTAAATCAAGAGAAGGTTTGCAAACAGAGATGGAACATATAATACATCATTGAATGTGCCATCTTGAATGCATACAGAACCTTTCTCGTAGACTGGCATAACAATGTTATTCCCCATGAGAATGTGGGGAATAGGAGAAGCCTCAATAGAAGAGAAGATCTCTGGAGAAGATGCCATATGGTGAGAAGAACCTAAATCTAGTATCCAAGGGACCTGGGAAGGGGATGCAATGGAAGCCTGTAATGCATGACCCTATCCAAAATCCTGTCTATATGTCAAAGATGAGGTAGAAGACTAAAAATCAGACCCCTGTGAGGTGGAAGAGGATGGAGAGGAAATAGTGCTATTCTAAAGGAGAGCTTGAAAATCTACAATTTGTTTCTCATAGCCATCAAATCTCTTCTGAAAACAATGTGACTCATCATGAGGCCCCTTCTGACAATAGGAACATGTAGGGTTCTCAGTCTTCTGTTTCTCCTTCTTAGAAGAAGATGGTGGGCCAGTAGAGTGCTAAGAAGAGGAATCAAATATTTGCTTTGGCTTCAGTTTCTGTGCATCCTAAGATGTCTTTGCAAGCAATGCCTGTGACTGTGAACCTGTAAGAGAATCCATCTGACTAAGCTTGGACTACTCACGAGTTAACCTGACACAAAAGGTCTCAAAAGAGGGCATAACATGACATCCACCCAGTGCATCCATAGTGGAGTAGAAGGTAGAAGTGAAAATCTGATAAGGGCCATGAAGCTTTGAGAGTATCAGAAAGATACACTCATCATCTGACTTCGTCTTTCCAGCAACCTGTAAAATAGATCAAAGAGACTTGAACTTCATCAGGAAGTCCTCAATGCTGGTGAATGATTTAGGTACCAAGGAGGTGAACTCTGCATCTATCTGGAGAACCCTGAACTGATTCATTGTGCCAAACAAGGTGAAAAACTTGTCCCACATATCCTTGGGTGTGGTCAAACCATCCAGGTGGAACAACAACCCATCTAAAATATTCATGGAAATGAGGCCCATTTCCTCATCCATCCTATTTCTTTGCATAAGAGCCTCATAAGGCCTTTGTAGAACTGGCTAAGCCGCATCAAGGCATGACCACAACCCTTTTTCCATAAGCAATCTGGTCATCTACCCTTTCCAAGTGTGATAGTTGTGAGGTGTAAGGTGAGCGGCAGAAGAGTCTGACATTAAGAGAAGGTAGACAGAAGTAGAAGGGTCTCTTTGAAATAAATGATAGAAATATAATTTGCACCCCCCCACAATGTATTATACTATCTCCTGTACACTTCAAATAAATATGTAAGAAAAAAAAACAAGGAAAAAACTTGATTTTCAGAAGCCTCCACTTTGACGCCAAAAAAAACTGATCAAACGGAAAAATTTGAAAATAAAACTAGTATGGTTGGATTAGGCTCACAAAGAGCTTTCCAATGATATATCACACTTTGATTTTTGATACCAGATTCATAAAGCATATAAGATTGCTTCTTAAACCCTAAAATATAAGAGATTGGTGTATGTGTGTATGAAAGGAAAAGTGTATGCGTACATGAGAGATGTACAAAGGGTTACTTTGAGAGAAGAAGCATAGATCTAGCATAGTGAAAGAGTAGTGAACAACAGAGTAAAGACATATCAGATTATTAGATCAGAGAAGGTATTGGAAAGAGGAGATCTGTTATCAGCATCAGAGTGCATAATGAAGGATTAGTTCTTCAGACACTCTAACCAGTGTATCAGGTGAAATCTCTTAATAGAGTGGATCTAAAAGACCTTTCTAAATCTCTTAGCCGAGTGCTTACTTTTTTGTAAGTCTAAATCCTTTTACAAGGTAGATTGTAATGATCTATAGCTCTTAACCGGGAAGACCTTTAACTAGGTAGATTACATATTGTGATCAAACTTTGTATCCCTAACAGACACACTTTATTGCTGCAGTAGTGAAGATTTTTCTGGGTGTCATCCCCACCCCAGCTTTACCCTATTGGGTTTCTGAGTTACCAAAATTGTGTGTCTTGAGTTATTTATTTACTGTCATGGATGCTACTAGTTGTTAGATCAATTACATTTATGTATGATTGTGGATCAGTTTTGTTTTAAAGGATAAAAGTTTTAAGATCTGATTCACCCCCCCTCTTAGTATCTTGCTTTCCCATATTGTATTTCCAAAAATTGGTATTAGAGCTTAGTTCTCCTACAAAAGGTTTTAACTAGCTTGACAGTAAAGATCTAGAGATGGAGATTTACAAATTGCGTAAAGTTACTAAGAATCAAAAGATTGAAATTCAGCTAGCTTTACATCAGCTTGAGACTGCAAGATAGGAACTAAAGAAGTCCTTGCAAGCAAGGAAAGATTTGGTCAAACAAATGAATGATACTCATTATCATGAAGAAGACACTGCAAATGTATTTCAAAATGGAAACTCTACTGAGAGCGATGCAGCAATTGCAGATCTACTGGAAAGGAACAATACATTGTGTGAAGAAGTCGAAAACCTTAAAAGAGAACAAGAAATGCAAACAGTAAGACTATGTGAAGTAGTGGAACAAAAGAAGAAAGATGGAGATGAAAAAGCTATGGTTGAAGAAGACAAAATAATGATGATTGTCAGACTTGATGAAAGAACACATGAAGTAAAAATGATGACAAACAAACAAGTTGACATGGTAAATCAACTTCTACTTGCAAATTAGGAGATCAGTAGGAAAGACATGGAAATGATAAATCTAAGATCTGAGAATAGTCAATTGAAAGATGAATTGAGATCTGAGAAAGAACTGAATGAAAGATTGAACAGACCCAATGAAGCTTTGACTCATTTTGAAAACTTGATGGAAGCATCAAGGAGATCAAAAGATTCTTTTGGATTAGCTCACATCAAACAACAAACATCTACTGAGAAAGGAGAATCATCTAATATTGGTGAAAAGAGGAATGCAAAGTCAAAGAACAACAAGCCTGTATGCCACCACTATGGAAAATCAGGACACACAACAAACATTTGCCAAAGCAAGAATGGTAAGTCCAATCCTAAACCTAAGTTCAATGGTTATTGCTTTAACTATAAGAATTTTGGACATCAAGCACATGAATGTTGGGTAAAGGAAAATAATGCACCTCCCACACCTAGATTCAATGGATATTGTTACAACTGTCAAAAATTTGGACATAGAGCACAAGATTTCAGATCTAATGCTAAACAACAATGGACATCAAAGACACATGCAAAAGCACCAAGGAAGGGTAACACTTACAATTGGGATTATAACACATGGCATAGCTGTCATTACTGTAGTGAGTATGGACATATTCCAGAAAACAACATAAAGACACATTTCAGAGGTAAATCTAAGAGTTGGATGAATGGAAGCCTAGTTTGCTATAATTGTTTGAAAATTGGTCATACTAGGAAAGATTTCAAAACAAGGGTACCTGCTCCCACTGTTGAGTAGATTAGAGCATAGATAAACTAGACATGGATAAGTAAAGCAAAACCATGCAGCAGTGAAGCTACTGAAGATGAGGTCACCCAATCCAATGGATCAGGTTATCCCACCATCACTAATTAACCAAAGGAAGGTATGTAAGGAACTATGTTTATATCTCATATCTTTTATCAGTTTGTAACATATAAAACTGCAATAGTCCATATCTGCATATGATAAGATGCATCAGGACACATTTTGATTTATGTAGCGAGCAAAGTCAAAATGCACTATAGGTGCCAAGCAATAGTATATTTCTAATGTATGTCGAGTAAGTTTTATTTGATGACCGAGAGGAAAGTGAATTTCATGAGTCGGCTGAGGACAGCTGTTTGGCACTCACTCAATGGAAAGAACATTTAATGCTGACCTAACTATTGACCATTGGAGTCTATATAAAGGAAAGAGCTATTTCATTTCTTCTCACCATGTGATAAAGAATTTCATAAGAGCGATTGTGCATTTGTGAACTTGAATTCTGTAAAGTTTTTCAAAGATCTCTACAGCATGCCATCGGCAACCTCTTTAGTGAAAAGTGTGGATTTTGTTACTTGCCAAGGTACTCTGTTCGTGATCCTTGAAACCCTATTTTTAAGATAAAATGGCCTCAATTTCTTCTACACCAGCTAAGAGAATGGAGAAGGAGTTGCTAAATGTTCAATTGGTAAGGAGCAACACCTATGTGCCTCCAAATTTCTGAGCAATTCTTGAGACCACCATCAAGGGTGATCTGACCAGAGCCCTATCATCAATTCCACCGAAGGTACTCATGATTCATGATATTAGGTCATTCTATATATGCAAGATAAGTGAAGTTGGAGATCATGAGCTGAGGGCATCTTACAAAAAATTATGCATGGACAGAGCCCTAAAAGATGAACATAAAAATTTAGTGGAGAGAGGGTTAACTCGTGCCCTAGACATTTTGAGGGAATTCAGAATGGAATGGATCAAGATTGTTCTAAGTCAAATACATGACATGAATATATGGCTAGAGAATGGACTAGTTAAGATTACAAAGGAAATAATCCATCATGTAACTGGTTATCCAACTCTAAATGGGAAGAAAACTATGAGATGTCAGAGTAAGGAAAACAATGAAGAACTCACTAGAGCTATTTGGAACAAAAGAGGGATGACAATATCTACAATTATAGATTTGGAGCTTGATTTTGCAGTGAGGGTTATAGCTCATAAGTTTTATCAGTCAAGCTGATTGGACAGTGTCCCTTGCATCACAGTCGACCAAGCTTGGAAAATTTTGAAGAAGGATCATACCTATGACCTTGCTGAGCTTCAACTGATACAACTAGCTGAGAACCTAGCTTCAATCACGAAGGCAAAGAACTCAATATGTAATTTTGGATCTCTGCTCACTTGCATATTCTTCTACATATAGAATACATTTCCTTCTTTTGGAAACATAGTGTGGAAAATAGACAGACCTATCACACAACAAATCAATGCATTTATTCAGCAGTTAGGTGATAATTTTTCCAATGTGATGGGAACATATTTTGTGGAATTCAAGAAAAAGGTGAGATTAAGGAGTAGAATTCCTAGTTCACTAGTTGTAAAACATTATGAAGATGTATGTTTCCTAGTAGACACAGATTACACCTATGTACTGGCAGTAGTGCCGAGGGTATCATGGCTAAGGCCGTTACCTTATGAAGTAATCATTGATGATAAATCTACAGCAATAACAACTCTATTGGTAGAGGAAATTGATAGTATAGTGAAACATTTTGGAAACTATGAAGAAGCTAAATCCAAAATCTCTATGGATTTGAAGGCAGACACTATGGAGAGAAAAAGGAAGAAAATTGTCAAAAATCTGAAGAAAATGGTTGGTATTGAGAGTGATGAAGAAGCAGAGGATGCACCTTTGGGGTTATCTATAGGACATGGAGAAGATATGTCTAGTGAGGAAGAGGAGAGTGAATCTGAAGAGGAGGTCACTGTGAAAGGAAAAGGGAAACAACTAGTAGTTGCTAAGGCAACTAAACCAAGTCAATCCAAATCTAAGGCTAGCCCTCCTATAGCTAATCGGCCCATGACAAGAGCATCAATTTTTTCTGCACAAGCTGAGACAACAAAGGTATATATAAAGAATATTTCTAGTGAGAGCAGTTTAGGTAAGAGAAAACAAGTTGTAACCAAGGCTGTGCCGAGCCAAACTGCTAAGAAAAGACCAAGGAGGAATCTATACTTAGAGTCTGAAGATGATGAGGATACAGATATAGATGCACTGAGAAACATACCTACAACATCAAATAAACCAATGACCAATATTGATGAGGTATGTAATAACCTGAGAAGTAATGTTGGTTTAGCAGGATTTAAGTTTATCAAGTATGAGAAGAAAAGCATTGCTAACAAGCATAAGATTCATGAAGCATTAATAGATATGATATGTACATTCAAGATGACGCATGTAGAGATAGGAAATATTATTCCTATAGAACTATATGATATTTTGTCTTAGAAATGGCAATATGAACTAATGACTGAAAGAGAGATAAGGGAAGGAACATTGGCTAAGGTCATTTTGATCTAACCAAGAAACAAATAGCTCAATTCATTGATCAATATCATAAGAAGTTTATTCCTAAACAAAGAGCCTATGCTATTTTGATAAATGATGTTGAAGGTGTAGTTCAATAAAGCACCAAGATATAGAAGGAAACTTTTGGGTTCATCACTAAGAAGGCCGATGAGAAGGGTGAAGGCACCTCAGAGGTGAAGGAAATGCAGAAAGAAACTACTACAGATCAAGCATAAACTGAAACAGAACCACAAAAGGAAATAGGTGATGTGGAAATTACAGATTTGACAATGGATATTCCCATTGATACTACACTTGGAGAAAATAGCAATGTGGATGCAAAGGATCAGAATGAGCCGGCAGACACAGATATGCATTTGCCCATTCGAACAACTGAGGCCGAGTCAAAGAAAGAAGGAGAAAAGGACATAATCATTACTAATCCACCTATTTTAGAGGTTGTACAAACAATGTTAGAGAGTAGAGATAAGATGGAGGAAATTTCAAATAAGCCTACAGAACAAGAGGCTATACAAGTATTGGTGGATCTACCACACTCTGCAAAATCTACTCCCATTGGACCCAATATAGGAAATATACCTGATCAACGGGTAATCTTGACTCAGATGAAGGCAACAATTGAAATTAACACTGACAAAGGTAAAGATATCACAGTACCTGAGCTGATTATCAGCTCTTCAGAACTCAAAAGGAAGAAGTCACATACGATGAAGTCACCAAGTCCATGTGTCACTTTGGATGAAGTGATTGTGATTACTAAATGGGATACAGATAACTTGACATATGAGCAGATTCAGACTCTGCAAGACCTTTTGAAGTGGAAGAAGAAACAAGAAGAACTGAAGAGGGAGCACCAACAAAAGCAAGTATTACATGAAATGAAGGATATTTTTGTTAATGCTTTTGATATAACAGATATAAATGAACATACAACAATCTTGGAATAGTTAGTCCATATTGTGCAAAAATTCAATGATGAAAATATTGAGGCAAATGAAAAGTTGCTACAATGGTCTAAGAAAAAAATTGAGAAATTTTTTTTGGAGAAGATATCAGTAGAGATTTCTATCAAATAGGTTAAACTTTATTCTCTTATTAGTATTCTTGAAGAAGTTGCAAATAATGTCTATTACTTGTATAAAAAGGTATGTGATGTAGAATTCTTTACCAAGGATAACCAACAACTTATTGAGAATTTGCAACTAGCTTTAAAGTCAACATGGAGTACATTGAGTATGGATGCTAGTTCTAGCTCCTTACATTTTGACAAGTTGACTCATACATAGTAGAGATTAGCCGAGCTTATGGCTAAAGATGGCAGAATAAGAGAAAAGTTAATAACTATTCAGACTGCCTTAATACCTCATCTGGAAGTTATATAGAAGGAACTTAAAGCTACAAATGAATTAGTCAAGAGGGATTCTCATCTCTCTACAACAAATAGTTTGGTAAGTCTAGCTGCTGAGCTAGAAATTAAGTTACAAGTTATGAAGTTTGTGAAGGAGAGTTGGGATACAGCGTTTGCACTAACATTATAACTTCATAAGTCATTTTTGGATAAGTATGACTTAACCCCTGCAGCTCTCAGTGACAAAAACAAGGGGGAATCAGGTAAGGAAATGGATAAAGATGTGCAAAATTAGGCATAATATTTTTTAAGGCATGTATATTATGTAAGTATGAAGTATAATCTTAGGGGGATACGTTGTGTACTTAGGAAAAAATTTGTGGATGTAAAGAAATGATAAGTGTGTTTTTGCCACTAATATCAAAGGGGGAGATTGTTGATCTCTAAGTTTTGTTGATCATTAGTGTCCCACACTTAGTCATTTATCTAGGAAGTTTATCCGGTCATCCAGTACAGACCGAGCTATCCAACATAGTCATTTATGAGCAGATAATGGTTGCTGAGTGACTCAAAAATAAGGCAAAAGTTGATCATGTTCATGCCGAACGCCAGAGTCTTAATGTGCCAAGCAGGACAGTTTTGACATACATGTTAGGAATGGCACAAACTTGAAGGTAAACTATTTGGGGCCAACTTGTTCATGCATTTAATGATTTCAATGAAGTTGATTATGCATTAATTATTTGATCCCAATGCATGGCATGGAGCCAATCAGAAAATTGGAATGCCTAAGTGGCATAAGCATTTGATCCTGATCATTGATATAGATCTAGATGCCAGATTCATAAAGTATATAAGATTTCTTCTCAAACCCTAAAATATAAGAGAGTGGTGTAAGTGTGTATGAAAGGAAAAGTGTATGCGTACATGAGAGATGTACAAAGGGTTAATTTGAGAGAAGAAGCATAGATCTAGCAAAGTGAAAGAGTAGTGAACAACAAAGTAAAGACATATCAGATTATTAGATCAGAGAAGGTATTGGAAAGAGGAGATATGTTATTAGCATCAGAGTGCATAACGAAGGATCAGTTCTTGAGACATTCTAACCAGTGTATCAAGTAAAATCTCTTAACAGAGTGGTTCTAACAGACCTTTCTAAATCTCTTAGTCGAGTGCTTACTTTGTTGTAAGTCTAAATCCTTTTACAAGGTATATTGTAATGATCTATAGCTCTTAACTAGGAAGACAGGTAGATTAAACATATTGTGATCAAACTTTGTAGCCCTAACAGGCACACTTTATTGCTGCAGTAGTGAAGATTTTTGTGGGTGTCATCCCCACCCCAGTTTTACCTTATTGGGTTTTTGGGTTACCAAAATTCCGTGTCTTGAGTTATTTATTTACTGTCATGGATGCTACTAGTTGTTAGATCAATTACATTTATGTATGGTTGTGGATCAGTTTTGTTTTAAAGGATAAAAGTTTTAAGATCTGATTCACCCCCCCCCTCTCAGTATCTTGCTTTCCCATATTATATTTCCAATAGATATGACTTATGGATATACACATTTCTTGATGGTCCAGCATGGGGAGGGAGATTGTTTCTGATGTTGTGATGGATACCGTATCTGCACATGCTCTGACATGATGCAAATGGGTCCGATGCCACACCCACTAGTGTTTAGACATAGTGAGGATAGTGATGTCATGTTACTAATGGAAGTGAGCCGAGCTCGAGGACATGATACCACATACAGAGTTATGTGAAGGCACGATATAGATACATATGTTATGTTTTCCTACTTGATACAGAGCGATTTGGAGACACTTGCATGCTTGTAGAGGGGTGCCCATGGATGATCGGTTATTTAGACGTGGTAGGCATATGGGTGGACCCTAGCCATGTATACTTCTAGCTACGACAATGATCTTGAGGGATATTTCTATGTGGGGTGTGACCTGCATGTGCCTTCTGCATGAGGAACACTACCATGTGACATACAACCAATGTGTGCTTTCTCTACTTGGTGTATTGTCATGCCAAGTGTGTTGACATGCTCATTATGTTCCACCTAATGCGGGGTGTTGCCAAGGTGAGCACCCCATGCCATGTGGATAGCGGGCCGCTAGGTCACCACATGATGGGCTATTGTGATAGCCAGATGTTGTTCCCTCCTTCCTCGTTAAGTGGCTATATATAGTCACATAGTGATGTGTTGTGTAATTTCATGATAATTTTGTTGTTTGTGTGGGTGAGAAACTTGTTTATCTTTGCTTGGGATGGTTTAGCCACAATTTTGTTTTTAGAAAACTTGTTTTTTTATTATTATTTATCATTAGCTTAATGTTTTGGTACCTGAAATTATGTTATTTATTGTTTAAATTGGCAACTTGTTTCCTTTTATTTATTAATTTGGTGTCTAAAATATTTTTTGTTGGTGTAATTTTAATGTTGGCCATGTGTAGTAATGTGATCCTCACCAAGGATGCAGGAGGTAAACTTGGTGAGTGTATACAAGGAAGTAGACACAGGGAAACCTTGAGTATGGGGGTACATGAAGTTGTTATGTAGCTAGTATCCACTACCCACCTTAGAGTGGTGACTATCCCTTGGAGGCTAAACACCTTACATAAAAAAAGGGTAGATCATGTGGACTTGTATGGGGGGCCTCACCGTATGTGTGTGAGTGTCATATATGTGTGTGTCCCCATCACCATCAAGCCACTATGTAAGGTATGTATAATGGATTATGGATTATGTACCATGGACTATGGATTATATTTTAGATAAAATCAGTATATTGTACCCTGGAGCATGATGGCATGAGCTGCTCCTGAGCCTTGTGTTGTGATGTGTACTTCTAGTGATGTGGACTATGGTGTGATTGTGTAGATGTGTATCTACCCATTTTTACTATTGTATCATAGAAATAAAAATATATTCATATGCTTTTTAGCATGTATGTTACCATGTTTATTTAGCTTTAATGTCATTTGTGTTGAAAAAAAAAAACTGAAAATGAAGGTTAAATGACACCTGGTGATAAGAAAATTGCATTTTAGAACATTCATAGCTAACGTTTGCATAAGAAATTGGTTTATATTGTTTCTTATGTTGAAAATGCATATTTTTTTGGCTACTAACCTGAAGAAAAGCTATCGCCTGTGTGTTGAGGAGCAACTTGAGACACAACAATTGCCTTATGACTTCCAGGAGTAATTCAAGTCATAGGGAGGGATGATGTAGTACCTCTCTGATTTTATCTTAGGGAAGGATCCATTTGGTAAGAAGCCTCCATCCTTTCTAGTAATTTTTTCTATAAGTCTATGTTAAACCTAAGACAGCCTAGACATATACCTATGATTAAATTGTTACCAATTAAAAATCTAGTTAGTCATGTATATGGATATATAGGTATAATGTGTGCAAGTTTTTAATGTTATTCTTATATGCATTAAGTGGAATATTCAAGTGTAATTTTATTAATATAGACTATTAATGGAAAATTGATAAACCTAGGGGATTATAACTCATCACATGCTTAGTGAGAGGTCCCACCTATAAAAGGAATAGATATTTATATTGTGGTGCTACTTCAAGTTGCTTGGGCTTAATGATATAGAAATCTTAATTATAGTTAAGTAACTCAAGTAAAATAGTCTAATTTTAATTGGTCTAAGAATTATCTATACTTAGAACAAAATAAATAAATAAATAAAAATGCAATGTGGTTTAACAGATGTCTAGTAATAACCTAGGATGATCAAATGTTTAAAAGGGTAAAGTATGGTTCTTTCACCTATGGATGGATATAGGTTCTTCATATTTTGATACTTCTTCGAGTTGTGTTTCTTAATCTAGGTGGTATAAATAGTTAGAATATGCTTGATCTAATTGCTAGGGGTAAAATTGAAAATTATATGAAGCTCAAATTATATGCGGTGATAACCTAAAATGTTCAAATGTATTTAATTGGATAAATTTGAGTGATCATTAATATGGTAAAAAGTGAATGAGGATGTCTCACATTAAGTAATGATTAAATATTCATGTTGCTTCGGCTATGATGATATGTATTACTAACGATTATGGCTACGTGTGATCATAACATGGACTTGAAATATTCGAATGGTGGGAATTAAACCTCATGACAATGAGGTAAGTAATCTTTATAGCTTGACTTGCCTTGTTTTTTTAGAAAGGGTTACTAAGAGTAGAAATCAAGCTTTAAGGATTCAAAATAAATGGAGTCATTTCCATCTACTTAAAATTTTCTTAAGAATATCTAAACTATTGTACATCATTTTATATAATTTTATATGATATCAGTAAGTGTAGAAACCCTCCATATTAGTGCGTTAGTGTTACGTGATTTTGTCATCTTATTAAGGTTTGATGTTTGTTTGATTAGACCTAAATTAATTATTGGAAATATTGTGCATGAGATTAATTAATACTATTATTGACACTTTGATACCATAGTCTAAATATGAAATAAATAACATGATCAACTATTATTAATTAATAGTGAGGATTCTTATCAGACTACAAATTTGAATAGAGGTGTATGATCGTTGTATCATTTGTGCATGTTTGTGTTCTAGATAATGATTAATTGATGTTACTAATTATTATAATCAGTTATTAATTATATTATATTAAAACATGATTTAAATTGAAAGTAATTTAGTAATGTGTTTATAATTATTATTATTTTGTTTAGGTCATATCACTAATTTAATACTACTATAGCATCTTGTTTTGAAATGTATCTTTCATATTAATTTGTACATGTTAGAAAAGATGTGATATCATTTTTCTACAAAATTATTAAGTTAGCATAAATATGGGAAAGGAGTGTAATTATGATTAGAAGACCTTATTAGTTGTGACAAGTAAGACATTGTAAACAATAGTATTAATGAATGGTAGTGGGCATGGAACACTATCTTATATTGTTATAGGCTTAGACTGACATTAATTAGAATCATCCCTAAGATAATAAAATCAATTATATCTCAATATTAATGATGATAATTAGTGTTAAATAAATATATCTTACACAATAATTAGATCATTACATTTGCTAAGGTATCCACATTTATGCTAGGTCATTGTAGATTCATCTTAGAAGCATTTTTAGTCTATGGTTCTTGAGGGGGCGTTGAGCATCATTAAGGCACATTATTTTGTCTCTAGATCCTTTATGAAGGTCTCTAACGTTCTTTCCTGTCTCACACAACTCCAAGTAGAACCATGTCTTGCCAACCATGTCTCCTGTAGATTTGGTAAGGGTAGTTGGCTGCTATGCATAACGGAAAAATAGAAAAAGGAGCATGCAGTCGCAGGTGGAAGGACAATTGAATTGGGAAGGCACTTGTAATTGCGGTAGCGATAAGGACATCGAGTTGGGAGGGAGTAGCTGCGAGGAAAAAATGGGGAGCTCCCATTTCGGCACTGGCATGGAGGATATGAATTTACCATACATTTAACCATTGGGAACTCTTGGGGATTGTCTGGTTGCAAGGATAATTCTTCAAGGATAATTCTGGTGCAGGAGCACCTATGAAGTCACCTAAGGTCACCATGGATCCAGTCAAAGACAAAGGAATAAAATCATCCCTAAATTTGGATTGGGGTGTATTGGAATTAATAATGACAATTTGTAATAAAGAATGCAATGAAATGTTGTCAAGTCTTATTTGTCTAGATAGAGGGCTAGGACTTCAAAAATATTGTAAATTGGGTCAATAGTGCCCAAATGGTTTAATTAGGATTTAGAAAGTATCTAAGGGATTCAAATAGACCCTAGGAACAAGATTTAATAAGTTTTATAAGTTATAATGCTTAAATTTTCAAAATTATGTAAGTTAAGAATTCAAATATTTGAATCTTAACGGTTACTTAGTTTAGGAGGGAAAATAGAATTAAGCATGTAAATGCATTTGTAATCCAAAATAACCAATGGGAATTGGTTAAATCAGTTGGGAGGCATTTTTATATGATCTGGAAAGAGCATGGAAGAACATAGTACGGCTAGAATGGAGAATGTACGGATTTCTCTAGTTTGAAGCAATAAAGAGTTAATTTTTGCAAATTTCTTGATTTTTGAAAGTTGTAATGAGTATAATTCATTTAATAGACATCAATGTGTGTTGTAGAATCTCTTTAAATCTATTTTCAATCTATTCAAATTAATTTTGCATTGAAAGTCTCAAATTGTACTTTGACAAAGCATAGTTTTGCATTGTTTTAGAGGCATGGAATGAGATTCATCCCCTTTTTGTAATCACTGTAACTTGTGGATGAATCACACATTTATATCATAGATATATAACACTAACTATGTAATAAAATCCATCAGATGTTGCAGGAGATCTTCATTTGGTATTTGTTGCAGGGTTAAGGAGCATGAAAATGTTTGGAATGCTATAACATCACCATATTGGGCCTCCTGAGAGGTACATTTTATGTTGGAAATAAATTACTTATGTTGAAAGAATGGTCAATCAACCTTTGGTTGGTTGATATTTACCTTGGAGAGTCCAGATTAAAGAAGCCCTAGTTTTGGAGGGTTTGGGAAGCCTAATTTGGGGCTTTTGATGTTTCCAAGGGTCTGAGACTGATTCCTTTCATATTTAAGTGTTTTAAGACATAATTAACCACTTTTCAAGATTTGGAGTCTTTTGGTTAACTTTATGATATAGTTCCTTTGTAAAAATGCTCATTTTTATGCATTTTTGGGGTCCCAAAGTTGTAACAGTAGGGTACAGTCCAAAACAACCTACCTCTTTCTTTATATATATTGTAAAACTTGATAAAGGGTATCTAAAAACCTAATTTATTTTCTAAGTCATTCAAAAATTTTTGGAGTTATGGACTCTGGAAGGTCGCTGCTATCCTAATGCAATACATTTAGGCCTCTTCGTAGAATTCAAGTCCTGTGTGCATATCCCATAGAATTGACTCCATAGTAAGTTTTTTCCTTATAAATTTGGTTTAATTTAGTGCCTTGTGGCTTTAAAAACCTTGAGTCAAGGTGTTGGGTTGAAATCTCTTTTTGAGTTATTTGAGAAGGCTATCTTTGAACCTTGTATTTCCCTTATATGTTCAATCTCTCTATTTTCTCAAGAATCCCACTACCCCCTATCCTCTACTCCAAGTGGTATCAGAGAAAGTAAGAACTTCGCAGGAAAGTCAGGTGTGCATGTCTGAAGAAGACTTTGAAGAAGAGGCTCAAAACATGCCTCCAAAGATGACACACATGGAGCTTGCTAGGATGGTGATGGAGCAAGCAAAAAAGAAAAAGAGATTGGAAGAAGTCATTGAAATAGTGACCAATCTGGTTAAGAACAGGGATTCAAAACCTCGTGATGATGAAGGTGAATCAGAACAGGAACCTGATGAAGAAAGGTTAGAACCTGAGGATGCTAGACTAGTGAAGATCCTCAAAGTAGTTAAAGGAGGACAATCTAAAGTTAGAGCAGAGATCCCGATGTATGATGGGAAGATGGATGAGGAAGTGCTCCTTGGTTGGTTTAGTGTTGTTGAGAACCACTTTGACTGTGAGGACATTAAAGACAAACATAAAGTGAATATTGCAAAAGCAAGACTTAATGGTCATGCATTGCTATGGTGGGATTGCCTACAAGAAGAAAGGTGGAAGAAAATTCTACCAAAGATCACATCATGGCCTAGAATGATGACCAAAATGAGGGAGAAGTTTCTACCTAAGGACTACAAGGTTCAACTCTTCAAGAAGATTCAAGGGTTGAAGTAGAAGGACATGAATGTCCAAAGATATACGGAAGAATTCCACAAGCTTGACATCAGAGCCTCTCATGATGAAGATGTGGAAGAAAAGGTGGCTAGATATCTTGGAAGGCTGAGGTACAACATCCAGGACGAGATGAGCATGGCCACACCTAGAACTCTTGAAGATTGCTACAAGTTGGCAATGAAATCTGAGGACAAGCTTAGAAGAAGGCAAGAGAGACAAGGAAGTTCACGAGGGAAACAAAACAAGGGCAAGGGAGTATATCCAAGCCAAGGACAGAATGAGAAAGGTAAAGAGAAAGTCTCAGATCAAAAAAGAGAACAAAGAAATGGTAGAGGAAAGAGCTTCCCTAGAAAGTTTTACAAGTGTGGTGAGGAAGGAAATCCATTCTACAAGTGTCCTGAAAGAGAATCCAAGAAGAATGATAAGAGGGTCCAATTGGTCCAAGGAGAAGATGAAAATAAACAACAAGAGGAAGAAGAAGCACACCATGACTATACATATCCTGAAGAAGGTGGGTGTCTCTTGATGGGAGGGTCACCTATCCAACATATACCCAAGGTATCTATCTTTAGAACAAATTGTAAAGGCTATGACAAAGTATGCAAGGTTATCATAGATTCTGGTTCATTTGACAATCTAGTGTCCTATGAGATGGTAAATAAGTTAAACTTACCTAAATTTCCTATTGGTAGACCATATAGGGCCTCTTGGGTCAGCAATGATCAGAAAATTGTGATTAAGGAGCAAGCATACATAGATTTTTCAATTGGGGGTTATGTTGATAAGGTTCTATGTGATATAGTTCCCATGACATGTTGCCACATCATATTAGGGAGACCATGGAAGGATTCAAGAGAGACCATTCATTATGGTTTGAAGAATGAGTATGTAGTGCACAAGGACGGAAGAAAATTGACTCTTAAACCTCTTCCAAGTCAAGTAGAAGAAGTTGGTAGCATCATTGTCTTTCCAGTGCAAAAATATATGTTGATTTGCAGATTCCAAAGTATGAGAAGATGGTGACTACAGAGCAATAGCGCAAGACCACCTTATTGGTCTTGAAGGATGAGTTTTTGGACAGTCATGAGGCATTGACTATGAAGCAGAAAATAGGGCATGAAGATGGTGTCCTTATTGGCATAATGTGGTTTCCTTTGGTGAAAGAAATGAAGAATATTGCAGGGGTTCCATTGAAGGACACAAGGAGGGTTCTATATGACCCTAATAAGGAATTTCAAGGATAGTTTACGAAGCCACAAGTTCACTGTCCATAACAAAAAATTGGCAAGCATGATGACAGATTTCAAAATGAACAATCTTCTTTCCTTGTTTATAACCTTTTGAGTGCAGGTTTGAAGGATAGGAGAAGGGAGTTGTTATCAGATCAAAGGCCTGATCTAGGGAAGAGAGGAAGACCACCTTCAAGGAGGATGGGTGGAAGAAAGACCAAGTCCCTTAGTTCTTGGGACAAGAACCTTTTCTAAGGTGGGGTTTATGGTGCAGGAGCACCTATAAAGTCACCTAAGGTCACCATGGATCCAATCAAAGAAAAAGGAATAAAATCATCCCTAAATGTGGATTGGGGTGTATTGGAATTAATAATGACAATTTGTAATAAAGAATGCAATGAAATGTTGTCAAGTCCTATTTGTCCAGAGAGAGGGCTAGGACTTCAAAAACATTGTAAATTGGGTCAGTAGTGCCCAAAGGGTCTAATTAGGATTTAGAAAGTACCTAAGGGATTCAAATAGACCCTAGGAATAAGATTTAATAAGTTTGATAAGTTATAATGCTTAAATTTTCAAAATTATGTAAGTTAAGAATTCAAATATTTGAATCTTAACGGTTACTTAGTTTAGGAGGGAAAATGGAATTAAGCATGTAAATGCATTTGTAATCCAAAATAACCAATGAGAATTGGTTAAATCAGTTGGGAGGAATTTTTATATGATCTCGAAAGAGCATGGAAGAACATAGTAAGGCTGGAATGGAGAATGTACAGATTTCTCTAGTTTGAAGCAATAAAGAGTTAATTTTTACAAATTTCTTGATTTCTGAAAGTTTTAATGAGTCTAATTTATTTAATAGACATCAATTTGTGTTGTATAATCTCTTTAAATCTATTTTCAATCTATTCAAATTAATTTTGCATTGAAAGTCTCAGATTGTACTTTGATAGAGCATAGTTTTGCATTGTTTTAGAGGCATGGAATGAGATTCATCCCCTTTTTGTAATCACTGTAGCTTGGGGATGAATCAAAAATTTGTATCATAGATATCTAACACTAAATATGAAATAAAATTCATCATATGTTGCAGGAGATCTTCATTTCATGTTTGTTGCAGGGTTAACAAGCATGAAAATACTTGGAACGCTATAGCAGAAGTATATTGGGTCTCATGAGGGGTACATTTTATGTTGGAAAGCACTAAGTTATGTTGAAAGGATGGTGAATCAACCACTATTTGGTTGAGATTTCTCTTGGAGAGTCCAGATTGAAGAAGCCCTAGTTTTGAAGGGTTTGGGAAGCCTAATTTAGGGATTTTGATGTTACCAAGGGTCTGAGACTAATTCCTTTCATATTTAAGTGTTTTAGGATATAAGTAACTACTATCCAAGAGTTGGAGTCTTTTGGTTAAGTTTATGATATAGTTCATTTGTAAAAGTGCCCATTTTTATGCATTTTGGGGGTCCCAAAGTTGTAACAGCAGAGTGTGGTCCAAAACAACCTACCTCTTTCTTTATATATGTTGTAAAAATTGATAAATGGTATCCAAAAATCTAATTTATTTTCCAAGTCATTTAGATATTTTTAGAGTTATGGGCTTTGGAAGGTCGCTGATGTCCTAATGCAATACATTTAGGCCTCTTGATAGAATTCAAGTCCTTTGTGCATAGCCCATAGAATTTGACTCCATATTATGTTGTTTCCTTCTAAATTTGGTTGAATTTAGTCCCTTGTGGCTTTATAAACCTTGAGTCAAGGTATTGGGTTGAAATATCTTTTTGAGCTATTTGGGAAGGGTGTCTTTGAACCTTGTATTTCCCTTATATGTTCAATCCCTCCATTTTGTAAAGAATCCCACTACCCCCTATCCTCTGTTCCAAATTCTTATTAAAAAAAAATCTCTCTATTATGTTACTTCAAGGGATATCCATTCCTATGCTCCCATTTCATGGTGCACTCAAGATATTCATAAAGGTGTGCAGAGTGTGGTTGAGAATGGGGGATGCCAAAAACAAATAAACTTTTTAGTTTTGGGGAATAGTTTGCCTCTCCAAATTCGGCAAGGGTCTTTTGTATATTTTCTTCTCTTACTCATCTTTTTCTTTGAGATTATACTTATATATTTGTTTTAAGATTGCTTTGAAGAAATTGATTTTAAGGGTTTTGTAAAGAAATTGATTTTTCTGTGCAAATCTTGTTAAAAGTAAAAACTTGCTGATTGAAATAAAATAATATTTACAACAACTAGAAAATTAAGAACATATAAACCTGAGTAGAATCATTTGGTTCCATGAGAATAGTTGTTAACAGTTTCCTCATTCAATTAAGTAACTATGGAATCATTGTAATGTAAAGCTATTATGATATAATTGTTTTCCTCTCTATATATACATAAACATAAGACACCAATTTTCATCAATATGTGAGAAACATTTCTCGCTATAAATATTTATATATAGACAGAAATTCAACTTTTTAGATGAACATTATATGTCTTTGCTACAGCTCTGTCTTATCATTTATTTTTGTTTCCATTTTTATATAGAAGAGAAAAAAAAAATTTCAAAACCAAATGTTACCATTTCAATTTTAAAAAAATATACATCTCATTAAAATGGCCATAAGATTCAAAAAATTCAAAGTGTTTCATTAGGGTTGAAAAGTACAAAGCTTGATCCAAAAAGTGCCATTAGAAAATTCATGTTGGTGTGTGAGCAGATTTTAGCAGAAGTTTGATACATTTTGACTGTGTACAAACAAGTTTATTATTTTTTTTTTTGTTTTTTTTTTTGGGCGGAGGGGGGGGGCATT
>MU227355.1:260042-272181 GCA_018584345.1 Thuja plicata
TGAGACAAGTTTTCAATACTTGTTTCTTGAGTTTTTCACCCATCTTAATTATTTAGCTTGCATTCATAGATCAAAGTGGGATTAGTATATTGTGTTGGGAGAGCACACCCACACACCTCTCTAAGAGAAAATCAAAAAGGTCTTAGGTGCCCTTGTTCAGCTCATCGAAGGTCATGATAGAGTTTCTTCTTTTCGTAGTATGCTTTAGACATGTTAGTGTAACTTATTGATTGTATTTCTCTAACATTTGCATGTCTGATCGTGCTCCCAACAGGTAGGTTTCTAGTATGTACATTTTGGCACGCCCGGTAGGACCCACATCCCTTGTTTTCTAACATTTTTTGTATATTTTTTGCAGTTCAAAAAAATTTCATGCAGACCCGTCTCCACTCTAGAGTCGGCGTCTCTGCTGATTACCATCTCCGCTTCTCGGCCATCTGCGTAACTCAGTCATTTGCACCTTTGATCCACTGTCTCCACCTATTTAGAAAAAGACTTATAAAATTGTGGTTTAAACTACTTTTTATAAACTTTTTAGCATTTTCAACTCTCAAAATTCTGACAATAACAAAGTTTTTAGGAGTTAAATGTTGTCTGGTTTGATAAAAGTATTATTTCTAAGTTTGATGAAGTCTATATTTTTAACAGAATTTGACTGTGTGTATTTTGTTGTCTGTCCAGGTATATCCCCGTTTCTGCAGATCATCGTCTGCGTAGATCACCATCTGTGACACTTCGCTATCTGCACATTTTTCTGCAACATTTAATATCCAAGATTTTAAATTACTGACAAATTTCATGCAGGTTCCTTAATGATTCTTAACAGATTTATTAAAATGAACTTGTATGATTAATCATTTGTCTTGGAATGTATGTTGTTTAAAACAAAACTCACTCAATCTTGAATGTTAAAGGAATGAACCTCACCAATCTTGAATGACATAAGGTAAATGAACACACATTTCCAAGCTTTCTCTTTGCTATGTGGGAAGTAAATTGAACATGAATGATTAACCATACTATTGTGTCTTTTGCTTAGATAGAAAAACACATAGTTTCTTTAATAGGTTCATTTTGGAATGAACATTTCTTGGTGTATTTGAAGAAGTGTTTCTCAACACTTCTTTCAAGCTATGTGTCATTAGATTAAAACCCCTTTAACATAAGTGATGCTATGATTAAGTTATATTCGTATCCTCTCCCCTCACCTTCATGGATCTTGGGTGAAGAGAAAGCTTAGCTTAATCAAGCTTCTAGAGAGGCCTGTCTAGAGGGTGTGCTTCCCCTTTAGAGGACGACCTCAAACCGATAATCCCTTCGATTGATATAGAAATAAAGTATGACCCAAAGGTCCTCTTTATCCCTTCAAGCTCGGGCGGGTCATTTTCAATGGTAGTCTATACTGAGTGAATATCCTCAGCATATAGGCATGGTTGAACTAGAGACTTAAGTGTCTCACGCCATACAAACCGATTGCGGGGACGCCATGAAACCTTGCTAGCAACTATAAATTAGTAGCCTACCTGATTCACCTCCGAACGGTGACTTATTATAGTGCAAGGGGAGGGAATATTCTCCCCCCAAGATTCCCATCATACATGTCCCAGGGTATTGTGTTGTGAAAGAGATCTTCGTAGCACGACAACAATACCTGGCAAAAGGAAAAAACACGGGTGCCCTTCCAGGGGTGAAATGATGTGTGAGCTGAAGGACTACCAAGCAATGGGCCTATAATATTTCATGCAAAGCCAAATTCCTAAGGTAGCTACTGTTTGAACTGTCTTCATTGTGCTAGACCTAGTAAAAACATAAGTGGCTTGCAAGAGTCACTTGAACATACACAAATGAGATATTACAAGTTGAATCAAGATTTCCTAATGTCACATTTGCTAGTATCCCTCAAGGTTGCTTTGTCCCTTGTTGGATTGTTTTGAGATGTGTGTCGATTATTTTCTGGTTTGCCTATGCTGAAATCAATTCTTGCCATTGAATAAATTTTCCCAAAATTAGACTGAAGGTCAAAAATCTACCCAGAATTTCAACACACTGCCTTAGTCACAATTGACCGTCTTCACTCTGGATCTACCATCTATGCAGATCACCGTCTGCGCACATTGTTGTCTTCAAAGATCGTCGACTGCGTCTGAGACTGTCATCTCCGCTTTAAAATAGTGAGCTTCCAAATTTGCCAAGATATTCAAAATTTGACCTTTTGCAGGACCCTAGAATAATTTTTCCTAGATCATTCATTCATTCAGCCAAAATTAGATTTTTCATGACATGACCAATTTCAAGAAACATAAGAAGGTTAAGCTTCCAACACCTCCAATCTATAGAGAGAAGAAAGAAACCACCCATAAATCCAAGGAATACCAACATATTGTAACATCTATCAAGCAAGAGATTGAACATCGTGAGAAAATTGACAAAATCCTCTACAATAATAAAGTTTGCAATTTCATGGCCAAGTTTTCAATCAACAATGCTTTTGTTACCATTGAACAATACGATTAGATAACACCTTGCTTCTGGATCATTCTTCCATTCTTCCATCATCATTCTTCCTTCTCTTGGAGCATTAGATCAAACCATCAAATCAAATCAAATCTTTAGGTTGAAAGACCCTAATCAAAGTATTACAAACCTTCATCCTCAAACAAACACAACATTGCTTGTAGACCATTAGTCCGTCTCAAGTAATTTAAATCCTTAATGATGTCCCATTTTGCTTGAGATCATAAGTCCATCTTCAAGTAGAATAGGTATTACTTTAAATCATTTTGTGTTTGTATCATCATAAGGTTTTGACATGCTTAGGTTTTGTTCCAAAAACCTTTAAATCAATTATCAATTAATCCAATCAATCAATCAATCAATCAATTCAATCCAATCAAATTCAAGATCAAAGATCTTTGCTCCATTTCATTTCTTACATCCCATTGTCTTCCATTCTTCTAAATCCACCATTGTATGGTTGTCACTCGATCCCAAGCTACAAAAATGAGGCGAACAACATTCAACACTATTACCCATGAGGAGAATCCATTTGCCACTCAATACTTTCAAGGAACTAGGGTACGAGCTGAGGAAGTGCCCAAAGAAACTAAATTAGTGGACCAAGAAGAAAGACCCAGCCAAGTGAATGACTTCCTTAGAGACCCATATAACTTGGAAATGGTTAAGAAGGCCATTATGCATAAAAAAAATGAAATATTCTTGAATCTTATTCATAATGGTGTCACAGTTCCTGTTGACTTCGATGAAACACTTCTTACCTGAAATGTCACCAAAGCTGCTACTGCAGCCATGGCTTCTACCTCAAATGCTACATCATCACGTGACACTAGTAAAGGACTTGTTAGTGAACCTCCCACATTAGTACCTGTATCAGCACCTGTGTCAACAACTACATCAATACCTCAATTGACACCTGAATAAATTCAATAGATCATAAGCGCTTTCCCAAACAATACTGCTCACAATAGCACTCAAAGAACAACGACTCAAGGAGCAAGTGCTAATGTCAATAACATAGGGTAGGTTTCCATGCCCTTGTCTTCATCTTTGTTTCAAACAATGGGGGCAAAAACATCTACAACCAATACATCTCAAGCCTATCAGTATATACCTCCTCCTACTGTTGGTATGACCTCCATGGGATTTTCAACTATATAATTTGGAGGCAGAGGTTATATACCCCCATTTTTCACACAGAATACTCCAGACTTCACCCAACTATTCAATGAGCTCAAGAACATTGTACAAGGCCTACAGAATGGGGGCAAGAATGAGTTTTCTTTTGAAGAGATTTGTCCCTATCCATTTGACAAGTCTATCATGATGCAACCATTCCCACCAAACTTTGAGATGCCCAAATTTGAGAAATACAAAGGTGAAACATGTCCTCTACAATATCTCAAAGAGTTTTACATTGCGTGTCAAGAAGTCGCCTATAACAAGAATTACTTAAAAAGACTCTTCACTACCAGTCTTGGAGGAGCAGCCTTGGAATGGTTCATGGCCCTTCCTTATGGATCAATCTCTACCTTCTCTAATCTTACAGAGAATTTTGTTGGACAATACTCCTATAACATTGAGCATCAAGCAACACTCAGCGATTTGTGCAATACTAAACAAAATAATGGAGAAACCTTCGCTAGTTTCTTACAACGATGGGGACATATTAGAAATCGCATGTCATGGAAAATACCCGATAGTCACTTAATTGACATCTTCACAAAGAATTTAATCTCTGAGATGTCCTTCCAAATGAAAATGGCTTCACCTAACACCTTTGAATCCCTTGTCAAGAAGGGAAAAGAAATTGAATATGGCCTTTTGTAAAGAGGTATCATCAAACATTATACTCCTTCCAATAACAATAAACCAAAATTTTGGAGTAAAAACAAAGGAGTTGTCAATGATGGAGTGACTGATGCCAAGCATGTCCAAAATGTTCAAGAATCCAACAATAATAATCAAAATAATCGTAATAACAATCAGAATCAAAATCAATATCGCAACAACAACTAGAATCAAAATTAGAATCCAAACAATCAATACAATCAGAATCAGAACAATAATCAACAATCGCGCAATCAATCATTCTTGTTTCCTCGCAACAACTATAACAATAGAAACGGAAATAATAATGACAATCGGCAACGGTGAAAATTCATAGCTTTGGAAGAACCCTTAGATGTGATCTTCAAACAACTTACAGATCAAGGAATGCTAGTCTACCGAAATAATCGACCTTTTGATGAGAATCAACCTAAACTTGTTTGGTATAGAGATAATGAGTATTGTGATTATCATTGCATCAAGGGGCATGATACCAAGAAATGCATGAAGCTTAGACACTTTGTGCAAGATCTCATTGAGGATGGAAAAATTGAAGTTGAAGGCCAGAATGCATCCTCATCTAATGCGAAACTCAAAGTCTACAATCAACCCTTCCCACCTCATAATCAAAACAATGCATCAAACGTGATCCCATGTGACTATTCTACCCATACTATTACAGGCCATGATCAAACATGTGGGAGTTTAAGTGAAAATGATATCTTTGGGTTTGACTCTCTTTGTGGCCACATTGAAGAATCTGACACGCACGTTAATACCATAATCCTCAAAGCTGCTAATTGTAATGCTACTACACGTAGATCCAGAGTCACTGTCCAAGATACTGATAAACCTTCTACATCTACAAATCCACCAGCTGCACCATCTACTACTGCTCGACCTACTTCGCACTTTGACTTATTGGCCCAGTTACAAAAGACGCCTGCACAGATATCTATTCTAGAGCTCTTGACAACTTCACCAATTCATAGAGAAATCCTTGATAAAGCTCTAAATGAATCCCGTGTCCCTGAGAACATCAACGCTGCACAATTCAAAGCTATGATAGGGAACCTAGTCGCACA
This sequence comes from Thuja plicata, assembly GCA_018584345.1. Classification (NCBI taxonomy): domain Eukaryota; kingdom Viridiplantae; phylum Streptophyta; class Pinopsida; order Cupressales; family Cupressaceae; genus Thuja; species Thuja plicata. The sequence continues at coordinate 265,472 of MU227355.1, forward strand.
AGAACATCTAGTCTTCACTAATAAGGACTTTGGTGGTCATGATCCTTATCATAATAAGTCCCTCCATATAGAAGGAAAAATCTGCTCCACAAGAGTAAAACGAGTCCTCATAGATGGTGGATCTGGCTTAAATTTGTGCACAATGAAAATGATTCATAATATCGATCTTTCTGAGGACCTCATTGACACAGATAAATAAATCACAATAAAAGCCTATGATGATCGAGAACGAGAAAGAAAGGGTTTGATCACACTACCCTTACAAGTGGGCCTAACCCTGATTGAAACTGTTTTCCATGTACTGGATCTAGATCTACCTTATAACATCTTGCTGGGACATCCATGGATACATGCTATCAAAGGTGTACCCTCTACTTATCATCAATGTCTAAAGTTCCCACATCATGGTAGAGAAATCACAATTCCTAGAGATCCTGAGCCCTTTCAATACTGCAAGAGATTGGAAGGAAAACAAGCTAATTACTGTCTGTTGAATGAGTTTGGCCAACATTTCAATCAAGAAATCTATGTTTCAAACATTCCACCAGTTTCGGAAAAGACATTAGAAACACCAGTTGAAAAATCCAAAGGAAAGGAAAAAGTTACTAAAGACAAGGCTACTGAAGACAAACCCTCCTCATCTGAAGCAAAGGCCACATTTACAGATCAAGGCATGGGAGAATATAAATTTGAAAGTGCTTTATGTATTGGGCAACTCCCTTTGTCTCCAAAATCTTATGGAAGACCATCACCATTACCCCTCTCCAAAGATAAAGTGCTTATGCACTGCAAATCAACTATTTTTGAACATTGGGGGTCCCTATCAGATGAACACATGGAATATAGTGTCCTTGATTGGCTCTATAATGATGAAGAAAAATGACCTGTAATTTTCCCCAAAGGAAAGTATCCAAAGTTTACTCCCATTGTCAAAAGTGTGGGATATCATGGTACTAGCCTTGGAGCTAATGAAACAGGTAAGAAGAAGATCATAACAGCTAATGGCTATCCTAAAGGACATGGATTGGGTTCCGTAGAAACTAAGACTAACTTCGCTAAGGATTATTGTCTAGCTACCTCAGACTCAGACACTGAGGAAGAGTTCTTCAAAATTCCTTTCCAATATATTGAAGATGACATAAATGAAAATCACCATGTCTTCACTATCACCCAAGCTGACCTTTTGTCCAATCATCTACCCCTCACAAACCCTGAATTAATTGACTGGGATCAGCAAGACTCACCACCAACTTTGGACGTGTGTGATTTGGATGAGGCAGTTTTAGCCCTCTTTGGACTTAAGAATCTCCGAGAGTATGAACATAAAATACACTACAGTGAAAAACCCTACTTTGGTAGCCAAGTCAACTCTCTTAGTCATAAAAGTGAAAAAGAAAAAAAAAATTTAAAAAAATGAAGATATATCCTCTGGTGAAAACCTCTCGCAGGCACCTTTAGATGAAGAAAAAGACAAAATAAAGGATGCTTCCTCTAGTGAAAACCTTTCTAAGGCACTAGAGGAGGGAGAGGCTGACTTTCCGTTTATCTCTTTAGAACCAGAAGTGTCATCTATGATCATTGAAGATACTATTCCGATCAACCTAGGCACGGAAGAAGATCTACATATCACCTACATTGCAGTTTCTCTCAGTGATCAAGAAAAGAAAGACATGAGAAGATTCTTTCATAAAAGCAAAATAAACTTTGCCTGGACATATAAAGACATGCCCAGGCTCGATACAAATCTTGTCATGCATCATCTTGCCATAGATCCAAGTGTAAAACCTGTTAAGCAGAAACTTCGCAAGATGCATCCACAAGTCGCATTGGTAGTCAAAGTGGAACTTTAGAAGATGTTGGACGCTGAAGTAGTCAGAACAATTGATTATCCTAAATGGGTTTCTAATATTGTACTAGTAGGTAAGCCTACTGGGGGCATTCGCATCTACACTGATTTTAGAGACCTAAACCTTGCATGTCCCAAGGCTGATTTTCCACTCCCAAATATTGACATTATAGTGGATTTGACGGCAGGACATGAAATGTTGTCACTTATGGATGGCTTCTCAGGTTACAATTAGATCAAGATAGTGCCAGAAGACCAACACAAAACTGCATTCATGATGCCTTGGGGCACCTTCTGTTATCAGGTGATGCCTTTTGGCCTTAAAAATGCTGGAGCCACTTATCAATGAGCAATGACTACCATCTTTCATGACCTTTTACATGTCATCATGGAAGATTATGTGGATGATCTTTTAGGAAAATCCAAAAAAAGGGAATCACATATTCCTATCATTACTACCTTTTTTGAATGATTGGAGATGTATAAGATTAGGTTGAATCCTAAGAAGTGTATTTTTGGAGTACAGTCTGGTAAGCTGCTGGGATACATTGTGTCACAGCGCCGAATAGAAGTTGATCGAAAGAAAGTGAAAGCAATCCTAGAGATGCCACCACCCAAAATATTGAATCAATTACGCAGTTTACAAGGCAAACTGCAATAAATCAAAAGATTCATGTCACAACTGGCAGGGTGCATCTGTTCTCCCATCTCCTGTGCAAGAATATCAAGTTCTAGTGGGATTTCTTGTGTCAAAATGCATTTGAGAAACTGAAAGGCTATCTGGCTAATCCACCCATGTTGCTACCACCTGTTGCTGGTCATCCTCTGATTTTGTACATATCTTCTATAAAGGCCGCATTGGGAGCCCTCCTGGCATAATTAGATGATACCGACAAAGAGTGAGCAATTTACTATCTTAGCAGAACTCTTATTGGCTATGAGTTGAATTATTCCCTAATTGAGAAGGAATGTTTGGACATTTTTTATGTATGCAGAAGCTACGACATTATATGCTTAATCATAAGATTCATCTTGTTGCTAAAATTGATCCACTCAAATATCTCCTCACACACACTTCTCTTACTGGTCGTACAAAAAAATGAGTCATGATCCTTAGTGAGTTTGTCATTGTTTATGTGGATCGAAAAGCCATCAAAGGACAAGTAATTGTAGATCAGTTAGCTGAAGCACCTATTGACGGTAAACATCCTCTGATCATAGATTTTTTAGATGAATCAGTCCTTAATCTTGCCCCGAGTCCACCATGGAAGATTTATTTTGATGGATCCTTCACTCAGAAAGGATCGGGGGTAGGAATCTTGTTTGTTACACCAAAAGGGGATCTCATCCCTAAATATTTCAAATTACAGTTTCCTTGTACCAACAACATTGCAGAGTATGAAGCCCTTGTACTTGGACTCTGGCAGGCAATACAATGGAAGATTCTCACTTTATTGGTGCTTGATGATTCATAATTGGTTATCAAACAAGTTATGGATGAATATCAAACAAAGGATGACAAGTTGCTTCCCTATCATCGTACAATTACAGATCTCAAGATGCACTTCACTGAGCTGATCTTCCAACAGATCCCTCGCATGAAAAACAAAGCAGCAGATGCCATGGCCACAATTGGGTCCTTGATCACTATGTCAGAACACAGCGCTCAGTGTGAGTTTCTTGTTGAGAATCTTACGGTCCCTACCTATGACAAACCAAATTCTGAAATGATGTGTGAAATTGCTGATCCCAATTCCCCATGGTACCAAGAAGTGTATTCCTACCTTCGCGATGGACATACCCCACTTAATTTAACCCCCAATCAACGTAAAAACTTCATTCACCGCACTTCTCGATACACCATCCTTACTGATACCCTCTTCCAAAAGCATTTCGATGAAAATCTTTTAAGGTGTCTAAATTCTTATGAAGCACAAACGTCCTTGGATGAGGTACATCAAGGAATCTACGGGGCCCACTCTATGGACTTACTTTGGCCAAAAAGTTATTACACACTAGATATTACTGGCCTACTATGGAGAAAGATGCCTACAACTATGTGAAGAAGTGTGTACCTTGTCAGCAGCATAGAAATTTGATACACGCTCCCTCCCAATCCCTCCAGCCTACCATCACCCCTTGGCTTTTTTCCCGCTAGGGTCTCGACCTCATTGGCCAAATTTTCCCTAATTCATCCAATGGCCATAAATACATCCTGGGTGCTACGGAGTACTTTACCGAGTGGGTCGAAGCTATTCCTCAGGACATTATTACTGATAATGGAGGACCTTTCAAGAACAAGGATTTCATAGAGCTATGTAGGAAATTTAGCATTACCTGCCATACCTCTTCCAAGTACTTTCCACAAAGCAATGGTCATGCTGAGGCTACAAATAAAACCATCCTAAGAATCCTCAAGAAAATAGTCGATGAAGCTGGCCGTGATTGGCACCTTCACCTCAACCCTGCCCTCTAGGCTTACTGCACCTCCATTCGAACCCCCACAGGAGCCACTCATTTTTCCCTTGTTTATGGTACTGAGGCTATTCTACCCATTGAAACTGAGCTCCCTTCCCTCAGAATCTCTCTCAAGAATCTATTGTCTGAAGAAGAATATAGAGTTTCCCACTTGCAAGAGCTGGAACTCCTCGATGAGAGATGCCTCAATGCCCTAGACCACCTCCACGTGTATCAAAATTGCCTTCACCTTTAGTTCAACAAAAGGATCAAGCCTCCTCAGTTTGAGGTTGGTGATCTTGTCCTGCAGCATAATATGAAGAACCTTTAGAACCATGAGAAGAAAGGGAAGTTTGAACCCAATTGGTTGGGTCCCTTCATTGTTACAACAAAGTATGGTTCATGCACCTATCAGATTTTGTCCCCAGAGGAAGATCCACTCCCTGATCCTGTAAATATTGTACATCTCAAGTGCTTCTATGCTTGATCAGTCCATAGTCCATTGTACAATAGAAATTTTCAAAAAATCCAAAAAATTAGAAAAGTAGAAAATCCAAAAACATTCAAAAAGCAAGCAAAAATAAAAAAAATAAAAAAATAAAAAAAGGCATAAAAAATACAAAAAGCTTGAAAAAAATATCAAAAAAAAAGAGAAAGAGAAATAAATCTGTCCATTTGTGAAAACCACTTTGGTGGCGCAATGGATAAGTACCATGGTGAAAACCTATTTCAGGCGCCATGTGTACTCAGATCCACCACCAGTTTCCACCATTTGTCTATATAGTTTGCATCGCCTTTCATAATAAGAGTCACTACCCATATCTGTGCAGGTAGTTCCACTAATAGATTTGACCCCAAATTTTGACCAAACTTTTTGACCAACTAGCAAAATTGTTTTATTTGGTCGCATTATAAAAGTTAACTTTTATTTTTTTTACTTTTATGCCCGTGTTGGTCAAAATTTTGACCAACAGGGGCATAAAAGTAAAAAAAAGAAAAGTTAACTTCATTTTACCACTTCCTATTACCGCCACGGCTGTGAATTTTTCTAGGTTGCAGAGCGAAACCAGTGCGGCACTATGGATTCGACACAGGTAATTAGATCAAGGGTTGCAATGTGTGAATTCTTTTACAGGTTCTTGGTCTGATAAACTAGATTTTAGTAATATGGGACTCGTACCCATTTCCATTTTATATTTTTTGTTGAATAGCTGAACATAGTAGTTGAGCATCCTAATGTCAAAATCCTCACCTCCCAAATGAATGTCCCCTCCAACAGATTTTACTTCAATCTTACCTCTTTCAACTGTAACAATAGATACGTCAAATGTACCTCCTCCAAGGTCAAAAACTAGGATGTTTCTTTTACCCTCCTCCAATGCATCAAAGCCATAAGTTATTACTGTGGCGGTTGGTTCATTGATGATGCACATCACATTAGGCCCTGCAATCTTACCTGCATCTTTAGTTGCTCACTTCTGCGAGTCATTGAAATAAGCGAGCACAGTAATAATAGCATTCTTCACATCACACTGGAGGTATTTCTTGGCTATCATTTTCATTTTCACCAGCACCATGGACAAGATTTCCTCAGCTGCAAATAGCCTTTTCTCACCTTTATAATTGACTTCAACCATTGGCTTGTCATTCTTACCGGGAATGATGGTGAATGGCCACAGTTGTTTGTCAGACTACATAGAGGGGTCACTATATCTCCTTCCAATGAGTCTCTTGACATCACACATAGTGTTGGTAGGATTAGTTGAAATCTGAAACTTGGCAGCATCTCCAACGAGTCTTTCATCTGGGGTGAAAGCAACCATGGAGGGAGTGGTTCTGTTACCCTGGTCATTTGAAATAATTTCAACTCTATCATGCTGCCACACTCCCACATAGTTGTAAGTTGTCCCCAGATCAATGCCAATAGCCTTATCTTTGCCTTCTCTGTCCATGTTAGATTCTGCAAGAATTTAAGGAGAATATTTGGAAAACTTTAGTCATATAAGGCTAAGCACAGAAAACTGCTGTTATCAATTCCAGAATGAAATTTTTTTAAACAGAATGCAAGCTTAACATATAGAAAAAGCCTTGTAATACTCAAATGAGGTACATCTCTTGTTTTTCAGGAGGTATTTTCTCGATCCCATTCACTCTCAAACAATTCCAATCAAACGCTGTGTAACTGCCCTAAACAAACTTTTGAGAAGTTTTCTTTATTTAAAAAATAGAAAATGTAGCCACTAAAGAAGTTCAAATGCCAATTACATCAATCGTCTGGATCCCAGACCATGATTGTCTATCGAACATCCAGGATGCAGCTTTGACGGTATGTATAAACACAATCAAATGTCTTTAGCATCTATCTAAAATTCCTAATTGTTTAAATACTCTCTGAAAATAAATGAGA
>MU227355.1:272281-301578 GCA_018584345.1 Thuja plicata
GTGATATTGCTATCAAGATTCAACTGTGTTGTTTTTTGAGTCAAACTCATTAACCTGTGATTCATGAGTAGTGGTTCACATGAACCCATCTCTCATGAGAATGAATGGAACACTTAGCACTCATTGGCTCTGGGTGATGCTCACAGATGTGAAGCACCGGGACTTCCCAAGAGGTCACCCATCCCAGTACGACTCCAACTCGAGTGCACTTAAATATGAAGTTTCCTCCATGGTTAAACCCACTCTGATTGCATCCTCATTTGCAAAACCTTCACCAAGTGTTGTGCCTTATGAACCATCCATTAGAAAGCCCTTTAAGCTCATCAGTTGATAAGCCTAAGTGGCTTTCTAATGGATGGTTCATAAGGCACAACACTTGGTGAAGGTTTTGCAAATGAGGATGCAAGAAGAGTGGGTTTAACCATGGAGGAAACTCCGTAGTTAAGTACGCTCTAGCTGGAGTGGTACTGGGATGGGTGACCTCCCGGGAAGTCCCAGTGCTTCACCTTTGTGAGCATCACCCAGAGCCAATGAGTGCTAAGTGTTCCATTCATTCTCATGAGAGATGGGTTTGTGTAAACCACTACTCATGAATCAAAGGTCAATGAGTTTGACTCAAAAAACTACACAGTTGAATCCAAGTAGAATTAAAAAAAAATTAATTGGTCAAATTTTATTTTTTTAAAAAATTAGCATTGGTCGAAATTTTGACCATTGGACTAAAGATTTCGACGAAATTGCTATGCTTCTACCAATGAAATGGTTGAAATTTCAACCACTGCCACGTTTCATTTCTACCAACGATTGGTCAAAATTTTGACCATTCGACTAAAGATTTCGATGAGAATGCTATGATTTCCACCAATGCAATGGTCAAAATGTCGACCAATGCCACGGTTTGTTTCCACCAAAGATTGGTCAAAATTTTGACCATTCCAGTAAAGATTTTAACGAGAATGCTATGCTTTCCACCAATGCAATGGTTGAAATGTCGACCAATGCCACAGTTCATTTCCACCAAAGATTGGTCAAAATTTTGACCATTCTAGTAAAGATTTCGACGAGAATGCTATGCTTTCCACCAATGGGATGGTCAAAATTTTGACCAATGTCACGGCTCGTTTCCACCAAAGATTGGTCAAAATTTCAACCAATGCCATGGTTCATTTCCACCAAACAGTGGTCAAAATTTTGACCATTCCACTAAAAGATTTCGACGAGAATGCTATGCTTTCCACCAATGGGATGGTCATAATTTTGACCAATGCCACGGCTCGTTTCCACCAAAGATTGGTCAAAATTTTGACCATTGGACTAAAGATTTCGACGGTGATTCTTGTCAAATTAAAAAGAGCTATAGTCAAAATTTTGACCTGAATTTTGGTCGCAATTGCGACCAATAATAAAAACATCAAAAATTTGACAAAAAAAAATGATGAAAGGTTTGGTCGTGAATTTGACCAATAACTGTCGAAATTTCGACCAATTTTTGTCAAAATTTGAAGTCAAATTTACTAGTGTTCTTTGACCATCTTTCCGCTTTCGCAATAAAGATTCCCGTACGACTGAGCTTACCAAATCAAACACTGAGCTTTGTTCTAGAAATAGTTATCGCAAACATTTTACACCAAATCAGTAGATAGATTGACTTTCTTGTGCTCATTCTATTCACAAACAATTGCCAGCGAATTCCCATTTTTTATCAATCAATCTTTGGCCCATCAGGATGCATCCTTCTGGTATCAGCTGTTCTATCAATCCTCACATCAAAATTGTTCATGGAAAGAAATTTTGAACTGAATGATCACTTGATCAATATGCCTTTTTTTTTTAATTTTATCTTGTGTTTTACTATGTTCTTATCACAACAGCCTCGATCTTCTATATCTTGTTTCATTATGGTGAGTATCTAGTGAAATACGTGTCATTTGTGGTATGATCTACTTGTCATAGTTTGTTAGTGCATTTATGTTTTGATATTCGGTTATGACTATGTATGCCTCACTGGGGCCAAGATTCATGCATCTCAAATCTCTCAAAAGATCTGGATGTACTGTGTCTCCTCAAGAGTAACATTTCATCAGATCCATCATACCTGATATCTTGCATTCTTGTTCTTAACAACCTATTTGTCTGAGAGTCTAGTCCATGCAAAGGAACCATGTCACTTGTGTTTTCTAGCACATGGTGCATAACTCCTTTTGCAATATCAAACTAGGGTGTGCTCTCCAACATTAACATGGTATCAATCCCACTATCATCATGTAGTTAGTCTTTGCACTGTAGTTAGGTCATATTGCATTGTGATTTTGCTCTTGGTAAAGGTTTTTATTTATTCCCCCCATCCGGTTACCTAAGTGATTTTATCAGACCTATTTGATACACAAAAAAATAGTTTCCTCATATGTCTCATATTGCATCCATTCATTACAGTTGCATTATTCATTTAGTTCATTAATCCTTATTCATTATCAGTTGCATTGATCATTTAGTTTATTAATCGTTATTCATTATCATTATTTATTCGTTGCATTGATCATTTAGCTCATTAATCATTATTCATTATCATTATTTATTTGTTGCATTGTTCATTTAGTTCATTAATCATTACTCATTTATAGTTGCATTATTACTCCATTTATTAATCATTAGTATCACGCATTTCATTCATTTAGTTGCATTATTACTTCATTTTAATCATCATTTAGTACCATTGCATATAATTATATTCATTTAGTTGCATTGATAAAATCCGTAACATTTTTTAGGGTTCATTCATTTTAGATTCATTTCACAAATCATATATACATTTACATTTATGCATCATCACATTATATCCATACATGACAAAATATAAGCATTAACACATCACATCTCACATATATATATATATATATATATATATATACATCTCATCCCTTCATCACAAATACGTCAGCATCATCATACATATATTCATCTGATCCTACATGTCAGTCATAAACCTCATATAACATATGTAATATAACATCATAGTGCATCCATACATCCTGCATAAACATAACATCATATAACATATAGCATCATAAAAGTCCATATATCAAAGTCCAATAGTCCCAAAATAGTCCATATATATATATCAAAAGTGTCAGTATCATACATAATGTGTCAAAAATGTGTATCCAAAAAAGGTCTGAGAAGCATAATGGTCATGGCTATGATGGTCCTACACCACTGCTGAGACGTGGCGGTAACCCCACTAATCCCTGTGAGCCTCGTTCGGTGCTCTCTGTCTGAGCTCTCTCTGTGTAATCTGGCTGTCATGACCCTTTTGGAACTACACCATAATAGAGTCCCATGCAATATGCGGCCTCTCAGCCTCTCTATCCTGCCTTCCTCTATGCCGCCATGGCATCCGCCATCATCTGTCCTACTCCAACATCCCTTCCTGCTAGACGCGCTATATCGCAGTCTGCCCTATAGTCCTCTGCATGTCTCCATGCTAAATCCCGCTCCACTGTAAGAGCTTCTATCTACGCTGACATCGCTGCCAGCTTCTCATCATGATCCCCATGCTCCTCTATGATAGCGAACTCTCCGCTGTCTACCCGAGCCTATAAAATGTCTAGTGCTCTCTGAGCACTATCCCCCCGAGTAGTCTCTGGTGTCAGCTCCCACTATACCTAGGCTACCTCTGTCTGTAGGCTTCTAGCTGTGGCCTATGCTGTAGCCAGTAATCCCTGTAGTCACTGGATCTTAGCATGTGCGCTCACCTTAGTTGCCTGAGATGTCGCCAATAATCCCTGTACCCTACCCAGCTCAGTCTGTAGGCTATCTCACTCTGTTATGACTATATTGTGTGTATCCTGGGCTACATAGCCCACTGGTGGTACCTCACCCTATCCTAGTGGCCCCTCTCCCTATGGTGGCCCCTATTGTAGCCCCTATAGATCCTACCCCTGTACCTGTACATTGGGAACAATGGGTGGCTGCCCTCCTACAGGTATCTATACCTGTCCCCTTCGCCTCAGTGCTGCAACCCTAGGCTGGAATCTCCTCCCTCTGGTCCCTCCATCTCCTCCCTCCTTGTTTTCATCCCCATCCTACCCTCCTTTATCCCCTCTGACCCCCAGCTACTCATCCTATTGTATGACTCCTGGCACTGTCAGTCTAAAAAGTCTATGTGTGGCCCACCACTGAGCGTATGCTAGTACTACACCTCCATCGTATAAAGACTCTCAAGCCTTGATCCATGGGACCTTGATTATCCCCATGAAAGATGCTCACGCTATGCGTGGATCTGCACCTATAACCCAGACGCTCCCAACCTCTCAGGTCACCAATGGATGTGGAAACCCGTCTGGAATCACCTCCTAGATCTATCCCATCTGTCTCCGTACCCTGGTCGGCATATATCTGGAGATCATATAAGCTGTCCTACCAAACAGCCAGCAGTCAGTCTACACAAACCTCATATAGTATGAGTCATAGAACTTGTCCTCAGCATATCCATCCTACTACGGGATCTCATGACCCCAGGCTTCACACCCTGCATAGGGTGCCCACAGTATGTCCCCCATCTCGTCTAGTCTCCACCGCCAGTATCTGACTAAATCTGTGGCCTCATAACTGATCGGTGACCTATATATGCATACAAAAGGCTCGTACGCTACCCTGGTCTCCTGCTGTCTAATTAGTCATGTGACTGCAATGTGCTCCCATGCCCATACCAGCAAGAGCGTACATCTGAGACCTAGTGCCCTACCCTTGCGGTAGGCACACATATGTAGATCATAATACAACTGGCCAAGAATGACATATCCCCAACAGTACTGGTCCCTATCCTCCACCATACTTCTCAATACTCGCACCCAACCTATCAGGAACCCCTTGCCTACATGATCAGGCATGAGTCATCCCCCTATCAGTCTAGCTAGGTATAAGGCCAACCGTCATGGCCATGGCTCCATCTCCATTGCCCCCTTCTAGGGCATCCACTATCGTGTAATAGGCAGATCTATAAATCTCTGACCCAATTCCATCTCCATATATGGCTTTGATCCCTCCACACAGTACTCGGGCCTAAGCCCCCAAATGGGCACTCTATAGATCCTCCATATGTCATGGAGAGTGATAGTAGCTTCCCTTGTAGGGAAGTGAAAGCTAGAAGTGGTGCAATGCCACCTCTTTATCAAAGCAGACATGAGCGCATTATGCGCTCACAGATGTGGCCAATGCCACATGTGCTCTAGACCACATAATATCACCTGTCCCCACTCAGCCACCATCAACTACTACTCCAAATCCATAGTCATTGGATAGCACTCCCTCGCCCAGAAAGTGATGGTCTCCTCCTGCAGTCAGTAAGAAAATGTCAGTGATCAGATAGCATTCTGGGGCATTGAAAAATGTCCCAGGCCTGTCCGGGGCATCAAAAAATGCTCCCAAACCCTTGTCTTCCCTCTTCTTCCTCTCTTTTCTTCCATTTTTGGGTCAATCTACACAGACAGCGGTTGACCCTCACAGACGGTGGACTTTCACAGTCACCAGTATGTGCAGTCGGCGGATCTTCACAGACGTCAGTCTGCAAAGATGGCGGTTTAGGCCACTGCCCATTTGTCATGCAAATAGCAGATTTCACACACCGCCATCTCTGCTGCGCTCTTTTCCCTCCCCCCTGCCCTCATAGACAGAGATCAGTCGATCTCCATCTGTGTAGATGTCGACCACCGATCGGCAGTCTACGAGGACGATGGTCTGTCAACTGCTATCTGTGCAGACGACAGTCAGGTGATAGTCATGTGCGCTACGCACCAGTTTGGGAGCATTTATTACCCTTTAAATGACCTACAAAAGAAATAAATGCGTAACATACTAAGTGGTGCTCGACTACTCACCGGTGGTCTAGCATCCACAGGTCGGTGGTACACCTGGATGCGCTCCCTAAGCTGTGCTCGCTCTCATTGTGCTGCCATTGCTCTCTTCTTCTTCTCTCTTTTTGTTCTTTGTGAGTGAAAGTGACTTGTCTATGGGCTCCAATGGACTATTTATAGCCCCTTGGGACCCATTTCTTCCATCTATCTCCCCATTCTCCATTCTGGTCCTCATTTTTCCTCCATTTTCCTTGGCCACACCATGCAATTGGTCCACTTTCCTTGTTTTCCTTCCTTTTCGAGAAAATTTATTAAAAAATTGTATTTTTTTCTATTATTTTCTCGAGGCGGCACACTCCTCCGCTCTCACTACCGTAGGTTTTTCTGACCTCTCTCGGGCATCTTATTTTATTTTCTTTGACGCGATGCCACTTTCGATGCCGCATCAAAGAGGGGCAAAATGTAGACGTCTAAAATCGTCCTTATATTAATTTAATTAATATTCCCATAACATTATAGTTAACTTTAATTAATTATATTTGTTATATTCTCCTATCTATTTAATTAAATTTATTTAATTAAATATGATTCACTTTCCTTAGTATTTAAATTTAATTTAAATACTATCCATTTTTAATGTATTAAATCTTATTTAATACATTACCCCTCATTAATTCCCTTTAAATAAATTTTTAATTTATTTATTCCTCCACATGACATAATTCTACTAAACCAAATTAATCTAAATCTAATTTGGATTAAACTAATTTAAACCTAGATCCTACCCTACCTCACATCACTCTCACCAAATAAACCTATTTAGTAATTAACTAAGGTTAATTAGGCTAATTTCTTGATTCCTACACCAATTAGTCCTAATTATATGCTCACACATGTGTGAGCAAATTTCTAAAAATTGTCTTTTCCAAATAATCCTTATTTGGTGACAGCAAAGTTTCTTACACCCATGATGACACCTTCTTACACTTTCTAAAAGTGTTTCATTGGACTAAAACTCTTACACCCTCTTACACTCTTTTACAAGATCCTTCACATGTGTACTTAAAGTACACTTTGACCCATCACATCCAAAGTTGCTCACACATGTGTGAGAAAAGTGGGCCTCTTGCATGGCTTATGTGTCCCTCATGTGGCACCTATATGGATGCCACATGAGCTCCACCTCATCCAAGCCCTCTCTCTGCTAAAAAAACTCTATAAATAGAGGCATTTGTCAAAAATAAATCATCTCCCTTTTATGCATTGTTATTATGTTAGTTTGATTCTAGAGCATTTTAGTATTTTCTTAAGCAATTGTAGTTCTTAGTTCATGTTATTTCATTTTGAATCTAGATATTACATCTTAGGCTCATAATGGAATGAATCTTGGTTTAGAATTTTCACATCATGCTAGCTTAATCATTGAATCTTCATCATAGTGTAGTTTTGCATATACAATCATGGTGAGAACTTGAGACAAGTTTTCAATACTTGTTTCTTGAGTTTTTCACCCATCTTAATTATTTAGCTTGCATTCATAGATCAAAGTGGGATTAGTATATTGTGTTGGGAGAGCACACCCACACACCTCTCTAAGAGCAAATCAACAAAGTCTCGAGTGCCCTTGTTCAGCTCATCGGAGGTTATGATGGAGTTTCTTCTTTTTGTAGTATGCTTTAGACATGTAAGTGTAACTTATTGATTGTATTTCTCTAATGTTTGCATGTCTGAGCATGCTCCCAATAGGTAGGTTTCCAGCATGTACAGAAACTACATTGTTGAATCTAATAGTAATATCATAATAGTCTCTTGTGAATCACTACCCATGAAACATAAATCAATGAATTTAACTCAAAAAATAATAATTAAATTCTAATAACAATATTAGAATTTGACTAATAGAAAATGTATCTTACTTGTAAGCATGGAAAAGAAAGAAATCTTGTATAGCTCAGCGAGGTTGGAGGAGGGCAAGATGACAAATCCCTTGAGGATCATATGGACACAATCTCATGTTTCTGCTCAAGAAAAAGTGAGCATTGAATATGGAGATGAGCTTCTACTTCTCACCTTCGCATGGCTTGTGGTAGAAAGTGTAACGAGGATTGAGCATGTTGTGGAGGCTGCTAATGAGCTGGCAAGGCAAGTGCACTTCAAATCATGCATCCCTTCTCATGCAAGATCAATAAATCCATCAAATCCTCAGACTCCCAGAAGTAGAGTATTCGAGAGCCATGCCACTTCTCAATGCAGTGCAAAATGAATAATTAAAATATCCTAGTATTGAAGAAGAATAAGAATATTGGTTTCCATCAAGAGGATTTTCCCGTGATGGTGTTCCTTGAGGAGAATAATCTGAGTGCGCCAAAGATCTACAAATCATTTTGAGAACATCTAGTACAAACATGTAAGGGATGGTTTTCTTTATGTTTTGTTTTGTCGCCTATTTAGGAGAAAATGTTAGGTGACAAATCTGAACATGGTTAAAAATTGGACAGTTTGGAATGGTACAAGGTGTTAGGAATAATAGTCCACCAACACAACTGAGAGGGGGGGTGAATCAGTTGTGAGACAGATTATTAAACATTAAACTTTGTAAACAAAAATTTTCATCCAAACAACAACACAGTAAATGTCAACACAATAACACAATCCTTTATTGTCAAGGAAACCCCATTAAAGGTAAAACCTCAGTGGGAATTAGCACCCACAAATGATGTAGTGAGAGTATAGTATCCCTGTTAAAAGATTTATCCCTGTTAGGATCTTATTGATGCATTACAGTACATAGCCGTTGTTAAAGGACACACCCTATTAGGAGTCAAGAGTAACAGTGGGATAACTACCCAGGTACACTGCCTAAAGAAGGTTAAATCCACCCTTGGGACTTACAGTCCAAAATACAAGTGTATATAGGAAACATACAATCCAGTAAACTATCATCTAGAAACTGTCTTTTCTTGGTCAGTTCCAATGAAGTAACATAATCACAACCGATGCTCTACATCCAGCAGACTTCGCAAAAACAAGCTCGCATCTTCCACACTTCGATGTCTCTTCCAGAATCACTCTTTCCAACAAGAAAATCTCTCTCATATATACCCTATTACAATAATCAATTAGGTCAGACAATTAGGCTTTCCCAATGTACAAATAATTACTTAACCCCTTGTTAAGATACACACAGTACCTATAACAAGTTAGTATATGTATATGTATATGCATATGCACATGTACATGCATACATACATACATATGTGTGTGTGTGTGAACGTATCGAAAACATACCCAACCCCCCAAAGAAATTTTTGTTGTACTAATGTTTTGTACCCACGTGCCTGTACCCGTTTCTATTCCCGATTTGGCAATATAGGTAACAGGGAAGCCAAAAATAGGGGAGACCATGAAGAAGAAGCTCGATAGTCCAATCAAATTGGACATCTTCTCAAAGAACAAGGATAATATGTAGAATCTCTCAGATGGTTTCAAATCGATTATGAAATTTCTCTCAATAATCTCCCTCAGAAGCAACTTATCCCCATGTTCCAATCCATCAGGGAAATGTACTTGTGCCTCAAAAGATTTGATGATGCACCAATTTACCAGGTAATTTGTGATGCCTATTTCATTAAATAGTTATAAATATTCCACACGGTAAATTTCTATTATTTTTTATTAACATTAATTTATTTATATAACTCATCTAACTTTATCATTAAACTCCAAGATGGTCGGTGTTGCTTTGAGAAGTCATAGACTGCATACAATCTTGAAAGTTTGATTAGGTCTTATGGATATGCTCCCACCAATTCTTTACATATTAAATTTTAAACTCTAAAACCATAAATTTTATGATCTTAACCCTAAATGTTAATATTATATCTAAAATTCAACGATCTGAACTTCAAATTCTATGTTTTATAGACCCTAAAAAGAAGCTCAGTGACAATATTAATCTCTCTCCTTTTCTTTTTGAAATTGGAACCTCCCAGATTAACATCAAGAAAGATTGTACCAAAATTTTATTTATAATATATTTTAGTTGTTAATTATCTGGAGTCACCAGAGGTAGCTTCACATCACACCATTCTTCTTTAATTTTGAATGTGCCCACCTGGACATACTGCGCCTAGATAAGCGAATGTCAAATCATTTAAGACATATGCAAAACCACATTAACATACATATCACTTAGCACTATGACTTGGGAGCATCAAATATTGGGTTTGAATCCAACGCTTAGGAGTGATTGACCTCTTAGGATAGCTCTACCTCCAATAATACCATCATTAACATTGACCCTGTCTAGGAACAATCAATACAAACTTGAATTTCTTTGTTCAAAACTTCACAAAAAAAACACAACCTTTGCATGGAAAGGAATAAAAATTTAAACCAATACTATTTCCATCCATTCCCAATCAATATTGCATATAATTAAGAGTTTATGAACACAAACACAGTGAATATGTCCTTATGGGAGAGAATAGACAGTTTGCAAGGAATTAAATTTTTATTGATTTAAACTTCATTACATTGCTTCCTTCGACACACAACACTCTACCAAAATACCTAAAACTCCTCTCTTACTCTCCTTCACACTCACACTACCCAAATACCCTTGTACTAATTGGTTGACAGTTACAACTCCCTTCCAAACCGCTTGCAGTCAGTATAATGACTGTTATATTTAGTATATTGTTATCAAGTTGACAACATAGCTGTCAACTCGAAAACTCTCCATTCATTTATTATTGTATTTAACTCTTTGAAGGCCTTTTAAGATTCTATCCTAATTTCATTTGTGACAAGAAAAAGGTGAGAAACAGTCTACATGTCAAATTGTGGAAATTAGGGTCAACTTGTAGTAATAAAGTCTTTATAGACCATCCAAGATGAAATTAGGGTCATTAGGGGGATAGTTTCAAAATTTATAAAAGTTGTCAAGTTGCAAGAAAAGTTTCAAGCAACATATCTTGCAACCAATTTGTCAATAAGTGTCATATGTGTTCAATTTTGTGTTCATGAGTGTTAGAAGAATTAATTTTTTTTATTAAGGCCTAGCATGTCCATTTTTCATGATTTGGGATCAAGCGGGCACTTAGGAAAGAAACCACTATCTCGCCAGAAGCAAATTTCTTCATCGATGGAAACCATTTTCCAGGAGTAGGACATGGAACCAATACTAGAGGTAAGAATCTTGCTACTACTATTGTTTGTATTATCAAACCTAATATTCAAATATCTGTTGTTATTGAGAAAGAGAAGGATAGCCTTAGGAACTCTGAAATCTTTTTGGCAGCCCAAGACATCAATAAGCTCTCGTCCAGAACCTTCCTCAATGACTAAATGATAAGTGGAATCTTAACCTAGACTGTACTACCTGGATTAAATATTGTTTGAAACAATGGCACATCCCTACTGAACCTAAAGGGCTTTGTTTCATGCGGTGTTTTCTTATGCATAGGTTGTCGCTTATGAAACCATCTGGAGAGCCAAATGTCAGCTCTTTTTGTTCTGAACTTGAGTCTATCCTACATATCTTCTTTGATTGTCATTTTTCTATAGTCATGTGGAGCCTATTTGGATTGGAACTAAACAAGAAATTTCATATTCTGGATATCTTGTCTGGGAATCTGATGGGATTAGATAAAAGATGCAATATTTTTTGGTCAACTCTTTCCTTTCACATTCTTTGACATATTTAGAAATTTAGGAATGATGATATTTTCAATAGTAGAAGTGGAGTTCTTACTGAGTCTCTATGGAGACTCATTTCATTTAATGTTGCCTCGCTGGTCGCCATGATTTTGTAGGTGAAAGAACACAAAGCGCTGAAATTTATCAGAGAAGTAAGGAATGTGCTTGATTGAGAGAACATTCCCTATAATATGTCTACCAAAGATAGGGTGGACTTTGATTATGATATCACCATAGGGAAAATGTTGCAGCAGATCAAAGACCATAAAAGGCTAACAGAGAACAAGAAAGATAAAGGATTTGTGATTGCACAAGAAAACACCTCAAGAGCAGCCATTGTGGCTGATAAACAAGAGCAAGGTAATAATAATTTGACAGGATCGAGCCAAGTACCTCGGGATCAGACATCATTTGGTACACCCATTGTGTAGGATCCTAGGATTGGATCCCAATATTAGGCACCCATCTTTGTGCTCCCTCCACTACCCTGGGAGGCTTATATGTCGAATCCATACAATGATATATTTCAGGACAACCTGAAGCTTAAATGGTTGGATCATCAAATGTCATGGATAGCATGGTTCCCTACATAGAGGCTATTTAACAATGGTCTATAGTTATAACATTTTGTAATCAATATAGTTCCTTTTTGGTTACATGATAATTAGACTCCCTCCATATGAAAAGGGAAGATGTAATTTTTGTAATTTTGTAATTTGGTACTTGATATTGTTGTAAACACTCAATGAGTTCTCTGTTTATTATATTATAATATATATTTAATAGAAGAAAAAAAATATTGATTGTTCCAACATTTTCATTATTTTTTTTATTGTTATAGTGTTGATAGGGCCTTTGTAATGAATTAAATTCCACCAAAAGGCATTGTAATAGTTGGAGATAGGAGTTAAATTCATCTTATAATAGGCTTGATTTATTTCCTTGTAGAATCAGGCAAGTTATTGACATTTTCGCTATGGCAGTGCTAATAACTCGTGATAGTGCATTTAGTGCAAATTTACATATTTAGCACTTTTAGTGCATTTGACACTTTAAATGGATCTAATGGCCAACATACAATCATTTGGACCTTATAGGTCTTTAAAAAATATCATCTACACCTATGATCCTCAAGAGACCCCCAAGGTGCACTTCTAGCCTCCAAATGCCATCATGGCTTACATCATTGATACTTTTACAAAGGATTTACATACCAATCAAAAAATTATTAAAAGAATAATCAAAGGACAAAATATGGTCTTATTACATTTCAAATGACCCATCATGGTCATGTTTGTCTTTCTATATCCCCCCTAGGATCTATCAGTGAAATACATTTGAAATACAGATACCCCCCTCAGCACATCAATGACCTCTTGGATCGGATCCACAATGTACAATACTTCACTAAGATTAACCTCAAGTTAGGATATCAAGTTAAGGAATTGGCATTTGAAATACAAGTACCCCCCTCAGCACATCAATGACCTCTTGGATCAACTCCACAATGTACAATACTTCGCTAACTTTAACCTCAAGTTGGGCTATCAAGTTAAGGAATTTGGTGAATATTTGCTTCTATGAAGGAATTTGGGTTGGAAGGCATTGGGAAAAGAACCAACATTTTTTTAACCCCTAATGCACTTTTGATATATTGTGTGTATAATATATATGATATTTTATTTTGATTTACAAACTAGTATATTATCTAAATATCTTTCTTTCTTGCCACAATAGGTCTGAGTTTGAGGTGGAAGACTAAAATAGCATAAGTATTTCAATTTGGTACACTATACTAAAACATCATTTCATAACTAAATTTTCAATTTCTATATATAATTAGGTCTAAGAAGATTTGTGTACTTTCAGCATCATTTTTCTTAGTTTCTAAAGGTTATAGACTGAAGTTAGCACGGCCCAATTTTTTTTCCTGTGAAGAAGGATCATGTCAGATAATCTAAGTGATGAACAAAATGGGGAGACAATCACTAGATTGTGGTCTAACTTCAAAAGAAAAGGCGATGGAAAATGTTATTGTCCCTACAAAATTTGTAAGGGCTTAAACACGAGAAGATTGCTAATCAAAAGAGCTAAGAGACATTGTAGGGAGAATGGTCACATTGAAGGGGGGTTTGATTATCATCCATTGGTAAGTTTTTCATTGTATTTTTTTAATAATTAATATACATATGAAATACACTTGATGATGAGATCATTATCAAGGTTAATTTGTGTTCATCATTTTTATATAGGTCGACCTCCCCAAGGAAGTACATGATATGGACCATGGAGGTGCGAATATGGAGAATATTGTTTTGGAAGTGAAGGATCATGGAGGTGTGAAAATAGAAGCTGAAGATTATGATCCCATGGAAGATGACAATCATGCGCCAGATAACACATTTGAAGATGATGGTACTAATACATTTATCCATGACACATTTGGTATTGGTGCAGCTGATAATGATGATTAGGATGACATTGATGTCATCCATGATATACCTCTACTTGAGAAGGTAGACACAACCCTTTATTAAGGCTCCCAAACAACTCTTCTCTCTGGTGTATTTTTGTTGTTGAACTTGAAGGTTATGAATGGTTTATCCAACATAACAATGTCACGTATGCTAATGTATGTCATATATGTCATTAGAGTCAATAAAGGGTGAAAGATGTACCATAAATATTGTTAATATTAACAACTTATAATTTTTGTCGTAGAATGATAGGTGAGTTTTTGTTACCACCATCGAATATTATCCCTCGCTCGTACCGATAATTATGTGCCACTATGAAAGATATTGGAATGGAGTATCAAGCAGTAGATGCTTGTCCCAATGATCATATTATTTATCATAAAGAACATGAATTTGTAATAGAATGCCATGTATTGCATATGAGTAGATATAGAACAGATCAAATAACAAAAAAGGTGCCTCACAAGGTTCTTCATTACATCCCCATTATTCCATGTTTGTAAAGATTTTTTAGGTGCAGTATCTTGGCACAATTTATGGATTACCATGCACACAATAGGAGTCGAGATGACATTATTCAAATTCCTATGGATGGTTTAGCATTTAAGGACATATAAGAAAATTGGCCGCACTTTATCAAAGAACCTCAAAATCTCAAGCTTTCATTGGCAATGGACGGTGTCAATTCATTTGGAGAGCTGAGATCTGTTTACTCTGTTCGGTCTATTTTTGTCATAAACAATAACATTCCTCCATGGATGTCAATAAAGAGGGAGCACATTATGTTGGCAATGATTGTTCCAGATATTTTATCATTTAACAATTATTTGCATGTAATTATAAATCTTGAAGTAAAATGATGACATTAATTTTCCATTAGTATACAAACAACACTTTGTAAGCATACACCAAAAGACAGGACTGAGAAAACCGAAGATCAAATCCTAAGAGATCACCGAAGATGACTAAGTGCAAAGAGAATTGATGACACAACTTAGTGTGTAAACCAAAATCACAAAGCAGAAAGATAAAGTGGAACCCGACAGAGGAACCCGAAATGCAAGATATAGTGCAGACCGACAAGATAGTTAAAGTGAAACCGAAAGATCAAAACTGAAGGATAGTCAAGCATGAGCAACAGACAGAACTGAAAGTCTGTTGCAGCTCACAAAAAGTTGACCTGACTTCCACATCAGATAAAGGAAGTGTATTCTATTTATAGGATATCTATTTTTTTTAAATCCATTTCTTTAGGGACAAGACACATGAGTGTAAGTTCTTTAATTAGTCTAACTGATTTAAAACACATAGACTAGGAGATCTAGGTATAAGTTGCAAACCTGATCTTAGAGTTAACATTGTTTTTATCAAAACTTGATGAAGTCAATCCATCTATAAATAGATGATGTTATCATTCATTATTAACGATGTGAAGAGAGAGGAGAACATGAATTATTCAGACGAGCACATCAATGGATCAGATTGAGAGTTTCAAGAACAGGAACAAAAAAAGGTGAATTTAGTTAGCAAGAACCAAGAGCAGAGCATACCGAGAATCAGAGGTATTATTCAATCACAATTAGGTGATAATATTTTTATGTAAACTAAATTGGATCTGTATCAACAATAGGAGATTGCATTTACCAGGTCAATTTGTAATTTACTATCATTCTAACAAGTGGAGCAAAGTGTAAAAATACTTTCAAGAAAGGTGGATTTAACAGTCCAACAACAAATCTCTTAACTGAGTGCACACTCAACAGTGTTGCTAAAGCTTCTAATAGAGTAGAATTTAACAGGTCTCCACCGATACTTATAATAGGGTAGATCATCAGAAGTGATCAAATTGTAAGCCTTAACCGACCCCTTCCAATCTATAGATAGTGAAGATTTTGTGGGTGTCATCCCCACCGCAGTTTTTACTTCCTCACAAGAGTTTTCTGTGATATCATATCTTGTGTTATGTGTAAAATTACTTTCATGAATGTTTCTATGAATGTTCACATGTATGTTAATGTTATGAATTGTTATAACTTACATCAAGATAGTATAAATTAGATTGAATGGATATACAATTGATTACAAAGGTTAATTGATAAAAGGGATATAAAAGTTTTGGAGGTACTGATTCACCCCTCCCCTCTCAGTACATACTTCCCATTAATCCCAAAATTTGATATTAGAGCTAAGTCTCTTCTTGGAAAGCTTAAAGGCTTAAGAGAAAAGATCATACAATGCAGAAGTACAGACTTGATACAAATATTGAGAATAAAAAACTTGAAATTCAGATGTTCTTTGAACAGTATAAAGAAGCTAGAATCAACATGAGACAGCTGGTAGATAAAAGAAAGAATATGGCATCTTGCTGTAATGAGATAGATTATCATGAGGAAGAGATACCATATTTCTTTGATTCTTTAGGATCAACTACAAGGAAAGCATTAGATACATCAGAAGAAAGCATCACAAGCCTAACTAAAATCAATCTACATCTGGCTGGACAAGTTAAATCTCTGCAAATCGTTCAAGAGACACAAATGGAAAGGATGATTGATGTCATGAACAATTCTAGACAAGCTGAGAAAGAAAGAACACTAGCTCTTGATGATAGAAGAAAGATCATAGAAAAACTACAAGAAAAAGAGTCTGAAATACAAGACTTATAGTGCATCGCCATGATATTACAAATCATATTATTCTTATGAGTCAAGAGGCAAAAAGATTAAATGTTGAACTCATTGAAAGAATAGAAGTTATCGGTGAACTGAGGGATGAGAATGAAAATTTGAAACATGAAATAAGAATTCAGCAACAAAATAATGAATTATCAAGAAAGCTGAAGAAAGCAATAAAAGAATAGATGATTTTCTTGAAGGACAATGAAGAGTCAACAACAATACCGGTCTAGGTTTTACTGAGAATAGAGAATCATCAAATCAAGCTAATCCAAATAATGTCTGCACAAATTAAAGACCAAGAAATCTTACATGCAATCACTGTGGAAAGCAAGGTCATACATCAAATGTATGCAGAGGCAAAATGAAAGGTATTCCTAAATCTACATCTTCATTCATAGGATTATGTTATAAATGTAACAAGAAAGGACATAAAGCATATGAATGTAAGTCTGAGATGAAACAACCAAAGAAGGAAACCTACATTGACAAATATTGTCCTACATGCAAAATGAATATGGAGGAAATGGACTAAGGTTTGGAGTTACACAACTCTTGAATGGTGGAAAAAGAAAAGGCAAGCATGGAAGCCTAAAGGTCAAGAAACTCCCTATCAACCGAAGAGAGTCAGTAATCAGTATGTATGGGACTACAATACTTGGACAAATTGTATAGCATGTGGGAGATATGGTCACATTGCTACAAACTGCATGAGACAGTGGACTAGAAATTCTAGAGGATGGACTAACCCCGGAATGGCATTCTTACATTGTCATAAAGTTGGTCATCTCAAGAAAGACTGCAAAGACCGAATGATAGAGACAAGCACATATCCCAATGGAAACACCATTGAAGATATCTGGAGGGAAAGAGACAAAATGTGGAGAAAAGCTTCAAGAAATAATGAATCTGGACTGATCAATGCAAATGGTGACACCACATCCAATGGATCTAGTGACATCACCACCCCTACTTAAGAAGAACAAGTAAGTATGGAACTGCATTACCCAAGTTATCATTTTACATCAGTTCCATAATATGTTGATATAATGCCAAATCAACATAAGAAAGATGCATCATGTTATTACTTGTTAAAATCTGTGATAACTATGCTTTCGGGCATATACACCGAAACCCATCGGTATACACTCAAAGCTAAGGCTGCCCACATTTACCTAGAAGCGTCGGTTGAAAGCAAAGTTGCTAAGTATAAACCAAGCCTCATCAGTAAATAAGAAAATGAACAAGTTGTCAATGATACCGAAACCTGTCGGTAAAAGAAAGTGAATTAATTGTTGCATCATTAGTTGTTGTAGGTTTTGTACTCGGTCTAGTAGATACAACAAAATTTACTTGCTCAGTATCCTATGTGGCTTTGATTGGATTCAGTAATTCATTCCAAATCTTGGTGCTCTCAATATCCACTTCCTTCATATTACCTTGTAGGATATTCAATGTTCTTTGTTTCTTTGGAAATTGCTTGGCATATTGCCTCATTATATCATGAATTTCCTCAACTGTACACTTAGATTTTATAAGTGTGAGAGCTAATTCTCTCATGTGTTTCTCAGTTTGGAGTGCATAAATTCATCTAGATGATATTCTATCATATAGATCTGATGGAATAGAAGTAGCAATTTCAATTGGAACTTGTTTAAAGTTAATCGTCATACCTATTATTTCTTCTTCTAGCTTATCCTTGTGCTCGTAGGTCAAATTTGAATGTGTTTGTATCTTCAGATGTGCTAACTGTCTGGTAGTCTTTATTATATCTACAATCTCATCAATTATCTTTGATGGCTTATTCTATACAACCTTAAATTGCTCTAGATTATCCTCAGAATCATCCTTGTCATCTTTGTTTTTCACATATCTCCTCTTTGGTTTTAGTGCATTAGTAGTAGTACCCTTCTTCTTTCTTGTCTGGTATATAAATTTTGATGAGGGTTTGGTTATTTTTTATACACCTTTTTTCAAAGGTGGTGAATCCTTAGTCACCGAATGTGAGCTGGTCTTTGATGGTGATTCAATCTTTATATTCTTGCTCTGTGTGTCTTTAGGTGCCTTAATTGGTTCTATATCTGACTTGATATCCTTGGTATCATGATCAGATTCTGCTTCTTTACCAAATGAGTTATACTCCTCGATTTCCTTGTCAGATTTGTTCAATTCTTTATCGGTTATGGCAAGTTTCCTCTTCAAGGTTTTGAAAATCTTTGTCTTTTTCCTTCCCAATTGTTGTACTTGAAATTGTACTGCTATGTGTGAATTTTCCTCTTCATAGGTTCCAAATCTCATGAAAGATTTGTCAACAGGATCATTTAACAATTTCTCAATAGCCTCAGATGCAACTTCAATGTCTAACTCATATTCCATTGGAGGTAGCCATGCAGTCCTTGGATCTGCTGCTTTGATCAATGTTGTATCTATATCTACTACAAAACAAATATAATATTTGTATTTTTTCTACTAGTTGTAAAGGAATCTGGGATCTCTTCTCCATCCTAGCTTTGAACTTAGAGAAATACTCATTCAGTAGAGGTTCAAAGTTCTTTCCTAGACTTTTTATCATTTCATCAATTTGGATTGTGACTGGTCTATGGGTCTTCCACTTAACTTTACTATTTGATGGAAAGAGTTTTTGCATGTAGAATAATATGCATAGTAGTAATGAACTGAACTTACATGTATGTGTCTTTGCTGATCTGATGGTTCTCATTTTTTCTTCTAACTTCCTCTACAACAACTTTGATAGATCAAGTTGTAGACCTCTCTTGACTATTTTGTAGGCTATGTCAATAGTTCCACAAGGTACGTTATTAGGTCTGCTAGACTGGAAAATCTTATACCCAATGGCATAAGCGCCAAATCTTAGTTCGGGATCATTCATACAGTTGACCTTCAATCCTCTACCATCCCACCCGGCTAATGTAAGCTTTTCCAAATCGGTTCTTAGTAGGTGTCTTAGTGCTTTGGCTTTATCCAAGATAAGGTATCTAGTAATTGCATGAAAGACATCCCTTGTTGTCTTTTTAGGTTCATTTAGCCATAGCTTTCCTTCATGTACTCAGCTTAGTACAATGCGGATCCTTTCATTATGAAAGACCTTCAAAAAATATAGGGCATTGGTTAACCCTTTAACCTCTAAGTGTTTGTGGTTGTCTTTCAACTTTCTATTTATGCACAATGATTGGTAAGTAGCCATTAACTCAAAATCTCCAATTTCACCAATCTTGCAATGAATGTATGCACACACATCTTGTACTAGCAAAACCCTAGGAGGGATAGATGAAAATGTTCCTTTATCATCTGGTTGTGCTACAACCTGTGGGTGAATCTTGTAATTTGGCTCCGTGCAAGTGGAGTTCTTCACCAAAATAACCTTCTTTTCATTTTTGCTTGCATTGTTCATGATGAAGATGCCATGTTTTCTATTTTAGGGCTTCTGTAAAGTGTGCTCAAATAACTTGGTAAGTGTTGAATGCTTAGTAACTAACCTCTGTATGCTTAGATTCTGCACAAAATCTCTGTTGAATTCTTCAAAAAAAATTTGCTGCAACATAGCTCTATTTTCTCTGTTCTACTCTATGATTGTGTTGTGAACAAATGAGTTCATGTCAACCAAATTTATAACAAAAATATTAGGGTGGTGCAATAAATTCTCTTCTCTAACCACTCGGTGAACAAACATTTTTCTCAGTTAATAGTAATAAAATTTCAACTCGGTGAGTATTCTATATACTCGGTTGTCTCTACACAATTTTCACCACCTGACATTTCTATCTTGATACATATTTATTGACTCAACTAGATCATAGTAATCAAAAGTATAATACCATAGTGCATCTTAATTCATGTTGATTTTCCATATGTGCAATAAATATAGGAACTGATGTAAGATATAGCATTGCAAAAAATAGTTCCATACCTTCTTGTATTGCTTAGTTGGAGATGGTGGAGCCACCTAATCCATTAGATGAGGTGTCACTGACTGTAGTGCTTGGTCTTGCATTATCATTTGATGTTCTTTTCCACATTTGAGTATTTGATCCTCACAATTTACTCAATTGTATTGTCATTCCCATAAGTGTTTATTCGGTCTGCATAATCTTTGCTTAAGTGACCGACTCTATGACAGTGAGAACATGTCATTCCAGAGCTTGACCAAGAATTGATTTTCCATTGTCTCATACAATTTTCTGCTATGTGTCCATATTTACCACATGTTTCACAACTATTCCAAGTGTTGTAATCCCGTGCATAAGCATTGCCTTGTCTTCTTAATTGATTTACCTTTTCTTGTCATTTAGGCTTCCAGATACACTTTGTCTTCTTCCTCCATGCTTGAGATGTATGACCATGCATGTTGCAATTTTGACAGTATTTATCCATGTATGGTTTCTTCTGTGATTTATTCAACTTGGATCTACACTCATGTGACTGATGTCCATGCTTATTACAGTTATAGAAAATACCATTAAATTTAGGAGGGTTTCTAGGAATACCTTTTTCTTTTCTTCTGCAAACATTTGATGTGTGGCCTGGTTTTCCACAATGATGGCAAGAGGGCTTCTTTGGCTTCAGGCTTGAGTATACACTCCTTTGTTTAGCCTGATTTGATGATTCTCCTTGCTCAGTATACCCTAATCTGGTATTGTTGTTCAATCTTCTTTGATAGTCCAAAAATTCATCCATTCTCTTAGTGCTTTCTTCAGATCTCTTAATCACTTCGTTATGTTGTTGTAACATCTTCACTTCATTTCTCAGTTTTTCATTTTCTTCTTTCAATACACCGATATCATCTATTCTCTTTACAAGTTTAGTATTTACTTGGTTAGCCTCATGATTCATAATAACCACTTGATTGGTAATCTCAAAGTAATGTTCAGTAAGCCTCAGTATCTCAGTTTCTTTCTCTTGCAACTTTTCAGTCATCTGTCTTGTGTCATCAACAACCATGTTTCTATCTTTCTCAGCTTTCTTTGCATCATTGAAAACTTCAACCATTCTAACCATTTGTGTATCTTGACCTATATGCAGTGCTTTCACTTGCTCAGTAAGTTGTTGATTGCTTTCAAATCTTAGATATGATTCCTTTAGATGCATCAGATATGCTACCAGATCCATATCCAGATGTATCAAATGGGTAATGAATCTCTTCTTCAGGATAATCAATCTCATGACAGCGAAGTGTCATGTCCTTTCTCTTAATCAACATCTCCCTAAGCTTCTTTTTAGCTTCCTTATATTTTTTGACATAGATCTGCGGCTGTAACTTCTTATTCTTAATAGTTTTGTCAAGTGTATACCTTTCCATTGTAAGATCTTTTATCTTCAGCTATTAAACCTTCAAAATAAGAGAACTAGCTCTGATACCAATTTTTGGGAT
This sequence comes from Thuja plicata, assembly GCA_018584345.1. Lineage (NCBI taxonomy): Eukaryota > Viridiplantae > Streptophyta > Pinopsida > Cupressales > Cupressaceae > Thuja > Thuja plicata. The sequence continues at coordinate 294,375 of MU227355.1, forward strand.
AATGGAAAGGATGTGTACTAAGAGGGGAGGGATGAATCAGTACCCTTAAGACTTTTTCAATCAAATCTCATAAACTATGTTCTTCATTAACTGACTAAGTAGATTTGCATGTACCAAACATAAAGTATCAATGTTGAAATGTAAATTCATGTAAAGTAAACAATAAACATACATAAGATTAAATGCTCATGACACTAGTATTTTGGTATCGCAGAAAACCCCTGTTAGAAGGTAAAAACTGCAGTGGGGATGAGACCCACAAAACTTCACTACTATAGAAATAAAGTTAGCCTGTTAAAGCTTTACAAAATGATCACTTCTGGTGATCTTACCCTGTTAGGAGTACAATAAGATCGAATAGATCTACCTCATGTGAGGATTTTGCAACACAATCTATGTGTGCACTTGGTTAAGAGATTTACAATAAGACTATTAAGTCTACTCTGTTAAGAGGTTTAGGATTCTATTACAATTGTTACAGAGTAACATAAATTTGATCTGAAACATATACAATCTCAATATTTCTGATACAGATCCATTAAGCTCATAAAACTATATATATCACCTCAATGTGAATGATAATACCTTCTACTCTATTCTGCTTGATAGCCTTTCCTTAGTTATGTAAACTGATTTCAGCAATGTTGTCTCTTTCTGAAAATCCCTTGTCTGATCTCTGATGTCTGTAGTATGGAGGCTACTTGATCATTTATTGATCAACATACATACAACATTTGACATCTATACATTTATATATCAAACAATATGACCTAATTAGGGTTTAATAATTACATCCTTATCCTAAGATCAACGGTGTACAAAATTTACCTTGATCATCTATACATAGGAGACATAAATAATTAATGTTGTATATCTGTAATTAATTTCCTCCTCGATCATGTAAACCGTTATCTAGGTCGGCTAAAAAGTTGTTACATAAATTAATGTGTCATAACAAACTTTTAGGTGGTCTCTGTTCCACTCGGTTATGTTGTCTCTCGGTGCTCGGTGATGTTTTGTATCTCGGTTATATTGGTGCTCTGTTATGCTTATAGCTTGGTGGTCTTCTTCTCAGTTTAGTCTATCTACTAGGTAATCACTGTACTCAGTTTACTCTGAGTGTGATCAGGGCTCTCGATTTACTCTGCACTTCAGTGATTAACCCAACTGTCATGTTTGACTCTGTTACCGACTATCCAATGTGTCTGCTTGATAACTAATGACAACTTCAATGTGAAATTTGAGTAACATTTTGGATATGTTGAAGTATGGGATAATGGGTGTTTTAAAAGGTAATTTTTTTACAAAGTCCTTTGGAGAGGTTTTTAGTAAAGTATATAGTTAGGTCATTTTTGGGATACAAGGATCCTAGGCCTAATAGGGAATTTTTGTGAGTTGAGAGTGTTGTGTGTGGTTGCAACCTATACAAATTATCAATCATTTTGAATACAACATTAAAAAAAACTAAATCCTTCATCTTTGGGCATTGGGAGGTTGTTGGTCCATTTGAGGACATTTGAGTATTTTGTGGCCTATAAGGGAAAACTATCCATCTTGCAACCTTGTTTCATCTTGACCATCCCAACCTCTGCATCATGAGTCCTTATCACTATTATCAATGTAGGAACTAGAAGAAGAATATTATGCTCTAGAACTCTGTTGTGAATCATATGAATCATCAATACTATAATCAAGATCTTTGAGTCCACATCAAGTTGAGAACCCATATGGTGTGTAGCACTAGAAAATATTATTCATGATGGAGATGAAGATTTTGTCCTTACCTTTTTATTTATATTTGTCCTTAGTATTTTCCTAATTTGAAGAAGATGATTTGATAGAATCAGTTGCCCCAATATTATTCTTTTTAGGTAGAAAAGTGAGGTCCTCATTTTCTTTTTCATGCACTAATGTTCTTCATGACTAATTTTCTTACAAAAGAAGCATTTAACTTTCTCAATAGTTGATTTACTTTGTTGAGATGATTTATCCTTTTTTAGAGTTTTCAATTTTATTTTCTTTCTTTGTTTCTTTGTCCCTTTCATCTTTCTACTTCTTTGCTTTTGAAGATGATTGTTTTTCATTTTCTATAAGTAGGGCTTGAAGTTTAGTAGCCTTCAAAGTAACCATTTGAATTAACTTTTCTTTCTCCCTTGTAAGATCTTTAATAAATTTATCAAGTGAGGGCATAGTCCATGAGGCTCCAAGAGATCTTTTGTAGAATAGAAAGTAGACACAAAGACTGAATATTCAGGACCTAGTTTGGAAAGTACAAAAAAGACTAATTGATCCTCTTTCTTGTCAATTCCATAATCTATTAATTGTAACTTCAAATATTTACATTTAATGAAGAAGTTCTCTAAATTTGAAAAAAATGAAGGACTAAGACCTAAGAGTTGATTTTCCAACTCATGACTTCTAACTTCATCTTGATTGTCCCAAATAGTTTGTTTAGAGCTTCCCAAACTTCATTGGGTGTTTTCAAGTTCTGAGCATGAAATACCAATTCAAAAGATAGGTTTAAACAAGAAACCAATTTTTTGGTCAAACTTATTGAAAAAAACTTCTTTGTCCGTAGCTACATTAGGTTATTTTTCTGTTCCCATTGTCACCCCAAATAAAAATTTATTATTAAGTACAAGAATGACTTTCAACTTTCAATCATGATAATTGAAGGGTGTTAGAGGTTGTATAGTCACACTACAATCCATGCTACTAGACTTAGATTGTTGCTTTGTAGAATGCAAAAATTAAGAGCTTTATAAATGCAACAAATGTGAAGTGAAGGAATAACACAACACAAAAAAAAAATGCACTTCTTGAGGAAGTGTGAAAAATAGACAAAATCCCCCTTGATTATCCTTTTGTTCCCCCTTTTTTTTGCCACTTTATGGAAGGATTATTTTGTAACCAAACCCAAAGAACATTGAAAATGACACTTTATAATAGGAGTGCATGCGTGTGCCCTTTGGATTCGTAATGAAAAAAATGCACTTTTGCTAAAAATAGAACTCAATTTTGAATTGTTCACCAAAATAGTTTGTACCTTCCTACAAGATAAATCCTCCTTCACAAAAATAAAATGGCTTTATAAAAAAAAACTGAACAAATTTAAGCCCGCTTGGGTTGGAAAGAACCAGGGACTTAAATCCCTTTAGACCAGGGGGGCTCTAAATAGTGGCCCTCCTTGTTGTTTTAAAAATAACAACCCACAGGCAGGTTGAGATGCACAAAGTGGCATATGACTAGGGGGGGCTCTAAATAGTGGCCCACCTTGTTGTTTTAAAAATGACAACCCACAGGCAGGTTGAGATGCACAAAGTGGCATATGACTGGGGGGGCTCTAAATAGTGGCCCTCCTTGTTGTTTTAAAAATGACAACCCACAGGCATGTTGAGATTCACAAATTGGGTATAGGCACACTCACTGAAGGAGGATAGGAGACTATGACAGGTGTCCAGTGGCAGGGGACAGGTGGTCGACAACATGCAAAGTTTATGGGTGAGTAGAGGTGTCACTCTGATGGGGTCGACATGCCCGAATGGTGGCCAATGATGTGCAAAGGTCGTAGGTAGGTGAAGGTGCCACTCTGATGGGACTGACATGCCTGGAATAGGTCACTCAGGTCTTGATAGCCATCAGAAGGAGTTGGGGTGGAATGAGCACCATGGAACAGAGATCATTGTCCTTCTAAGATCCTCTCATCATGAGCAGGAGTCGTTGGCCTTCCAAGATCCTCGCACACTGGTTCAACACCCTCGACCGGGTGATAAAATTGTGGGACATACAAAATAAATATACTAACAATAAATATATATTATTGATGTAATTTATTTTGATATAAAAAGCATGTTAATATTTCAATATATAAATTAATTGTATATAATTAATTCAATACATTAATTTAATAATTATATATAATTAATTTAAATACATTTTTTATAAACATATAAAATTAAAATATAATTAATTTATATTTAAAAATTAAATACTATAACATAATTCTTAAATGAATAATTTTAAAACATTAAAAAATAAAAAAAAAACATATAATAAAACATTTGAGTTTGAAAAAAATTATATTTTAAATTTATATACTAATAATATGTAGTATTATAGAATGATTATTTATGTTGGAATCAAGATGCATCATAAATAGCCTCAATTATTTTTATCATATATACATAAAAGTTAAAAGGATTATAAAATTTTGAATAAAAAACAAACATATGGACTTTGCTTAATGTTGACGACTTTACAAAAAAATATTGAAGTAATTTATAAAGCTTTAGTGTGAGAAATTAACTTTCTCTAAAAAAAAACTAATGATTTATATAACCTCAATTTCATCCATAAAATTATTAAAATTCTTTGCATAACATCACTTTCAACATGATTAAATATAAAAATGTTATTTCTCAATTATTTTGATATTGATAAAAGCAAAATAGTCTAAGGGATGTGCATTTATTTCTCAATGTTTGTATATCATTGTATTATAAGTTTTTAATAAAATTTAGATATTTTATTAAAAAATAATAATACATTTTTAAACTTTAACTTAGAAAAGTTAAATATTAATGTAATAAATATTTGAAATACATCTATTTCAAAATTAAAATTAAATTACTTATTTATAATTTTTTTCCTTAATTTTAATTTAATTTATTTTTATTTTAAAAATTTAAAAAAAAATTATATTATTTTGAAAATTTTAAAAAATATTATATTATTTTATATATTATCAAATTTAAGTTCAGAAGTTTTTATGTATGTAGATATTATATGAGATTCCATAAAAAATATTATTGAAGAATGAGAATTATGATTCTTATTTTAACAATATTTTAAAAATTATTTTTAATAAATAAAAGAATATATAAGAAAATAATAGTATTATCTAAAAATAAAAGATGTATGTATTTCACATTTTCCTTTTTTATTTTATATTTAATTTAGTGTTTTTTTTATAAAGACGGTTTATAATTATTTGTAGCTATTGAAGTCGTAATATATTAAATCATAACATTTCTAACATTATTTAGTATCTATCTTTGATAATTTGGTCATCTTAAAGAAATATGTCACAAACTTACAATTCTTGTTCCCACTTATTTTCTTACCTTTTCAAATTTTGAGTTACAAATGAATGCAATATTTTATAAAACAACATTATAAAAGGTAGAAGCTATTAAAAAGATGCATCAAGACAATCAAATACACACTCTAGGAAAAGCAGTATGGAAACCTAAGAGTGAATAAACATATCTTAAGTCCCTCATAACACACTTGTACTATTGCAAATACTATTTCTTTTCAAGAACATAAGAACTCACACCCAAGCATGTATATTGCCTCCTATTAACAAAATTTAGAGATTTGATTAAGTCAATCCCCCTTTAAGAAACTGTTAGGTAGCCCTTTTGTCCTAAATTGTATGCTACTAGTAATTTGGATCCATCAATTGCACAAGACATGACTTGATAGCTAGGACAACATGTGACACCAAACAAAATCATTGACTTGTGGATATTAATCCTATGTTGAACACAAATAAACACTAAACTCCACCAAAATTTTAACTAGATATAATGTTTCAAGTCCTAATGAAATAAATTAGAATATAAGACCTTAAAAATGTGTATAATTTTATGGATCTAAAAAAGGTCATACAATTGTTTCTAGTAGCTTTTAAAGTCATATTACAAAGGATTGTGTTAATATAATTATATTTTGTCACATTAACTTACTTTTGTCACGTATGTCTACTCCAACTTCTTAATTTCTATGTCAAAATAAAATTATTAAATTGTTATCTATTATCTTTTCATTCGTTTTAAGATAGAATGAACATTCTTCACCTTTAACTTCACAATAATTTATATAATATACAATACATTATTAATGTATAAAATTTAATACATACAAACAATTAAAATCTTTGTATATTAACAACTTTTTACTAATTATACTTAATTTACTTTAATAATTATTTTTATGTCAAAGAAAATTTATATATGAAATGAACAAGCTATTTGTTGAAATGTATGGTTGTTAATTGTAAAAAAAAGTGCAAGATGATACAAATAATATTTGACCGGCCACTTTTATTCTGGCATGGCTTCATGAACACAATTCAAAACCTATCCAAGTAGACTTGTAGAAAACCAAATTGATTCAAAATTGATTCAAAATAAGATGGATTAAATTTATATTCTCAAGTTCCTTGTTGCTACAATCATTTTCCTTACACATCACCAAAAAAGGAAGCTGCAATGTCCAATCAACCATGCGACTAGTATAGAACATCACAAAGAATAATCAGCTAGATGATTAACTATATACATGAATTTTCCATGTTTCAACTAATATAACTACAACTATCAACCACTCTACCTAAAAATAACTACTATTTGTAACACTTGTAGGTAGGAACTTGACACAATGCATCTCTTGTTGGAGGCTTGAAATGATTGATGGGAAAAATGGCACAACTAAAATGTGTGGGTTTATAAAAATCAGCAACCATTGGGTCTTTTCCAATCCAATGGTGGGTGGAATTTAGAATGAAGATGGAAGAGGATTTTGTTAGAGAAAAAAGGTATTTGTATTTTCACTTATTAATTAAATCGTTACTCATTTAATTATTCAGTCATCTTTTTATCTTTGGTTTACTTAAGCTAAACTTTAGGCATATAATAATTAATTCTTTATTAATTATTATCATGCAACCTAGGTTTCTCCACATTCTAGTTTTTGATCTCCTTTATAAGGATTGATCTCTGTGTAATTAGTATTCCCTCTTTGAATGAATATTTCATCTTTCAGATCATCCTGAGTTTTGTCTCCATTCTTTTCTTTTGTAACCAGTTATTTTGCATATAATGGATCTTGGTGGTTGAATTGTTTGAATTCTAACATGGTACCATAGCCTTGCTATTGCAACCCATTCCCAAGTTTTTGAAGTTTTTTTGGAGCTTCGAGGGTTTCAAATTTTTAGCAACTTTTGTGTGTATCTAGGGAGAATTTTTTGGAGCACTTTGAGCACAAACCGACCTCACGGTTGCGCTCAAAAGGCCCCAAAACCCCTATTTCCATATATAACGTCCAATTTGGACACTGTTGAATTTTCAGGCAATATTTTTGCCTATACAACCTTGGCACGCAAATTGAGAAAAAAAATAATTAAAAAAAATGTAATTTG
>MU227355.1:309662-329421 GCA_018584345.1 Thuja plicata
TGTGTGTATATACACATTACACACATGTGTATATATACACACGTGTATATATATACATACCCACATTAAAAAAAAAGAGTTTAAAAAAAAATTATAAAAAAAGTAAAAATTAATAAAATAAAATAAATTTGAATCCATAAAAAGCTTATTCTCGAATAAGAAATGAATTCCAGCTTTTTTTTAGAATTAACTTATGCTGGAATAAGCCCCAAAATGGGGATAAGTTTTCTAATTCGAGAATAAGGAAAATGCCCACAAACAGAGAATAAATTTATTCTAGCATTAACTAATGCTTATTCCAGCTTATTCCAGGTTAATTCCTTGCGCCAAACGGGCCCTAATACAACTCTACTAATAATTCTAGTTGTACTCTAACATTAACAAAACTTTAACAGCATAGCACAACTAGGGTTTAATATTTCATCTGCTAGGTTTTTGCTCTGCCCGCTGCCCCTAGTTGTTTCCGGCACTTTCCATTGGAGCCGACGTTGGGGGACCCAACCCGAGTCTCCCAATCCCTACCCTTGATTTTGGAGGGAAGTATCCCTACTTCTCAGGTTTTGTAGTCCACTGGTGTTAGCCCAGATGTTACGGGTTTGTCCCTTTCAAAATAGTCTTGTCAGTTTTGTTACCTCTGATGGATCTCTGCTCCAACTTGAGAAACCCTCTTCATTTGCAGATAAGATGATGGGTGTCAGTCTGACTAAGACGTTGTACTCTGATATAAGGAAATCACATGTGGTTGCTTGCAAAGTCAGCGGATCCACGGTGCTAGTGCCTGGTGAGATAGTGAATGAAACTATGGTTAAACTAGAGCTCTTCCTGACGGGTAAGTTCCTAGCCTTTACACCATCTATTGACCAACTCAGAAAGTGGGTCTCCTCTCAATGGAAAGTTAACGGTAGCATGAAATTCAATGTATTGCCATACAACTTATTTCTTTTTAGTTTTTTTGAATAAGGAGGATATGCTTTATATTTTTACTAATGGTCCTTGGACGTACGGCTCAAACCCAAGAAATATTCTCTCCCTGTGCAAAAGGAAACTTGGTTTCAATGTCCAAAATGACCTAGGCTCTCTAGCACCAACTTGGATCCGTCTTCCTGGGTTTCCCCTAGAGTTTTGGAACTATGAGGTGTTTCGGGGTATCGTTGATTCCTTTGGTTCTTTTCTGGTTGTGGATAGCATCACCCAGCAAAGATCTAGACTTCTCTTTGTGTGTATTTGTGTTAATGTTTCAGTTAATATAGTGCTACCTTCCTATGTTACCCTACAATTTAGGTTTGACTCTTGGGAACAACGCCTACGATATGAAAATGCCTCAATTTTTTGCTAGATCCGCAAGAAATTTGGTCACATGAGCAATATTTGTAGATTCTAGAAAGTTGGGGATTTGCAACAAATGCCTTTACAAAACATAAAGATCCCTTCGGGATTGTAAAGCTCTATGAAAACTCATACAGATAACTTTGAGAACTCCCCTAAAGTTGGCAAGAATAAGAGTTTCAATGACCTAAATGATTCTACATGTACTTCCCAGCCAAAGCCCCTAACATCTAGGGATTCTAGGGTCATCCCTTTTGACCTCACGACAAGCATAGATCAAAATAAGAATGAAAAGGAGGAGAAAGGTAATAATATTCGTATGGAAGATGGCACTAGTGAGAAAACAAGGGGGAATGAAACCTCACTCAACCCTCAAGTTACAGAATCCCAAAGTGAACCACAAGATGAGGAAATGGATGGAATGATAGTGGACAATCATTCTACTAACCTACTTTTCTCTAGTGATGCGAGAAGGTCTGGAATGATGGATAATCTTCATAAGGAAAGGGAAAGTTTGGAGCCATTAGCTACACCAACATTTGTTTGTAAGTTGCTTCGATCTGTAATCACCTAAAATTGGTCTAGTCTAATCAGAGGCCAAAATATCAATTGAATTGTCCTAGGATATAATCCAGGTATCAAATCCAACCTCAATCCTAATTGTTTGAGTGAATCAATTCTTACATAATTAAAATAAAAAAATTAGTCATCAAATGATCAAACATCAAAGATTCATCATCAAAAAGGAATTAATTCATTAATTAATCCTAGCCTAATTAATTAAATTGTGACACAAAAATACCTTGGCTGGAGTTATTTATTTAGTGAATTAAATAAATGTCCTATTATCCACTCAAGCACAAAAGAACAAGTGACTTGACTCAAACCAATATCATCAAATCCACATGGATCACTCAAGATTCAATCTCCGTCATCTATCATGGCTTCATCCTAGCCATTGAATTTGTTAGTACTCATCTCTGCAAGTACCATCTTTGAATTTTTTTAGAGCTTCAAGCTCTTTCATAGAAGAGGTATGGTATTTTCGAGGCTTTGTGTGGTCTTTTTCTAGTTCTATCGTTGCAGAGGGATGGGGCAATCCAATTTTGTTGCCCAAGGATCATCTTTGCGTGGTTGAATAGCATGGAGGTGGTTAGAGTTCGATGTGTTTGTTCTTCTTTGTGTTCTACGAGGGAAATGATCTAAGTCCTTTATCCCACATTGGTGGTGCGATAAAGAGACTTAGTGTTTTTATGTTTGAACCCGTAGAGGTTAAGTGTCAAAAGGCACGCGACTTTTTGGCTAGTAGGTCAGGGTCAAGCGGTTAAGTTGTAGTTTGTGGCGTCCAGCTGGCGGATAGGAAGGATAATTTTGTGGGCCAGCACTCAGGTGACGTGGTCGATGCAATGACAGGTGTCGGTAGAGTGGTATGGTGCAATCCTAGTCATGATAGGTCTAGTCAGATCACACAATGGCACAGGTGCTAATAGGTGGCAGACTGACTGGTGGCAAAGCCAAGTAGGATGATGAGGTGGCAGAGGTCCCAGCAAATTAGGTGGTGCCACATGGCATAGGAGATGAGGTAAATGGTGGGATCGTGTCAGTAAGTGCCAGCTGGCGGGCTGGACCTCACTCGCGATGATCAGAAAATGTAGCAAGAAATGCTGCGAGTGCGCGACTGCAAGTAGTGGTCGCTCAGTCATGAAGGTTAAGGTGGATAATGGTTAGCGGTCGCGAGTGAGTGACTAACTACTGGTGGCTAGTGTCGCGTACTCGCACGGAATTGTGATGGTTGTTGAGGACAGACTCGAGTGCGCAACTGATCGACACCTGGCAGGATCAGATTTTGTAGGCCCAGATAACTAAAAGAATCTACGGTGATGTTTTAAACCTATGTCGATATTTGATCTTAGCCGTTCATTTCTTTTTCAGCGCCACATGTAATCGTTATAATAGAAATTCAAATTTTTAAATTTTTCTTAGAAGATTTTTTATGCGAGTCGGCTGTTGTTTGTCTCAGAGCCATAAATGATCGGATCTGATCTTGTGAATCGACTTTGCACACCTGTTGAAGACCCGAAGGATAGAAATTTGATATGCTAAGGTGCATTTAAGACCAGATTTGATAAATATAGTTTTATATTCAGAGGGTAAATGTATTTGGAGCCACCTGGTCTTTTTTGTATTTATGTAGACAACTCTCAGTGTCATGCTTTTGAATTTATTCGATCTTAGAGTACTGTATTCATATCCAAGGGGCATGACTACTATTTTCAGATCAGATTTGCATAGGGAAAGGAGAGAAATAGGGTTTCAATTTGATTGCAAAATTGAATGTCTTGATATGACTAGTTGCGAACCTTAACCCTAAATAGTCGGAAGCTTGTAGAATTCCTTTTACTATAAAAGAATATTCAAGATCATTTAGAAGGGGCTGGAGAATTGGGAGAAATATTGTGAAGCATTAGGCTAATATTTATTTCTATTCTAGGATATAGTAGATGTTGTTCAGAATGTTTTAAAGTAGAGTAGAAAGTTGTACGATCTCTTGCATATTATTGAATTGTGTATTTCCTTGTCATGTTGTTGCAGAAACAAGATTTTATCATACTTAATATATGTTTTCTCAGAATTAAGTCTCTCCTTTGTGTTATCTATTGAGTTGTAAGTTTTCTGGCTTGCTGTATAAGTCCTTCTTATGCATAAGTGTATTCCATAAGTCTTTGATCTTAGATCAAATTAAAGTGCTTTGGATATTACATTGATCCTACTTGGATATCTATTTGAGGATCTTGTAGTGCACGTAGTCTGAGATATTATATGTTTATGGCTTTGAATCTTTACTCATAAGGTGTTTCAGCTTCAGTATTGTAGTTAGGAGTTTACCCAATGGATAAGGCATTGATCTAGAACTAGTATATTCTGTGGAGATATATGTATGATAAGTTTGGCTATATTCTGTCCCAAAAATTAAATCAAACTCATTACCAAAGTTATTTACATTTACATTTGTTCTTACCCCACCCATGGTAGTGGAGAGTCAATGAATGCCAGGTTGTCATTTAGTATTTAATTACCATTTATCTGTTGTCTCAATCCAGAAGTAGAAGGTGTCGCAGAGAATTGAGTTTAGTCTGGATTAGGTGTACCTACCTTGGTTTTGTAGAGCCAGAAGTGTAGAGGGAAATCTTAACCCTATAGTTGGTCCAGTTATCTTACAGAGCTTTCATACTTGGAGCTAACCACTACTAATACCAATCTTAAGATATATTGGTTTCATTTTGTAGCATAATAGTTTTAAACACCAACAAGATGGTGACTCTGTTGGGGACTAGTGCAGTAAATTGTCATAACTAGCCAGTAAGTTGATCATTGGAAGCATAGAGTTACTCAAGTTTGGTCATTTGTCATGGTTTTATCTTAAAGAGTTCTCTATTTGCATTTATTCATATTTCTTAGTGTTGTGATCCCAACTAGTGTTGGGTGGCGAATCTGAGTATCTCTGCAGTAGTGCTGAGTATTAAAATCATTTTGTCACACACTTTCCATTATGAGTTATAGAGGCACTAGGTCTTGGTCAAAGAGACATCCTGAAGAGAGGGTGGGAAATGATTTCCCAACTACATCCAAGTCTGATCATCATAGAAGAGAAAGGGATACCAGAGGTACCCCTCAAGATGAGAGACAAAGGGAAGACATTAGAGAAGAAAGACTAGTCCACCGTAGTCATGAAGGAAATGCATCAGAATATGAAGAGGTTGCATATGAGGGACTAGGTACTTATGGAGGTTATAGTTCTCCTAACGAAAGAGAGGAAGACAAATTTGTTTCTACTATTCTAGATCCTGATAGTATGGCTGCAAAACTTGTTGAAGTAGAAAGAAGAATCCAGAAGCAAGTGACTATCAGACAAAAAATAGAAAACAAAAACGAAAATGAAATCAGACAGGATTAGGTTTTCCTTGAGCAAAGAATGAGGAAATCGTTTGAGTTAGAGGCAATGAATTATGTTGAAAAGCCTCAGAATTTTGAAGAGGAACCTTTCAATCAAATGGTTAATCATCAAGGCCCTAAAAATAAGGAAAATCAAGGAATGGTAGGGGTTTCAATAAATGAACCCAAAATTTTCAAGGTCCCAGTAGATCAGATGTCTAAATTGGACATGGACCTTGAAAGAGATAGAATTGAAAATGAGATCATAGCTAAAGAACTTGAGAAGGTTGAGTTGGAGGCTGCTACTTTGGAGATAAAGAAGAAGGTTGATTTTATTACACAAACAACAAGGCCTATTCATCTTGGTTTTGAATCAGCTACAACATCAAATACTAAAGCCTCTACTTCTCAAGAAAACACTAGATTTCAAGGAAGGTCCACTCATGCTGAAAGGTACAAGAAAGTTTCTTTTCATAATATCCTTGGTTATCCTAATGTAGTTCCGAGTGAACTTAGAGATAAAATTCCCAAATTTGTTGGGGATAATGTAATTATATGTGAAGAATACTTGAAATAATTTACTTACATGATGGATGATTGTGAAATTATGCATTAGGATGTATTAATGAAAAATTTTATTCAGTCTTTAGTAGAGGATGCTTGGGACTGGTTTAGAGGGTTACCCTATAATTCTATAGGGTCAATGGAAGAACTAATTTATTGTTGTAAAGAGCAATATGGTGATAAGACCAATGAAGGATTCATGTTGAATGAATTCAACAATATTAAAAAGAATCAGAAGGAAGATGTTGCAGAATTCAACATAAGATTTCAGAGAGCTATGCATGAACTTTTGCAAGTTTTGAGACTTGACGACAAGGTTTGTCTAGCTACTTATCTTAATGCATTTAATTCTAAGATGGGATACCTCCTAAGAGATAAGAATCCAAGGACTATAAGAGAATCTTATAAAATAGCTATCAATATGGACACTAATAGGAGAGTATCCAAAAAATTGGGTAGAAGAAATGACTGGAAGCCTGCAAGAAAGGAGTTGGATAAACCTTCAAATGCTAAGCCTAAGGAGGAGGTCAATATGAAACATATTCTAAATGCTATAAAAGACCTAAAGCCAAGAGAGAGTAAGAATCCTAGAACTCCAAATAGTAATAGGTCTATAACAATTATAATCCCCAAAATAGGATGCAAAACCACCCATATGGAACCCAATTCAAGGATGGGCAACCTATTATCCCACAAAGGGAAGATAGGCCTAATGATAGAACTCTGGATCCTCTTTGGATAAATTCAGCTAACATGTGTAGTGAAGATTATTGGTGTGATGATTGTGAATCTCCACACAATCCATACATGAATTGTGATATTTCTCTGAAGATGTATCCAAGTCAATCCCAATAAGAAAGAGAGGACAAAGAAAAACTATATGATTATGTTGGGAATGCAATGGCTTCTGCGGATTTTAAAAGTGAAGAATCTGATGACCGAGGTCAAAATTAGGAGTTGTCTTCATCAGATGAAGGGGAGTCTGATGATCAAGTTGAAGATCAAGATGTGCTTTCATCTGATGAAAAGGAAGCAAACATTGATAAAATAAGGTCTAATGCTACAAGGGGAAGAGATGATTTTATGGAAAGAAGACCTTCAGATGCAGAAAGGGCTCAAATCACAAAAAACTTGGCTTCTCAAGAATAGAGTAATTATAATCTAAGAAATAGGATAGTTGGTAGTGCAAATGGCATGCTAGCTGGTATGTTTGTTATAGATACAAAAGCAAACCCCAAGAAAACACCAGAAAAGGAAAAAAATTACTGAGGATGTGAAGAAGGTAAAGGTGAGAACAAAGGAGAAACCAAGTAATCCAAGTATTTTCCATAAGATTAAAGCAAAAATATTGGAGATAGGTGCTTCTTCTATTCAAAAAGATGCTAAAAGAGTTGAGCCCAGTTTGGCTCCTCAAAATGAGGATAGAAGTGTAGTCACTATCAGGAAAGATATTTCAAACATCAAGTATACTCATGTTGACATGGGACAAATGCTCTCACAGATCACAGTCTGGGTTCCACTTTTAGAAATGATGAGGATTCATGAACAAAAGGAGACAGCTTTGACATGGATGAATAGTGTTTTTACCACAAGAGTCTTGAAGTTAGAAATGGATGAGAAGAAAAAGAACAGTAAGGAGAAACCTGATACAAAGGGAAAGGAATCATATGTGATTGTTTATAAGATCCCTCAGATCTTCTTAAATACAAATTAAGTCACTCCTCCTATGGGAGTTGTGGATCCTTTTTTCTTAACATTAATTATTAATGGCAAGATTCTTAAGAATTGCATGATTGATTCAGGAACTTCTAACACAATCATGCCTGCAGAAATAATGAAATCAATGGGACTGCAGGTGGATACTCCTCGTGGGAGATGCAAAGCTATGGATTCATGAGAAGTTCCTATCATAGGTACTATTAGGGCTTTTCCTTATACACTTTCTACATTTCCAGAAATGTTACTAACAATGAGTGTCCTAGTAGTTGACATCCTACCTCAATATGGGATGTTATTGTCTAGGAAATGGAGTGCTTCGATGGGATGGATTATCTAGTGTGATCTGTCCTTTACAAAATTTGACATAGCTGGTAAAAATGTCAAGGTATCTAGAGAAATCAGAACTCCCCACATGATTGAGGAGAGTGAAGATGAAGCAGTGAATTGTTTCTTGGATACTGACATTGGATCTTTTCAAGTACAAAACAACAAAGTTGAGAGAAATGTCGAACATATGCTTTTGTCACAAGAGAAGGACAATCTTGTAGGTAACACTGACTTATGGACAATGTTCTTTGATGACGCAAGATCAAAGGAAGGACCTGGTGTGGGAGTGTTATTAATAGCTCCTAGTGGTAAGACATACAAGTTCTCATTTTCTCTTTCATTCACCTGCACTAATAACATTGTGGAATATGAGGCTTTATTAATAGGATTGAGATTAGCTTCAAGACATAAGATTAGATGTATTAAATTCATTAGGGACTCTGAGTTTGTTATCTCTCAAAAACGATCTAGATATGCTTCAAGGAATTAGAGATTAAAATAGTATAGGAATTTTGTCTAGGATGAAATTGAAAACTTTGATGCATTTGGCATTGATTGGATGGACAAAAGTCAGAATAAGATGGCAGGCCTACTAGCTTATATTGCCTTGAGGCCCGAAGATATTACTTTTGTAGGGATCTCTGAAATAGAGGTTCAATCTAGACCATCCATTCCAAACAATGTTGAAAGTTGGCAAGTTTTTGATGATGACATGGATATTTTGAGATTCCTATCTTGCGAATCAAACTTTGGTGAGAAAGAGATGGAATTTAGTGGTTTTGTGGAGATCTTATATGGGAAATTGAATATTCTTGGAAGGGAGGTTCTCCAACTAAAATAAAATAAGGTACCTAAAGGTCTAGTTGTACTTGAGAGATCCTTTGATAACAAAGACAAGCCTTCATATGCTAGTATGGTGAGAAAACCTGAAGACTTAGAGGAGATAAACTTGGGGACAGATCAAGATCCTAAAAGGTATGTATTGGTAAGAAGTTGTCCTCCAAACTTAAAAATTCATTGGTAGATCTTCTCAAAAAATATAGACATGTTTTTGCATGGTCTTATGATGATTTGAAAGCATACAGAGAAGATCTTTTCCAACATGAAATTCCATTAAAAGAAGCACTAAGCCTTTCAGAAAAAAGTTAAGACCTATCAATCTGACTCTAGCACCCAAGATACAAGATGAACTAAAAAAGATGAGGGATGCTAGAACCATAAATATTATAAGGCATTCAACATGGGTATCCAATTTGGTACCAGTTAGAAAGAAAAATGGAGATATCAGACTATGTGTAGACTTTAGAAATCTAAATGTTAACTCTTTGAAGGACAATTATGGATTGCTCAACATGGAAGCAATGTTGCGAAGAGTCACTAGGTCTGAATTGATGTCCATGTTGGATGGTTTTTCAAGGTATAATCAGGTCAAGGTCAAGGAATCTGAATAGTTCAAGACTGCATTTACCACACCTTGGGGAACTTATGTATATGTTAGGATGCCCTTTGGCTTGACAAATGCTGGAGCTAATTTCCAAAGAGCCTTGGATGTGGAATTTGCATATTTTATAAATAATTTTTGGGTAGTTTATCAAGATGATCTTACTGCTTACTCAGCAAAAGAAGATCAACACTACGATCATCTTGAAAAGATCTTTGTAAGAGCACTAGAATATGGGGTTTCCTTTAACCCAAAGAAGTGTGTTTTTGAGGTAACAGAGGGAAAGATTTTAGGACACATTGTCTATAAAGATGGAGTTAGAATTGACCCTGAAAAGGTAAGTGCAATTGATAAAGTCCCTCAGCCCAAAAATGTCAAGGGCATTTGGTTCTTCTTTAGACAAGTGAACCTTTTGAGGAAGTTTGATACAAAATTTGCAGAGACTAGTTTGTCAATTTTAAAAATGATGAAGAAAGGAGCTAAATTGGAATGGACTCAAGAAGCATGTAGGGCTTTCTTAGTTATCAAGCATGCTATTAAAGATGCTCATGTTTTGAGAACCCCTGATTATACCAAGCCACTTCAAATTTTCTCGTTTGCTTCTTATAATACTATTACTGCAGTATTATTGTAGAAGAATTCAAAAGGCTATGAATAGCCTATTTATTTTTTTAGTAAGTATTTGCAAGCAACAGAGCTGAAATATGATATTATGGAAAAACAAGCCTATGCTTTGGTCAAAGCTGTAAAAGCATTCAGATGTTATTTGGTAGGAGCAACCATAATTGCTTATGTGCCAAGTGTTGTTGTAAAAGATATTTTAGTTCAACAAGAAGTCTCAAGGAGGAGATGTGGATGGATCAATAAGATCCAAGAGTTTAATATTGATATATGTATCACCAAGTTGGTGAGGGGTCTAGGACTTGCTAAACTCATGGCTCAAATCAATTTAGATGAAAATCACATTAATATGTTAGAAGAGGAGCAGAGACCTTATATTTGTGATATGGATTGTTCTGATTGGTACAAGGACATCATTGGATACTTGCAAAAGATGGTGCTTCCCCATGACATGAATGACAAAAAAAGAAGAATAGTCAAATTGCATGCCTTTAAGTATGCAATAATTTAAGGACAATTCTGGTGGAGGAGCAATGAAAGAGTATTGCTCAAGTGTAAAGATCATGATAGATCTGAGGATCTCTTAAAACAAATGTAGGATGGTGCATGTGGTATTCATTACATGGCTAGGAATACTACCCATAATATTATCAGATCTAGTTTTTGGTGGCCAACAATCTTCAAGGATGCTCATCAATATGTTAGAAAGTGTGATGCTTGTCAGAGATTTTTAGGCAAGCTAAAGTTTGGTGGGAATCTTCCCTTGAAGCCTATTGTAGTTGAGGCCCATTTTAAGAAATGGGAAACAGATTTCATAGGTGAGATCCCTAATAAGTCTAGTGGAGGCCATTCATGGATCCTAGTGGCAACTAACTATTTTACCAAGTGGTTGGAAGCCATTCCCACTAGAAGAGCCACAAGTAAGGTTGTGATTTATTTTATAATAAAAATATATTGACTAGATTTGGTTGTCCAGAGACTATTGTGGTGGACAATGCAATGTGCTTTAGATCACAAGAGCTCAGTGATTTCTGTCAACAATATGGGATTCAAATTTCTTTTTCTTCCCCATATCACCCCCAAGGTAATGGTTAGGCTGAATCTAGTAACAAGAGCTTGATAAATATTATTAAGAGAGTACTGGAAGTAAACAAAAAGGCCTAGGATTCAAAATTACAGCTTGCGCTATGGGAAGATAAAGTAACAATAAAAAAAGGCTATTGGATGTGCACCTTTTGACTTAGCTTATGGTATTTATGTCGGATTACCCCAGAATAATTTATTGTAGATGTATAAATTTGTCCAAACATATGATGATGAGCTGGATGAGGATATGAGAATCAGATTGGAGGATTTGATACAACTTGATGATTCAAGAAGGGAAGCACATGATAGGAATGTCAAACTGCAATTACAATGCAAGAATTTGTTTGACAACACAACTACTGCTAGGAAATTTGAACTTGATGATATGGTTTTGATGTGGAATGCAGAATAGAGGACAAAGGAAAACATGCCAAATTTGATCCTATTTGGTTATCCCCATATATAATTCATGGAAGGTGGGGTTCTAATTCATATATGTTAAAGCACTTAACTGGAAATATTCTAGAATTGTTGGTTCATGGATAGTTTCTGAAGTTTTACTTTTCTTGAAAAGACAAGAATCCATGAACAAGAGTGTTTGTATATATTATTATTTTTTCTATTGTTAGTTAGTTTCTTTCTAGTAGGTGGTCTTCTTTATCTCAAAGATCTAGAATCTCGCCATGCCTACAAGGGGCATGTGTCCTCATTCAGATCCACTGTTAGTACTCATTTTTGTGAGTACCATCTTTGAATTTTTGTAGACCTTAAAGCTCTTTCATGGCAGAGGTTTGGTATTTTGGAGGCTTTGCGTGGTCTTTTTCCAGTTTCTACCATTGCAGAGGGATGGGGGAATCTAATTTTATTGCCCAAGGATCGTCTTTGCATGGTTGAATAGTATGGAGGTGGTCAGAGTTTGTTGTGTTTTTTCTTCTCTATGTTCTACGAGCTAAATGGTCTAAGTCCTTTATCCCACATGGGTGGTGTGATGAAGAGACTTAGTGTTTTTATGTTCGAACCTGCAGAGGTTAAGTGTCAAAAGGCAAGCAGATTTTTGGCCAGTAGTTTAGGTTCAAGTAGTTAAGTTGTAGTTTGTGGTGGCCAGCTAGCAGATAGGAAGGATGATTTTTTGGGACAACACTCAGGTGACATGGTCGATGCAATGACAAGTGTCGGTAGAGTGCTATGACGCAATCCTAGTCAAGACAGGTCTTGTCAAATCATGCAATGGTGTAGGTGCTAACAGATGGCAGATTGATAGGTGGCAGGGCCAAGTAGGATGATGAGGTGGAAGAGGTCCTAGCAAATTAGGTGGTGCCATGTGGCATAGGTGATGAGGTAAATGGTGGGCTCGTGTCAAGAAGTGTCACTGGCAGGCTGGATTTGACTCACGATGATCAGAAAATGTAGAAAGAAATGTTGGTGAGTGCACAGAAAGTAGTTGTCTCTTAGTTGTGAAGGTTAAGGAGGATAATGGCTAGCGGTCGTGAGTGAGAGACTAACCACTTGTGGTTGCTTTACATACTCGTGCAAGTTTGTGATGGTTTCTGAGGACAGACTTGAGTGCGCAATTGATTGACACCTGGCGGGATCAGATTTTGTAGGCCAAGATAACTAAAAGAATCTACGGTGATGTTTTAAACCTATCCTGATATTTTATATCATCTGTTTATTTCTTTTTTGGCACCACATGTAGCCGTTATAATAGAAATTCAAATTTTTAAATCTTCCTTAGAAGATTTTTTATGCCAGTTGGCTATTTTTTGTCTTAGAGCCATAAATGACCAAATTTGATCTTGTGATTCGAATTTGCACACCTGTTGAAGACAAGAAGGATAGAAATTTGATATGCTAAGGTGCATTCAAGACCAGATTTGACAAATATAGTTTTATATTCAGAGGGTAAATGCATTTGGAGCTACCTGGTCTTTTCTGCATTTATGTAGACAACTCTCAGTGTCATGCTTTTGAATTTCTTCAACCTCAGAGTAATGCATTCATATCCAAGGGGTGTGACTACTATTTTCATATCATATTTGCATAGCGAAAGGAGAGAAATAGGGTATCAATTTTATTACAAAATTGAATTTCTTGATATGACTAGTTGTGAACCCTAACCCTAAATGATCTGAAGCTTGTAGCATTCCTATTACTATAAAGGAATATTCAAGACCATTTAGAAGGGGCTAGAAAATTGGGAGAAATATTGTGAAGCATTAGGCTAATATTTATTTCCAGTCTAGGATATAGCAGATGTTGTTCAAACTATTTTAAAGCAAAGTAGAAAGTTGTATGATCTCTTGCATATTACTGAATTATGTATTTCCTTGTCATGTTGTTGTAGAAAAAAGATTTTTTCATACTTCATATATGTTTTCTCAGAATTAAGTCTCTCCTTTGTGTTATCTATTGAGTTGTATGTTTTCTAGCTTACTGTATAAGTCCTGCTTATGCATATGTGTATTCCATAAGTCTTTGATCTTAGATAAAATTAATTTTCTTTGGATATTACATTGATTCTACTTGGATATCTATTTGAGGATCTTGTAGTGTGTATTCTGAGAGATTATATTTATATGGCTTTGAATCTTTACTCATAAGGTGTTTCAGCTTCAGTATTGTAGTTAGGAGTTTACCCAATGGATAAGGCACTAATCTAGAACTAGTATATTCTATGGATATATATGTTTGATAAGTTTGTCTATATTCTGTCCCAAAACTTAAATCAAACTCATTACCAAATTTATTTTCATTTACAGTTGTTCTTCTTATCCCACCCATGGTAGTGGAGAGTCAATGAATGCTAGGTTGGCATTTAGTATTTACTTACCATTTATCCGTTGTTTCAATCCAGAAGTAGAAGGTGTTGTAGAGAATTGATTTTAGTCTGGATTAGGTGTACCCGCCTTGGTTTTGCAGAGCCAGAAGTGCAGAGGGCAATCTTGACCCTAATTGGTCCAGTTATCTTATAGAGCTTTCATACTTGGAGCTAACCACTCCTAATACCACTCTTAAGATATATTGGTTTCTTTTTGTAGCATAAGAGTTTTAAACACCAACAGAATTCAAATTCAAATATTTCCCTCCAAAATAAAATCTATAAAACCAAGCTCAATTAAGGCATTTGCATGTCCATCCATAATTGCATAGACATAATGCTAGTTTTATCATTCTAAATAGATCATTTCATAGCAAATTCATCTTGAGTTCATCACTTTAGATCTAAATTCATCTCACTTTTAGCTTAATCAATCATGTAGATGCACAATGTGATCAATTAGCTTAATTGTATTCATTGTAAATCAAAATTGCATCAATTTATATTCATTTTGGTTAAATCCTTCATTTCATGAGTGTCAATTACTGATCTAAATGCCTAACTTTGAGAGCAATCTTAATTAGATAATAATCTTCATGATTAGAAGGAAATAATTTGATTTTAGTTATTTGTTTTGATTGATTTTCTAGCACTAACAATTGATGCAATGAGTTATTGAAGTGTTTGTAGTTGCAGGATTACAGGCATATTTTCACACACACATTTTTGGCACCCACCATGGGGCTTAGACCCTAATTTTTCATCATTTTTTACCAAGTTGTTCTTGGAGGTTCTGGACACTGTAGAAAAATCTCATTTCCGGAAATAACATTTCATTTTTGGGGAATATTTCTTCATTTTCGATGTTGGAGTTCATTTTTGATGATGGAGTTTCATTTCTAGTTCTTATTGTGTTGTTTCTGGTCATACTTATCTCTTTTCGAGAAGAGAAAAAGGCATTACAGTCTCGTATTTTGCAAATCCTTTTTTAATTCTAGTGAATAGTGTCATTTTCGGTAATGTTCATTTCATTTCTGGTAGCATTTCTTCATTTACGATAAATATTACTTTGTTTTTCAGTAAATAGTCTTGTTTGTGGTAATCTCCATTTTGTTTCTAGTAAACACATAGTCTTTTGTCACTGTTTCTTTATTTTTGGGATAAATTGATATAATATTATAGTTTTCAATTTGAATTTATTAATATAACCTCTAATAAATTGATTAATTTTGTGTTTTGATCTGATCTTATTATGCAGATTGAAGATTTAACAATTTTTTTTGTAGGACAATTGTCAAAGATTATATCAAACTCAAAAACTACTAATAGAATTTTTTATGCAAGTTGCCTAAGTCGTCTTCGAGAAAATATCATATCTTCTAATAGCTTAATTTATAGGAACCTACATCTAATTATGGAGCTAATTTATATTTTATATGGTGGATATTAGGGGATTATGCTCTTTTCCTTTTAGAAAAATCACAAACCTAGACATATCCATTTAGTTATTTGTAAATGATATTTAGTAAATGAACGTGTTTGATGTGCTTGGGAGAAATTACTTGAATAGGAGAGTATACTCTTTTCCCTTTGGGAAAATCAAAGATCTAGACCTCAAGTTGCAATCCAATTTTTCATTTTTATTCATTACCTTTAGAGATATTGTCGTTGAGGGAAAAATCTCACGGAAATTACTCAAGTGGGAACAAGGAAAATCCAACCTCTTCCAACCCACTATAATGAAATTCTCTCTTTGAGATTAAAGTCTTGGGAGACAAAGATAGTTCATGCCTGGTATTTGTGGGACTATATGTCTCAATCACACTTGTACAACCACAATATCTTGTATGATTCATGGACTCTCTTTGACACAGATTCCCTAACTAGAGTGTATAAAGTAGAAGCTTACCCGGTTCACCTCTAAAAGTGGCATAATCTTTGTGTAAGGAGATATATCTATCCTAAAGACACCCACCATATCTATCTCCTAGAGTGTTTTAAAGTTGATAATATGACATTGGAGGTCTCATTGTGTATTCAAGGTTAAAACATCATAAAACCAAAAGAAAAAGCAATAAGCCCACAAAAGCAAAGCAAACTGCAAAACCCAGCAGGAACAACAAGTTGGAACCTAGCCAACAAAACACCCAACAATGATAGAACAAGACAGAAAATACAAACTAGACTAGTTCCTTCAAGATAGTAGCCACCTCATCCCCAACATCAAACATCTTTTTGATGGTCTCTTTAAGACCAGTGAGATCCCTGGAAGTAGTCGTATCCTTCTTTTTGAGGTTGGCACGAGTCCTTTTTCCTGGTCTAGAAGGAATGGCAGCGATATCCTTGGTATCATCTTCAATAATAACAGTGGCTTTATTGGGGTCATTTCCATTCAGCATGTTGACCAAGGCATCAAGGTTCTTCGTCAAGGCCCTCATACCCTCATAGCTTATCTAGAGAATCTTTTTCAGCATGACATTGCTATCTTCCAATTTCTTCAAGAGAGTAGATACCTTAGTGTTCATATTTTCAGGAATAGTCTTGTTTACATTTTCACCAACCCAATTCTTCAAAGAGGCCTACAGGTTGTTGAGATTGCGCTCCAAATCTTGATTCTTAGTAACTAGGCTCCTTATCTTTTGGCAGACCCATCTATCAAATTTGAGATCAATTTTAGACTTGTCCTTAAGCATCTACATCTTGGAGTCATCAAAGACCTCTAGAGGGCCCATGTCTTCCACATTGTTCTTATCACCCTAGATAGCAGTACCCCTAGGAGAGGGAGGAATGTTCTTCTTTGAGGAATCTCCATAATCAACTAGAGGGTTGGGAGAAATTTGTTGGGCTTCCTCCAAAAAACATAGCATAGGAGAGGAGGAGAAATCCCCTAGGTTGGTCTGGTCCAGAGTCGTGTTAGCAGGTGACCCCATAGATATCTCCATGTGAAGGCCCTTCAAATTATGTTCTCCCGTGTCTTTAACAGCCCTAATAGGAATCCCTTGAAGAGATTCTATCTTCTCCCCACCTGTCTTCTCATCAACTGCGTACTCCTCATCAGCCTCCTCCTCTTCCTCCTGCTCACCGCCCATTTCCTCCTTTTATTCATATTCAATCTCCCCACCAGCGTCGACCTCATAGTACTCCTCATAATCCAAGCCTAGGTCCTTTTTTGGGATATAATCTTCATCACCATCATCATCAGTGTCCATTCCACTTTCAAGGGTTTTATTTTTCTTGGTATCCTCATGAGATTTAATTTTTTTGACTGTCTTAGAGGAGCCAAGCATAGAGCTCTCCCCGACGAAACCCTCATGCTTCCTTTTACCTTTGGCCAAGGAGAGAAGATAGTTTAGAAATTATAGCCATGATAGATATGCAGTGCTCATAAATAAGCAGAATGAGACCATTATGCAGCACAGACGCTTTAGCATTTTTCTTGTGTTTATCAAAACTATCTGAAAGAGACCAATGGAGATAATAGGGGAAAGACACATTTTGTAAACCTAAAATGGTTTAAAATCACAAAGTGGTAGGTATGGGCCCTAGTAAAGTGACCATCTACAATGATATATTCCATAATAATAGTAAGTACAAGCTTCTATATTTTTTTCAATTTGACAAATTTATAGTGACTCGACCTAGGCCTACCAAGCAAATCCCTCTCGTCATCTGACTTAGGGAAAGACTTAACCACCATATCAGAGTGTAAAGACTTAAAATGTAATAAGGATGAGATGGGTACAAGAGACTTGCACCTCTAAATAATACCCCTTTACATATGAAACGTTGGGGAAGGTAAGATTCTCCTCTTAGCCCCAAATTCACAAAGGAAAGATCCAAATTGATTAACCACAAGAAAATGCTCAATGCACAAATGAATCAATCGATTAGAAGTAAGAAGAAAGAGGAAAATGTTACATTCCTTTTTGGAGGAGACCGTGTAATATCTGAAAAGATTAAAATCTTAATTGAAATGAATTGAAGACAAATACTGACCTCAAAGTGTACCAGATCTAGAAATTGTTGTTTTCTGGTGTTTGTACTTAGTTTCTGGAAATTCTGCAACCTTCTCTAGCCTTTAAACACTGAGATGGAGAAAACCTAGAAATCATTTTCTTTTTTGAGAAAGGTCAACCTTGACCCAAGTACGGGGGCGCAATTGTACCCCTTTATGTCGACTTTGACCTGCACTACTTCGACGGAAAATCTGTTCACGAATCTTGAAAGTTTGTCAAAAAGGGTATCTGAATCTGCTCTTTAATTTGTTGTTTCTTAATTGTGCCTACAAAAAAAGGGTTTTTTATTTTTTGGGGGAGGGGTTTGCCTTGGTCAAACCCTATTTTTGGAATTAACCTTAATATAGAATTGAAATTACAGTGATAAATAAAGTAAATAGAACAATTCACCTTGCTTATGTTGAAGCCCTTGTGGAGGATTCAAATCCTTGAATCCACAAGTATGGATGATCCAAATGGATGTAGAATTGTAGGATGTAGGATGTAGGATGTCTCAAATCAATTGCCTTTAGATCTTCAACACCAATCTTGAACAGATCTTGGAATAGGAAGAAGCTTGAATGGGTATGGATGGAGAAATCTTCACCAAGAGGCTTCCATAGAGCTTGAATCCTTCAATGGATACTAATGGATCTCCTTGATGAATTGAATTTTGAATTCTTGAAAGTAGATGATCGCCTCGATAGATTATGCATAGATTGTGTGTGTATTATGTGTCTATTATGTGTAGAAACTGAGAGGAGAAGGTTTCCTTATATACTAGTCTAAGGCACAAACTTCTAGAGAGGCCGACATATGAGAAATAAATTCCAATTAGGCTCATACCCCTATAAATGGACCTATATTAAATATCTTTATAATATTTTCCACTTTGAAGCCAGAAAAAGCCGACCTGGAAGTGGGAAATAATTTTTTCCAAACCCTGACATCTGGAAATCTTTGAAATTTGAAATTTAGACCCTGGGTCAGGGTCGAGGTTGACCCTGACCTAAGTCCAGGTCAAGTTCAAGGTCAACCTTGACCTAGGTTAGGGTCAAGGTCAACCTTGACCCTAAGGTCAAGAAGCTCAAAATCTCAGAGAAGGATATCAGAAATAGGTAGGAGAGAAGTGGAAAACAGGATAGGACAGAGGAAAAACTAGATCCAAGTCAAAGACTCATTCAAGGAATTTGACATGACCCCAAACCACTTACTCAAAGGGATAAACCAGTCCTAAATGGAAGTGCTTCCATTTTCTGATGATACATTTAACCCCCACTTTAGCAAGAGTATGGACTCAATGCAAACTCTTGGTAAAGGAGATCATAAAGAAAAGATAATCTTATTGAAATCAAAGGGACAAAGCAATCCTCAAGCCCCTAGGGACTGAAGTCTTTTTCAACCCCAAGATTACAATGAGAGAGGAATTAGCAGTCAAAGAAAAAGAGAGAGAGCATTTGATTACCTCGCTCAATGAGAACCTATGTCCCATAGTGAATCACACAAGGAAACAATGCAACTAGAAAGATGGATTTGAACTACCTAGTGAGTGTAGCTACTCACTAGTCAACCCATCAAGGATTCACCCTCAGGAATATTATATTCCAAAAGACAAAATCCAAAACTAGAGAGATCCAGTCTTACGAACACCTTTCAACCTTAAGGGATCAAAAGTTTGTAAATTGAAACTGGAGGGATCAAGAGATCCTATAAGGTAAAAATCCATGCTTTAAGGATTAGTCTCTAATCCATACATGGAAAAAAAGTTTTAAGTTTGAGAATATTTTGAAAGTGTGTGTGTGCAAAAAGTGAGCACAGCGTATGCCCCCATGTTAAAGTCATTTCTAACACTTTAACAGGAGCAATGGCTTTAATAGAAATATAAACAAATCCACTGATTACGTTTCCACTACGAGATGCCCCCAAGAG
>MU227355.1:330469-358120 GCA_018584345.1 Thuja plicata
CATCCTCTCATTTCTACACTCTCTCCTTCTTCTGTGCCTATTTAGGACCCTGATTGGGCCTCTTTGGGCACCTTTTATCCCACCTAGCACTTTTTCCACAGGTTCTAACCCCTTGGGTCAAGGTCAACCTTAACCTTGACCTAGGTCAGGTTTGAACTTGACCTTGACCTAGGTTAGGGTTGACCTCAACCTTGACCTAGGTTAGGGTCAACCTAGACTTTGACTTGGGTCCCCCTTTAAAATCTGGAAGCTTGTCAGCTGCTAGAGGTCATCAAAAATTCATTTTTCCCGCTTTCAGGTCAGCTGTTTCAGGTTCCGAAGCAATGAATCCTAAATTATATTTAATATAGGTCCTCTTCTAGGGGTATGGGTCTAATTGGAATTTAATTCTCCTATTTCATCCTCTCTAGAAGATTGTGCCCTAGTTTCACATAAAAGGAAGCCTTTCTCTCTCATTTTCTCTAAGTCTTCTAAGTATAAAAAAGGCTCTAACCATGATTTTGTGAAGAAGCAAAAGGTTCAAGAATTAATTGTTATACATGTTTCCAAGCTTTCAAGGTGTTAAATTCTTCCTCTCAAGAATTCAAGCTCTCCATTGAAGATCAAGGATTCAAGCTCTCAAGCCTTTGAAGGGATTTGGTTCAAACATTCAAGATTCATCATTCAAACCCTAGATCTAGCCATCATGGTGGTGTGATCTTCCTTCAAGATCCTTTTTGCATCCTCAAACACTCATTCATTCTTCCTTCAAGGTGGATTCCAAGCATTCAATCATGGAGGTTAATGGTTTCTATTGAGTCCAAGCTTTCATATTTACATACTTGCTTACATTTGCATTACATTGGCTTCAATATCATAGCTTCATTCTTAGATTCAATTCTACTACTTGCTAGCATTCTATACTTTATTTATTTCAAGGTTAATTCCTAAATCAAGGTTTGACTAAGGAAAACCCCTCCCCCCCAACAAAAAAAATCTCTTTTTCTTGCAGGTACAGGTTCAGGACTGTGGATTTGAACTCAGATCTGGATACCCTTTTCAGCAAACTATCGAGATCTGTGAATAGATTTTATGTCAGACCTGTGAAGGTCAGGGTCAAGATTATTGGGTTAGGGGTGAAATTTTTGGGTCAAGGTTGACCTTTTTCATAAGATGGTGTCGGATCACAAAAAAAATTTTGGGTTTTGTCCGTCTCTGCATTTCTATTCTGGATCAGGCTTCGAATTTTCCAGAAACGGACTACATACCTCAGAAAATAATATTCTTTGATCTAAAATTCTTTAAGGTTGGTACTTCCTCTCATCCTTTTCAATTACTATTATATATGATACTTCCTTAATCATGAAACATAATTTAAGATCTTCTTCCTTACTCTCATTTCTAAATGGTTGATTCATTTGTGCATTGATCCTTATTTTGGGTTAATCAATTTGGATCTTTCATTTGTGCATTTTGGGATAAAAGAGGAACATCTTATCTTCCTTCCCCCTATATGCTTAATCACATTACAATATCACATTCAAAATTACAATTAAATGTAAAGGTTGAGGAAATACAACACAAACATTCAAATAATCAATCACCTAAACATAACCAATTTCCCCCCTTTACATTTTAGTGAACCCACGATAGACAACTCTTTCTTTTTGGTGTTAGATTTGAATTTAATATTAGATCTTACATGCATATAGAAGTAGGTTTTCTTTTATTCTCTTGCATTTATATTTCAAAATTCATAAAAATCACAAAATTTCTTTAAAAATATAAAAACATTTACATTTTTCATTGTCTTCAACATGTATGATTTTTGTTTTGAATACTTTGATGAGGCTTTTGTTGCTAAAGAGGATAGATCCCCTAATGAGGTACATGGAAGTGAGGATGAAATTTTTTAGAATAAGATCTCCATTGATCCTATTTCTATTTTATCCTCCTCTACAATCTCTTCAATTGACCTTTACCATAGAAGTGAGTTAAGGATAGATGTTACTTCTTCTCCTAATATATGTCTTTTCTATGACCCTACTTTAGAATATAATTCTTCCCCCTTTAGGGATCAAGATTTAGGCACTCCTACAATGTTCTTTATTGATAGGGAGGATAATCCTCCAATTTGGGATGAACCTTTGGATTTGGATGTTGATTACTCTCTTCCTCATGAAGCCATTATGGGTGATTCTACTTTTTGGTATGAACCCTTGTATAAAGACATTGATTTATCTCCTCCTGGTGACGATGATTTGATATAAGATGGTGATTTATTAATGTATGACATATTCATACATGATGATGACTCTTTTTTAAAACACGCTCCCCTTATGTGGACATTTTAGAGAAAGAAGAGAACATTATTGATACATTACCTTTAATTGGGATTCCTTCTAGTGATGAGGCATTAGAGAAAAGTGATATGAATTCCCTTAATGCTCTCTCTCTTAGTGATGATCCTCTAGAGAATCATGCTCCTACCCCATCTTCTCCTAGGATGTATTCCTTTATTTTTCCTTATTGTGAATCTATCGAACATACTAATGATGACATAATGACTACCGAAGTTCCATTGAATCCTTGTGATATGGCTTCTTTTTATGGTCCTGGTTATCATTTACTAGTTAAACAAGGATTCCATAGTCAAGGATGTGCTAAGCATAAACAGGGAATTCAAATGCCCTTACAGAATGGGGGGCATGAGCATTCTTATGGATTGGGATTTAATCCTCAACAACATAGCAATGTTACCAACATATCAAATAACATTTCAAAACATGATGACCCTATGAAGGAATTTGACCAAGAGATTGTTCTTCCTAAGCTCCTTCATGTTAAGATGATTACTAGACCTAAACACAAAAACAAATGTAGTCTATACCTAAATATTCTTCCTTTTTGTTTCTATTATAGATTTCATGATCATTCTAATGAATATCAAGCTTAACATTATAAGATTAGGCAGCTCATTGATAGTAAAATTATTTATATATCATGTGGCAATGAGTTGTATTTCAATCCTATTTTCTCTAAGTAATATTTATGTTCCTATTATGGAACTCCATATTATGTAAACAATGTTAGCCAAATCTTTGGGGGCTCGTTGTCCTGCATAGTATTCTGAGCTATATAATAGGTCCCCTTTCATCCTTGTACCTACACTTAGGGGGAAAGGATGCCATCTCCTTCTTTTCTATCTTTCTGGGATTCACTTTTCCCTTGGTTAAGCAATATCTATCTATTATGTGATATCCAACATACATGAAAATTTTGGTTTGCATTAAGGATCTATGTCTTTGATTATAACCTATTTCATTGTTTGACATTGGGTGTCCATGGTTGATAAAGCTCTCACCTTGGAAACTGAATTTAATGTGCTATCCCTCACAAGGGTTACCTTTTCCCTTCTCACATGATATCTCTTTGCTACAATATCTCTTGATATAATTTGATATATCCCTTTCTTTCACCCCTGGGGGGCAAGGTATTTTCCTTCTTCCTCTATCTAAGGATCTACTTTCCTTAGCTTAGTGGAATTTTTTTATCATATAACATTATTTACTTATACAGATTTATGTTATGACTATGGATACCCTCTTATACGAGAGGTGATTGTCCTAGGTCATCACCTCTTCTTTATTTTTCAAACTATGCTTTTGATAAACTCTTGTCTTTGCTTTGGGTTATAGTTTGACTCCTTCATTCTGAGATTCCTCTTCCTCTTCATTGCAGGGGGATAGATGATTGAATCTTTGGTCCCTCTTTCTTTCGAAGATGACATTTTATCCTAAGCACTCCTCTGTGGTGGGGGTCTTGATGATAAGATATTTTCCTTTTTGAGGATCCTTTTTCCATAAGTGACATATCCATTTCACGATTATCTATGTTCTTAGAGGTAAGGGTCAATACTCTTCGCTAAGGATATTGTGTATATTGTTGTTAAACTGGATATCTCCTTACCTTGTGAAGTAGGTATCCTCTTTATCTTCCTTATCCTTCCTAGTGGGTAGTCATGATAAGGAGGGGGGAATATATATGGTCTCCTTTGTACTATATTTTACATTAATTTACATTTTGCGGCATGATAAATCCTCAGAAGGTAACGTAAATAAGTTGCTAAATCCTGAAGAGACGCATTTTTACTTTTATTTTTTCTATAACCTCGGAAGGTAACGCACATAATTTTCTAAATCCTGAAGACATACACACCCTTTTTAATTTTTCAATATTCTAAATCCTTGGAAGGTAACACACATAAGTTTCTAAATCCTGAAAAGACACGCATTTTATATTTATAGTGATACAAGAATGTGGTTCTATGGATATTTTCAAAAGGCGTCAGAAGACACATTACAATTACAAAACATAGTTTATGGGTGAACCTATTGGGCTCTCCCTCCTTGGTGATTCATGGTAAGTTGGGCATCTTACTAGGCGAGGTAATCACTATCTCTTTTCTCTCTTCTTCGCTTTCATGCTAGTAGGATTAGATCATGAAGCTATGTTATCTATAGTGTTGCTCTTGTCTTGCTTATGTAGTCATGTATGTTTCTATGATTGATTGCTCTTTATTTTTAATATATTTTATGCATGTATGTTGAGTTAAAAACATTTGTCTAGGGGCTCATGTCCTTGACTTAGTGATGTTCTACCTCGTTGTGATCCACTAGAGTCTTTCTTCTAACTTTACTGCAAGCATGTTCGATTTCCATACTTCTGCTAAAGTGGGGGCTTAATGTGTCATCTTAAAATGGAAGAACTTCCATGTTAAGAAAGTTTATCCCTCCTTAGGGGATATTTTTTACCACCATCATATCATCCTCTCATTTCTACACTCTCTCTTGCTTATGTGCTTGTTTAGGACCCTGATTGGGCCTCTCCGGGCACCTTTTATCCCACCTGGCACTTTTTCCAGGGGTTCTGACCCCCTAGGTCAAGGTTGACCTAGACCTTGACCTAGGTCATGGTTGACCTCGACCTTGACCTAGTTTAGGATAAACCTTGACCTTGACCTGGGTCCCCCTTTCAAATCTGGAAGCTTGTCGGCTGCCAGAGGTCATCAAAAATTCATTTTTCCCGCTTCCAGGTCGGCTATTTCAGGTTATGAAGCAATGAATCCTAAATTATATTTAATATAGGTCCTCTTCTAGGGGCATGGGTCTAATTTTAATTTAATTCTCCTATGTTTTCCTCTCTAGAAGATTGTGCCCTAGTTTCATATAAAAGGAAGCCTTTCTCTCTCATTTTCTTTAAGTCTTCTAAGTACAAAAAAGGCTCTAACCAAGATTTTGTCAAGAAGAAAAAGGTTCAAGCATCCATTATTCTACATGTTTCCAATATTTAAAGGTGTTAAAATGTTCCTCTCAAGCATTCAAGCTCTCCATTGAAGATCAAGGATTCAAGCTCTCAATCCTTTAAAGGGATTTGGTTTAAACATTCAAGATTCATTATTCAAACCCTAGATCTAGCCATCATGGTGGTTTGATCTTCCTTCAAGATCCTTTGTGCATCCTCAAAAACTCATTCATTCTCCCTTAAAGGTGGATTCCAAGCATAAAATAATGGAGGTTTATGGTTTCTATTGAGTCTAAGCTTTCATATTTACATACTTGCTTACATTTGCATTACATTGGCATACCTATTCAATATCATGGCTTCATTCTTAGATTCAATTCTACTACTTGCTAGAATTCTATACTCTTTTGATTTCAAGGTCAATTCCTAAATCAGGGTTTGACTAAGGTAAACCCCTCCCCCTCAACAAACAAATCTATTTTTCTTGCAGGTACAGGTTCAGGACTGTGGATTTGAACTCAGATCTGGATACCCTTTTCAGTGAACTATTAGGATTCATGAACAAATATTCTGTCAGACCTGTGCAATTCAAGGTTGAGATTATTGGGCCAGGGGTGACATTTGTGGGTCAATGTCAACCTTTTTCATAAGACAGTGTCAGATCAGAAAAATATTTATGGGTTTTTTCCGTCTCTGTGTTTCTATTCCGGATCAGGCTTCGGATTTTTCAGAAACAGGCTACAGACCTCAGAAAATAGCATTCTTTGATCTCCAATATTTCAAGGTTAGTGCATTCCTCCTATCCATTTCAATTCAAATCCTTAATCATTCTTAATCTATCACACATTTACATTCATTCACACACATTTTAAGAGGGAAACCTAGGATCTCCTTCTTTATTCTTATTTCCAATAGATTGATTCACTTATCCATTGATCCTTTTTGGGTTGATCAATTTGGATCCTTCCTTCGTGCATTTGATAATAAAAGGGAATATATTATTTATCCCTCCACTCTAAACATTAAATTTAAGGTGATAAGTGATTTGAGTATCAAAACACTCTTAGTCTATAAACATCATTTTCTTCTTTACAACATCATTAAATTAACATTAACGATTTCCAACACATTAGGCATAGGATGATCAAAATAAGGTAAATATCTTTGATGAATAGAGGTAGGAGCCTTAGCTTGAGCCCGATCCTTCTTACGACATTCATTGGTAGATTGGTTATGTTTTGTCTTGTTTGAAATGTGTTGAGAAATGGGAGGAACAACAACTGGTTCCTTGACAGGTTCTATAGGAGGATTAGTAGGTTGAAAAGAAACACTAGGAGCTTGATTAAAAAAACTATAAGCAATGGATAAAGCACATATGGAAGGCATAGGAAAAATACCATAGTTAAGATCCATCTAAGGCATGCTTAACTCAACAATCTTGCAATGTTTATAGGCTTGATATGAGCGAAAAAGGTTATCAGGTTGAGAAGAACATGAATTAGGTAATGAAGGCAAAAAGAATTCAAGGGTAGCACAATCCCTAGGCCTAGAAGGTTGATATAAACTATGATTAATTGTTTTCAATTCTTCATCATGAATGAACTTAATACACTTATGGATAGGAGAAGCAACGACATGCATGGCAGTCAACCAAGGCAAACCAAGCTTAACTTGAAAATGATCAAAAGTAGGGACAACAATGAAGGTAGTGTCCACAACTTTACCACAAAGTTCAACAAGAAAATTAATAGAACCAAATGATGGATAGAGAAAACCATTACAAGTTTGGATCTACACATTATATGTATTATAACAATCATGTTGTAATTTCTTCAAAAAATGGTTTTCTTCAGTAATGACATTGACTAAGGATGTAGGATCAACAAGACAACCACGCTTAGGTATCTTAGCAATCCTAGCATAAATGTAGAGGGTACCATCAGGAGATTTAATAGTCTTAGAATCATCAAAGGTGATCAAGAGTTCCCTAGGTCTTTTATTCTTAGGTTGTTTTCAAGGTTTAGGTTGAGGTTTTTTTTTAGGCTTAGGTTGATTTGGCACTTGAAGTTGAGGTTGAGGCAGAGGAACTTGAACATGAGGTTGATATTGAGGCTGGGGTGGAGATACAAGTTGAGACAAAACAACATGCTCCACATGGTTAACAATATGATTGATATCATCCATCTTTGAATCATAAACAATATCCACAAAAGATGGCTAAACAATGGTATTAGTATCATGTGTAGGAAAAGGATTCATATATATTTGGAGGTTTTGATTAGGAGGAGAGACAGAGTTTTTCCCACTACCATCAAAATTATCAAAAGATAAATCATTAGAATCAATTAAGTCTTGAACCTTATGTTTTATAGAATAAAACTTCTCAATATCATGGCCATTCAGATGATGGTATTGACAAAAGGTTTTGGGATCAAAGGATTTGGATGCCATCATAGTAGGAAGAAGAGGTCGAATAGGAGGCAAAGTAATCATATTAGCATTCAACAACTTACTCATAATAG
Source organism: Thuja plicata (assembly GCA_018584345.1). NCBI lineage: Eukaryota > Viridiplantae > Streptophyta > Pinopsida > Cupressales > Cupressaceae > Thuja > Thuja plicata. The sequence goes on from MU227355.1 coordinate 338,275, forward strand.
AATGCAAATATTCATAAAGAGGAGTAAACGTACAATTCAAACAAAAAGTAGTGGATGCAGAAGTGGTATATTTAGATTCAACAACTTGATCAGCAACTCCATTCGCTTGCTTATTTATCTTGACATAGTTGTTAGGTTTTTGAAATTTTTTGGTATTAGGAGTAGCATCACTCTTATCAACTGGAACATGAGTCATTGGAGTGTTTCTCTCAATTTGACTGAATTTTAATTGATAATGACAAAGCATTGCACAAAGTTGTTGAAAAGAGGTAAATTCAGTAAGGAGAATCTTATCTCTAATATCCTTTTGCAAATTTGAAATAAACATATGCTGAATATCAATATCAGGAACAGGATAAGAAATTTGAGCATACAAATGCTTAAATCTACCAATAAATTTAGTCAATTTTTCTTTAGTATTTTGTTTACAATGCATCAAATCAGTTAAGGACACTTGCAGACCAATGTTATTTTGGAACTGTTGGATAAAGGTATTAGCAAGTTTTGGAAATTAATTAATAGAATAAGGAGGCAAGGAACAATACCATTGCAAGGCCTTATCATGAAAATTTCTAGCAAACAACTTGGATAAAATCCTATGGTCATGAGCATAGTCACTACAAAGGATTTGAAATTCTTTAACATGAGTGACAGGGTATCCCTTACCATTGTAATTCTCAAGACTTGGCATATCAACTTGCTAAGGGACAAGAGCACGAATAATGTCTAGGGATAAAGGACTACCCATGTCACATGTAGGAATACTAAACTTGGATTGAGTTAAGGACACAAGTTTTTGTTGTAAAGAGGACACAGTTTGAGCCAGACTAATGATTATGGAATCATTAGAAGAAATAGGAGGCATAGAAACATTAGGAACACTAGGAAAAGTGTAGAAAGGGTGGGAATGGAAGACAAAACTAATGGAACACTTGGAACCATAGTTGGAAGAGGGTTGGAATAGGTAAAAGGAACACTATGGTAAGAAGTTTGTGAGGTAGGTAGACACACCGGTGGAGCACTCACGGGAAGAGATGGAAGTGGAAGATTCAAAGCTAGAGGATTAGAATATGGAAGAGATGTAGTCACTAAAGGAGGAGTATAAGTAGGGATGCTAGGTAAAGGAATAGAAGAAGGTTCCACACTAGTGACATGAGGAGTGATTCCTCGATCTTGAGCTTCTTGAACTAAAGGTTTGACATTTAAATGCACAAGTTGAGTGATACCATGCAAGAGATTAACACCTTGATCACTATCATGAAGGAATTTTTTAAGGGCCTCTATAGCTTGAATAGAATCTTGATTATGGTTTTCTTGAATGAGCAAATTTCCCATTTTATCAAGTTTAATTGAAATTTTTTGGACTTGTTCAGGAGGAACTCTTAAAGAATCATCATCACCATGAGATGAGTGAGAAGAGTTATGCTCTATAAAAGGATTGGAATCATGAGTAATCAAATTTCCATCTGGGATCCTAAGGAAAGGAGAGGAAGACTCAGGATCAAAGGAACCCATAAGTTGGTGACTTCTTCTAACCAGGATATTATAAGTAGTACTAGAGGTAGTAAAGTTCATACACCAATGCAATACAAATGAACTAAATTAGGAAAACACAAGGCTTGAACAAATAAATGTATTTGAATTTTTTCTTTATATGATTTTTTTTAATTTTTTTTTGAAATGTAAATGCAAGAACATAAAAGAAGGCTAATCTAGTATGCATGCAAAATCTAACATGAAATGTAAATCTAACACCACAAAAGAAAGAGTTGTCATAAGCGGGTTCACCAAAATGTAAAGACTTAAAATGTAATAAGGATGAGATGGGTACAAGATACTTGCACATCTAAATAATACCCCTTTACATATAAAAAGTTGGGGAAGGTAAGATTCTCCTCTTAGCCCTAGATTCACAAAGGAAAGATCCAAATTGATCAACCACAAGAAAATGGTCAATGTACAAATGAATCAATCGATTAGAAATAAGAAGAAAGAGGAAAACCTTACATTCCACTTTGGAGGAGAATGTGTAATAGATATGAAAAGATTAAAATCTTAATTGAAATTACTAACCTCAAAGTGTAGCAGATCTGGAAATTGTTGTTTTCTGGTGTCTGTATTGAGTTTCTGGAAATTCTGCAACCTGTCTTGGCCTGGAAACACAAAGACGGAGAAAACCTATAAATAATTTTCTTTTTTGAGCAAGGTCAACCTTGATCCAAATATGGGGGCACAATTGTAACCCTTTATGTCAACTTTGACCTGCACTGCTCTGACGAAAAATATATCCATGGATCCCAAAAAAAATTTGAAAAGGGTATCTGAATCTGCTCTATAATTCATTGGTCTATACCTGTACCTACAAGAAAAAAGGGTTTTTTGTTTGTATGGGGAGATTTTTTCCTTGGTCAAAACCCGGTTTCAGAATTAACCTTAAAATATAATTGAAATTGTAGTGATAAATAAAGTAAATAGAATAATTCATCTTGCTTATGTTGAAACGCTTGTGGAGGATTTGAATCCTTGAATCTACAAGTATGGATGCTCCAAATGGATGTATAATTGTAGGATGTAGGATGTAGGATGTCTCAAATCAATTGCATTTAGATCTTCAACACCAAACTTGAATGGATCTTGGAATAGGAAGAATCTTGAATGGATATGGATGGAGAAATATTCAACAAGAGGGCTCCATAGCGCTTGAATCCTTCAATGGCTACTAATGGATCTCCTTGATGAATTGAATTTTTAATTCTTGAAAGTAGATGATCACTCCTATACATTATGCGTAGATTGTGTGTGTATTATGTGTGTATTATGTGTAGAAAATGAGAGGAGAAGGCTTCCTTATATACTATTTTAGGGAAAAAACTTCTAGAGAGGCCAACATATGAGAAATAAATTCCAATTATGCTCATACCCATAGAAATTGACCTTTATTAAATATATTTTTAAGAGTTGCCACTTCGAAGCCTGAAACAGCCGACCCAGAAGCAAGAAATAATTATTTCCAAACCCAGACATCCAAAAATATTTGGAATTTGAAATTTAGACCCTGGGTCAGGGTCGAGGTTGACCTTGACCTAGGTCAGGTTCAAGTTCAACCCTGACCTAGAAGGTCGACCTTGACCCTGAGGTAAAGAACCTCAAAATCTCATAGCAGGATACCAGAAATAGGTAGGAGAGAAGTGGAAAAAAGGGCAGGACATAGGAAAACCAAATCCAAGTCAAAGACCCATTCAAGGCATTTGACATGACCCCAAACCACCTACTCAGAGGGATAAATGAGTCCTAAATGGAATTGCTTCCATTTTCCTATGATACACAGAGATTTTTATATCCCAGTAGGAATTCATAGCTTCATTTAGAAGCCCAAAAACCTAAGGTCAGCAAAAAACTCAAACTTCTTACCAAACAGAATAAAGGAGCCATTTTCCCTATTTTCTGCCATTTTTGCCTCTGATTTCTTAGTTTTTATTTTTTCATATCCCTGGAGATGCTTCATAAAGGGATTAAACTTTCCCTTACATAGTTTTCTCTAGACTTTAGGATTGTTTTCCCACTTACTGTACTCATCATGTTTTTATCTTCTTAGATCACCACCCATTTTCTCCACCAAGTTCAAGTTTTCCGCATAACCAAATAAAAACTCACAAATGTAGCAAGCTAAATCAAAGAGAATACCTAAAATTGTAGGGAAAAACACCCACAAATCATGTGAAGGTATATCATTAATAGCACTATCACCACCAATATGGCATGCATCTGTACCGATGTTAGGGATTTGTGGTGTTTGTGTCATTTCCATCATTAAAACTAATATTTCCCTCCTTACCATGAGTCATGTCAAATCTTAAAAGGGCATTAATGTTTTCATGTAACTTTTTTTCCCCATGCTAAATATCAATGACATTAGACTTAACACCATAATTAGAAAGACCATCTACCACAATATTCGCTTCCCTATAGGCATGACAGATATACACTTTCTTAAAATACTTTAAAATCTTACAAGCCCTGTTAATAATAGTTTTAGTAGTCCAAGAAGCCTTATTAGTTCCATCTAAGAATTTGATAATGTTATTCGAATCACCTTCAATCCATACATTATCAAAATTTGGATCCTTAGCTAGCATGATGACTTTTAGAGCTCTCATAGCTTCGGCAAAGTGACTGGATGGAATACCTAGAGGTCCCACCACAACAATAATACAAATCCTGTAAGAGTTTCTAATCACCCCACCAAATCCAGTAGGACCAGGATTTCCTTTTGATGTTCCATCAAAATTGACCTTCACTCAGCCATGAGGAAACATCCAAACAACCCCATCCATGGGGTTAGCAATGGTATTCATCAGGGGAGATCAATTCCAGAAATCATCATAATCCTTGACAACATCAGGCCAAGCCTTATCAGGCCTATAAAGAATTTCAAATAGACCCCTAAAGATTTTTTCAGAAACAATAACAAGATTATAATATTTCTCTCTGAATATCATATTGTTGTGTTCCTTCCATATGTTTCAAATTAAGAGAGGTGAAGTCAGGTCCCAGAGGACTTTAGACTTTTGATTTGAGTTGGGACATTTCTATCGATTAAAAAAATCCTCCAGAGTGTTAGGGAAAATCTGGCATAAATTTCGCTTCTGAAAGATGGAAGACCAGACTTTGGAACATAATCTATAGTGAATAAGCAAGTGAAGAGAAGATTATGCATCCCTACAACAAACACAACATCTATTAGGAAAATAAAAACCCCTTTTACTAAGGTTATCCAAAGTAAGGGGCTTATTCTGAAGGAACAGCCAAAAAATATATATTAATTTTAGGAATAAGTTTTTTCAGCCAGGAAGATGCCCAAAATGATCTGGGAATCAAAGTCCCCATTTGTAAGGATATCATCGAAGCCACTAAATACTTTCCATTAGGATTCCTTCCCTAAACAATTATGTCCTTCAAGCTAGTAGAGATGAATTTATAAGAAAGAAGAATACCAATGCCCAAGAGAGATTGGTCAATCTAAGAAAGAGAAATCTAATTGTTGTTTCTCCAATAGTCCTTAACAAATCCCCCAAAGCTATTTTTACAAATGCCACTCCAAATAACTAAGTTATGGTTTTCAACCATGGGTTTTTCCATCAACCAACAATCCTCCCAAAATTTGATTTTACTACCATCACCCAAATTCCACACTCTTCCCGTAGCATCCAAATATTTATCCTTCATAACTGAGTTCTAAATAAAAGAGCCATTTATATAAAAGTCAGCATCAAATTATTCTTCCTTGGAAGGCTGAGCATGGAGATACCTTCTTTTCCAAATAGAACTCCATTCTTATTCTTCTCCAAGCAGTTTCCAAATCTTTTTGGCTAAAAGATCTTTGTGTACTGGTTTGATAGTTCCTATCCCCAGGCCTCCTTGAATTTTGGGTTTGCAAACATTTTCCCAAGCTAGGAGAGGGATGAGTTTTCTTTCTTTAGTGCCAGACCACAAAAAATATTTCTAAATATTTTCAATAGCCTCAGCAAATTTTGAAGGGATTTTTAAAAGGCTAAGAGTATAAATAGGAAGGTTTTGGAGGGTAGATTTGAGGAAGAGAACCTTGCCAGCAAGGGTCAGCAAAGCCCCTTTTCATCCAGCCAGCTTCCTACTGAATCTATCAAGTATTTGGGTCCAAAAGGAGTCGGGTTACTTGAGACCCAAAGGAAGACCAAGATAGGTGGAGGGAAAGTCTATGATAGTGCATCCCAATATCTTTTCAATTCTCTTTTGCCTATCCAAAGGGGTGTTGACAAAGAACAAAGAGATTTTATTCTAGTTTATCCTCTGTCTTGTAGAATCTTCATAGGTATTTAGTGATAATTTAATATTTTTGGCTTCTTTCATAGTCGTAGTCCCCATGGTGATAGTTTCATCAACAAACTTCTCATGAGAGAAAGTCAATGTAGAAGAGGTAGGCTTGAGATCTTGAAGTTTGCCTTTAGCCACAAAGTGTTGGGCATACCTCCCCAAGCTTTTCACCTTGATTATAAAGAGAATGGGAGATATTGAATCTCCCTAACAAAGACCCCTGGAGGGTTTAAAGAACTGAGATAGGGATTCATTAATAATGACAACAGCACTGGCAATACAAACTAACTGGCTAAAAGTTGGATCACTCTGTCTCCAAAATCAAAAGCTTTCAAAATTTTGACAAGAAAATCCCAATCCACCATGTCAAAAGCTTTAGAAAGATTTATTTTAAGAAAGAACCCTTGCTTCTTAGAAGCCTACAAAAATTGGATGTTCTCATGAACAACCACTATGGAATCAAGAAGCTGCCTTCTAGGAACAAGCCCATTTCGCTAGGGGAAATAATCAGCAGAAGGATAGCCAGCATTCTGGTGGTTAAGACTTTATAAATAATCTTGTAAAAAGAGTTACAGAGCCTAATGGGTCTAAAATTAACCAAGTAATCCACCTCGGGGACCTTTAGAATGAGCACAATGAAAGTAGTGTTAAATTCTTTAAGAAAACTCCTAGAACCAAAAAAAAATTGAACGCATTAGAAATATCCTTTTCAACAATATGCCAGAATTTTTGAAACAAGAACATAGGAAAACCATCTGGTTCTAGCGACATCTCACCCTCAAAAGAAATGATAGAATTTCTAATTTCCTTAAAAGAGGGAATAGTAGTTTGGGCCTTATTGATGACATATATTTTTCCATTAGTATACAAAGGAAAACCATCAGTAATGACTACACTGAAAGATAGGTTTTAGCATAACCCGACAAAATAGTCTATAGTGTGAACCGAAGACACAATTTGCAAGGGCAACCAGAAATTGGTTAAGTGGAACCCGACAGGAGTAAACTGACAGAGGAACCCAAAAGCACAGTGCAAACCAATAGAGCTGACAAGAGAGGAACCCAAAATCACAAGGGAACTTGACCGACAGACTTTCAGTTCAAACCGAGCATCAGACACTGAAAGTCAATTATGTCCTGAGAAATGTGGATCTAACTTCCACATCAGATAAAACACTTATGTTTTATATTTAGAGTTTTGATTTGATTTAAAACCATTTCTTGAGAAACAAGAAAGATAATTGTAATTGTTTTAATCAATCTAATTGATTAAAAACATGCAAACTAGGAGATCAAGGTCAAGTTGTAAACCTTTGATCATAGAGTTAAGTTTGTAATACGTGAAACTAAAAAGGTCAAATATATTGTATAAATAGATGTATAATCATTCTTTGTTTATGGATGTGAGGATGATAGTAGCCAAGGAGCACATCTATGGATTAGACTAAGAGTTTCAAGAAGCAGAGCAACAAAAGATGAATTTGGTTATCAAGAACCAAGAACCAAGGCTACCAAGCAATAGAGGTATTAATCAATCACATTAGGTGATACATTATACATATAATCCTTAATGGATTTGTAATCAGAAATTTTAGATTGCATACTCTAAGGTCAATGAATATTTTTGTCTACATTCTAACAAGTGTAGAAAATAGAAGAAATCCTCTCAAGAAAGGTGGATTTAACAATCCTATTGTAAATATCTTAATTGAGTGCACACTAAATAGTGTTTCTAAGGCTCTTAATAGATTGGACCTTAACCAATCTCCACATAATACTCCTAATAGGGTAGATCATCAGAAGTGATCAAATTGTAAGCCTTAACTAGCCCCTTCCAATCTGTAGATAGTGAATTTTTGTGGGTTTCATCCCCACCATAGTTTTTACCTTCTAATAGGGGTTTTTTGCATTACCATATCTTGTGTTACGTGTCAATTAATTTCATGAATGTTTTTATGAATATCTACATACAATTAAGATTATAAATTGATATCACATGCATAAAGAAAGAATATAATACATGATCAGTAAAGAAAATATTTGAATACATAAGGTTAAAGGTTAATTAACTAAAAAATTTAGAGGTATTGATTCACCCCTCCCCTCTCATTACATACTTCCCATTATTTCCAACTATTGGTATCAGAGCTAGATCTCTTATTTGGAAAAGTTTAAAGACTTAAGAGAAAATATCATACAATGGAGAAGTACAAGCTTGAAAAGAATTTTGAGAATCAAAAGCTAGAGATACAAACCTTCTATGAATGATACAAAGCTACAAGAATCAAGATGAGAGATCTACTGGATGAAATGAAAGTTATGGCAGCTTGGAACAATGAAGGAAGCATCACAAGTCTGAATCTACAGATACCAGATTTATTTGAGTCATCAGGATCTACATCTAGCAAAGCATCAAACGCATCTAAAGGAAGTATCACAAGTATGAATGAAAGGAATCAACATATGATAGAACAAGTCAAGATACTACAAATCAGTCAAGAGACATAGATGGTAAGATTGATTGATGTCATGAACAATGATAGAGAAGCTGAGAAAGAAAGAAAACTAGTTATTGATGATAGGAGAAAGATCACTGAAATGCTACAAGAAAAAGAGTCAGAAATACAAAGAATTATTGAACATCATCATGAGATCACCAATCAAATTATTCTTATGAGTCAAGAGGAAAATTGAAAGAATACAAAACTCATTGAAATAATAGAAGCCATTGGTTAGCTAAGAGAAGAAAATGAAAAACTGAAGCATGAAGTAAAAATTCAGAAACAATACAATGATATGATGAAGAGAGATGAAGAAAGTATAAAAAGGATGGATGATTTTCTGGATGGACAAAGAAGAGTCAACAAAAAAATATGACTAGGGTATACCAAGAATAAAGAATCACCATACCAAGTTGATCCAAAGAATGTGTACACAAATCCAAGACCAAAGAAGTTGTCATGCAATCACTTTGAAGGTCAGGCCAAATATCAAATGTTTGCAGGAGAAAAATGAAAGGTATTCCTAAGTCCACACCCTCATTCATAGGAAATTGTTATAAATGTAACAAGAAAGGACATAAAGCTTATGAATGTAAATCTGAGGTGAAAAAACCAAAGAAGGAAACCTACATGGACAAATACTGTCCTACTTGAAAAATGCATGGGCACACATCTCTTGAATGCGGGAAATAGAAAAAGCAAGCATGGAAACCTAAAGATCAAGAAAATGCTTATCAATCGAAAAGATTTAGTAACTCGTATGTTTGGAATTACAACACATGGGCAAACTACACAGCATGTGGAAGATTTGGTCACATATTTGCAAACTGCATGAGGAAAAATGGACAAGAAAGTCTAGAACCTGGACTAACCCTAGAATGGCATGCTTACACTGTCATAGGGTTGGTCATCTAAGAAAGGACTACAGAGACCAAATGACAGAGACAAGCACATTTCCCAATGACAATACCATTGAAGACATCGGAGGATGAGAAACAAAATGTGGAGGAAAGCTACAAACACTGTTGAAGCAGGACTGACCAATGCAATTGGTGACACCCTATCTAATGGATCGGGTGACATCACCACCCCCACCTAAAGCAGAACAAGTAAGTATGGAAATGCATTATACCAAGTTATATTTTTCATCAGTTCCATTATACATAGATGAAATGCCAAACTAGCATCATTAAAGATGCACTATGGTATTACTTGTTCTGAATATGTGGAAAATAATCTTGTCAATCAATACATACCAAAATGCATCAGTGTAGATACAAGGCCTAGTTGTCAATACTTACCGATAATCATCGATGAACATATAAAATCTAATTTCCTATTGTAAACTAAGATCCATCGGCAATCATGTGAGTTGACAATGTCGTCTTTGCCATACACCAAAATCTGTTGCTGAACGTAACAACTTGAAAACTACCCCAAAGCATCGTGTTCTCACCAAAAGTGTTAGTTGTGTATCACTCAAAAACTCCATCTTCACATGCCGAGAAGTGGATGAGCATTAATGACTTGACTTAGGGAAAAGTATATAAATAGATGATGGAAGGGTTTCATTTTTTACACAATAACTAGAGCGAAGAGACAGAGTGAAACTTGAGCACGAAGTGACCCAATTGTAGATTGACTCCAACTTGATTCACCACACTCTAAACAGATTCCTAACAGCTACAGAGGTTGAAGTAAGTAACAAAGATAACCGAGAACTCTATTTTAATTTATGGGAAAAATCTCTAAAATCTGAAACAATGGCATCAACTTCAAGACCCTCCAATATCAAGAATGATAAGAAAAATAAGGTCAATCGAATCAAGAATTCCACTTGTGAAGAACCTCATTACAAAATATGTCCTGAAGTTGCTTCACAACCCAATAATGCTGGTGCATTCTCTAGTATACCAGCTAGGGTTTTTCTTGTTGAAGACATGCGAGCTTACATGCACTGCAAGATTGTAGAAATAGGAGACTTGGAAGTTGAGAAAGCTTACAAGAAGATTTTCAATGATGATGGGACTAACAAGGAAGATCATAAGCACATTGTAGTAAAAGCGCTCACAAATTCTCTATGGTTCCCAAATGAGTTCAAAACTGAATGGATTCAGTTAGTACTGAGCAAACTTCATGACCAAAAGATGTGGCTAGATGAGCCTAAACTGATAACCAGGGATGTTATACATGTTGTTATCGGTTATCCCATAACTGAGAAACCCAAGGCACTTAAGCACCCTCCTTGAGTTGATATTGAGAAGAACACAAGAGTTGCATGGGATGGAAGAGGATTAAAGGTATCCACCATCAATGATGATGAACTAAAATTTGGAGCATGTCTCTTAGGATACAAGTTATCTTAGGCTAGCAAGTTGAACAACATTGCATCTGGAGCAGTGGATACAATAGATAAAATTGTCAAGAAGTGATTGCAGTTGGACCTATCAGAACTACTACTCAGACAATTAGATGAGAACATGAGGACAATCAAGTTTGCAAAGACCAACTCATGTAAGTTTAGATCACTTATAATGTGTATATTTTTCTACTTCTAAGAAACCTTCCCATCTATCAGTAATGTGAAATGGGACACTAACAAACTAGTGACAGTTCAAATAAGTGAATTCATCAAGTCACTTGGGGACAATTTTGAGTCAGTTATGGATGGGTATTTATCTAGATTCAAAGATAGAATGAAAGAGAGAATGAGAATACCAGAACAACTGGTAGAGAAATACAAGACTGACATTTGTTTCTTGGTGGACACCGATACCACCCTAATCAAGCTAGTTGTACCAAGGACATCATGGCTAGCACCACTTGATTATGAGGTCAACATAGATCAAGAAACCAATTCCATTGAAGTATTGATAAATGAACCATTGGACAAGTCACAACCTAAGTGTGGAGCTTATGAAGAAGAAAAAGAAAGGATTAAAAATGGATTAGTTGTGAAAAAGATTGACAAAAATAAAGATAAAATGCTTAAGACTTTAAAGAAAAAAAATTGGTAACTGAAGAGGAAATAGAACAAACAAAAGAAACTAAGGGTTAGTCACTCATTGGTGAAGCTAAGAAGGTGAGTGACTCAAAATCCATAGATTCTACTACACCACTTCCACCACTAGAAAAGAAACCTAGGACTACTATTGCATCTAGGACCAGGAGTCAGACAGCAAAGGATGTAAGTCCTTCACCAATCAAGAAAGGTCAAGTAAGGACCTATAAAAGAAAGCCTTCTAATGAGAAAAAGACACCAACAAAGAGAAGAAAGTTCCTAATAACTAGAGAAGATATAGAGGACATAGAGAAGGATGAATCTGTACAATCTATCAAAGACACACTACCTTAAATAATTGATGAGGTATGTAAATCAATCATCAATAAGGGTACATTAAATGACCCTAAAATTAGAAAATAGCTAACTCTGGACACCAAGGACCAGAATAAGCTAGAAGATGCAATCATTACAGTGATGATCAATTTCAAATATGTTCTAATACAGTTTGAATACAAAATTCCTAAAAAAAAATTGAAAAGATTGTTGTCTAGGTGGTCATATGCACTAAAAAAAGAAAAACAAATAAGGGAGAGAGCCCTAGTGTCAGTCATGCCACCAGAATCATAGATGGAAGAGATTAAAGAAATGATGAAGGAACATTCCAAAAGGTTCTCACCAAAGTTAATAGCCTACCAAGTGCTTCAAGAACATCTAATTGAGCTAGACAGGAAGAATGAGGATGAATGGAGAAATATAATTGATATACCTAAAAAGGATACAAGTCCCGAGCCTCAAATAGCTCTCACCAATAAGATACAGAATAAAGATGATCAAGATAAATAGAGCCCCAAACACATTCTTATAACTAATGAAGATGTTAATGAAGAAGAAGTAAAGACAAAATCCAACAAGGATATGGATATTGCTGATGAAATATGGCCAGATAATATTGTTATTGACATCACCGATGATCCTGCAAATGAGGTGAAAGCAGATGAAGATATAACAGTTACATCAGATCAGCCCAAACAACAAGATACTGTTATTGATGTTGTAAAGGCAGACATACCAGGCCAAATACCATTATTGATTTAGGTAATCAATATAATCTCATAGAAGGAGAAGACCCTTGATCCTGATGCACGCATACCCGAGGATGCAGGGGAAGGAGAAAAGAAAGACACAACCGATGACTAGAATATCATCAGAGGGGATCGAAATGTAACAAATGAAAATTTCACACAAATAGATGGAGATCAAATAGAAAAAGATGCAAAAAAGAAAAATACAGATGAAGTGTAGAAGGATACTAGTGAAGGAGACAAAACCAAAGATGCCACTCATACAGACACCAAAGGAGATGCTGCAGGTAATGTAAAGGTTGATGTGGAGATGTCCACTCACAACCAGAAGGTAAAGACTGGAACACAGCAACAAAAAGGCACTACTCCACTGATAACCTCATCTAGAACATCAGACCAAGCAGAGAAGCTAGCTATGGTTCTGCATACAGGTGCATCACAAAAGAAGAAGAAGAAGAAGAAGAAGAAGAAGAAGAAGAAGAAGAAGAAGACCAAGAAGAATAAGTTGGAGGTCACAATTGATGAGATCATTGTAATACTAAAGTGTGATCCAAACACATTGGACTTTGAATCTCTCCAAGAATATGGAGAAATCTGTCAAATAAAAGCTTTGCAGGAAAATCTTAAGAAGGAGCACTGAGACCCCTTAGTACTGGAAACCACAAGGGATATCTTAACACATATAGTTCTTGACATTGATGTTGATCACAATGCACCTATCCTAGATCAACTTTTTGTTCTCACAGTCGTCATCACAACACAAAATACAGATGCAGAAAATGCGATTGAGGAACGAGTAGAATAGAAGTTCCAATACAAACTGACAAAAAAGATCATCCAAGAAGTGGTAGAGAAAAAGGTAACACTTTCAAAACTAGCTGATGAAATAGATCCAATCATTAATGAAGCTATTTCCTTAATACAAAAATTTTGCACTTTGGATAAATTCACTAAGGACAATAGTGAAAAGATAGCAAATTTAGATTCATATCTAAATACCAATGCACAAGGTCTAACCAAAGATGACAATGCAATTAAATTGCATTATGAGAAGATGATAGAGATCAAATGGTTAAGGCAAGAACTGTGGGAAGAAGAATCACAATTCAGAGAAGAGGTTACCGAGCTATAGTATCAACTATTACCCAACCTCACACTTCTACAACAACACATAAGTTTGGCAAGACAGCTAATTGTCACCCCCGAGACTCTATAGCAGACAACATCTATGACATGCATGCCAGGATTACACTAGAGCATATGGCTCTTGAGCATCTAAAGGAGAAATGGGAGAAGATGATAGAGGATATGAAGACCTCTCACTCTCATATTTTTGATAAGTTATAGGTATACACCTTTGCCCTTACTATCAAAAAAAGTGGAAAATGATATGTACAATAGGGGAAATCATATGTACAGTACATATAGCACAAAGGGTAAAGACAAGGTGAAAAGGAAGAAATAGTGTAAATAAAAGTGTACATACACATATACTATACTATACTGGCGTATGCATAGCGGAAGTCATGAAATGACTAAGTAATATACATGGTGGACATACTATAAACATTTTTAGTATTTTGCACATATTAGTTTTTGATACTAATGTCAAAGAGAGATATTGATGACATATATTTTTCCATTAGTATACAAAGGAAAACCATCAGTAATGACTACACCGAAAGATAGTTTTTAGCACAACCCAATCGAATAGTCTATAGTGTAAACCAAAGACACAATTTTCAGGTACAACCGAAAATTGGTTAAGTGGAACCCGACAGGATTAAACTGACAGAGGAACTTGATAGCATAGTGCAAACTGACAGAGCAAACAATAGAGGAACCTGATAGAGAAATGGAACCCGACTGACAGACTTTTAGTTCAAATCGAGCATCAGATACTGAAATTCGATTATATCCTAAGAAATGTGAATCTAATTTCCACATTAGATAAAACACTTATGTTTTATATTTAGAGTTTTGATTTGATTTAAAACCATTTCTTGAGGAATAAGAAAGATAACTGTAATTTTTTTAATCCGTCTAACTGATTAAAAACATGCAAACTACGAGATCAAGGTCAAGTTGTAAACCACTGATCATAGAGTTAAGTTTGTAATACGTGAAACTAAAAAGGTCAAATATATTGTATAAATAGATGTGTAATCATTCTTTGTTTATAGATGTGAGAATGATAGCAGCTACAGAGCACATCTATGGATCAGACTAAGAGTTTCAAGAAGCAAAGTAGCAAAAGATGAATTTGGTTATCAAGAACCCAAGAACCAAGGCTACCGAGAAATAGAGGGATTAATCAATCATAATAAGTGATCAATTATACATGTAATCTTTAATGGATCTATAATCAGAAATTGTAGATTTCAGACTCTCAATTCAATGAGTATTTTTGTCTACATTCTAGCAAGTGTAGCAAATAGAAGAAATCCTTTCAAGAAATATGGATTTAACAATCCTATTGTAAATCTCTTAGCCGAGTGCATACTAAACATTGTTGCTAAAGCTCTTAATAGATTAGACCTTAACCAGTCTCCACATAATACTCCTAATAGGGTAGATCATTAGAAGTGATCAAATTGTAAGCCTTAATCAGCCCCTTCCAATCTGTAGATAGTGAAGTTTTGTGGGTTCCATCCCCACTGCATTTTTTACCTTCTAATAGGGGTTTTCTACATTGCCATATCTTGTGTTATGTGTCAATTACTTTCATGAATGTTTCTATGAATATCTACATACAATTAATATTATAAATTGATATCACATGCATAAAGAAAGAATAGAAGATATGATCGGTAAAGCAAAGATTTGAATACATAAGGTTAAAGGTTAATTAACTAAAAGTTTTAGAGGTACTGATTCACCCCTCCCCTCTTAGTACATACTACCCATTATTTCCAACAATTATTATGATTTTGATTAATAATACTAGGAAGAGTGTCAATAATTTTTTCCTGCTCCATAGCATCAAGGGTATGATTAGAAAAATACCTTAGAGCTTCATTTATGATATCATCTTCTTTATCAATTTTACCTCGGTCAGAAGATAAGGAATAAATTTTGTTGGCCGCTTTGTTCTTGAGGGTAGTCATATGGAATTATTTAGTATTATTGTCCCCCTTGGCCAACCATAGGGCTCTGAATCTTTGCCTTTAGAAGACTTCTTCTTTGGAAATGAGGTCATGATATTTAGTAAGGACATTAGATTCCTTCTCTCTAAAATTAGGAAAAAGGCCTTCCTATTGGATATTTTCCTAGATGTCCTTCAACTCCATCTGGGCATCAGACTTCATAAGAAAGATGTTGCCAAATATTTCCTTGTTCCATTTTCTGACTTTGTCCTTAACAATCCTTAGCTTCTTACTAACTTTGTACATAGTTGACCCATCCAACTTGGATTTCTACCATTCCTTGACATTATGATTAAGAGAAGGATGCAAGAGCCACATTTTCTCAAATCTCAACAGGAAATTCTTCTTGCAATTAATAGGATCAAGCATCAAATAAATATGGTAGTGATCAGATCTAATATTAGTGATAGAGGATAAAGAAAAAAAATATCTAACAATCCATTCACTAGAAATAAGGGCCCTATCTAAGAAGACCTGAATGAGATCCTTACACACTCTTCTATTAGACCAGGTATAATGTATTCCTTGAAGATCAACATAAATAAGAGCCTGGTGGTTTATAAAATCCATGAGTTCAAGTCTCCCATTGAGGTGAGTGGGCAGCCCATCATACTTTGTATTATCTCTAAGAGGGGTATTAAAATATCCCATAATCATCCCTCAAATATTAGGGAATTTGACTCTGCAATCTGAAAGCTTGGCCCAGAATTTAGCTCTACCAGTCTTAGTATTGGGATCATAAATATTAGAAATGACCTAGGAAAAATTATCTCTAATATTATGAAACATCACAGACACCAAGTTATCATCTTCAATAACTAAACTACCTCTAATCAAATTTTGATTCGAAAAAAGATAAGTACCTCTAGATGCTCCATCAGAGATAATATAAGAAACACCACAATTCTTAAAGAGCTTAACATTTTCAACTTTTCCTTTACTCATCTTAGTTTCCCTAACCAAAACAATATCAAGCTTGTGATCTTTGACTAGGTTACGGAGAACGTCTTTCTTATGAGGCGCATTAATCCCTCTAATGTTCCTATATAGAATCTTCATATTTTACTAGGGGATAAGGCATCCTAGATGACAAGTTGTCTTCCATCCACAATATCATTCATGCTTTCGATCTCTCGAGCAGTCTTCAGGGGTAGTTTTCCTTGTTTTTTCTTGATATTACCAATATCTGCTTTATCATTTTTATTTCTTCTTGTGGAGACTCCCCCTTGAGGAGCCTCTCCTTTTTCCCCCTTCAATTAACCGAGGCCCACAAGATCTCATCTTTAGGGTTTTTTGGTTGAGTTGTAGACTCACTTCTACTAGGAGTCTGAAAGGGAGTCTTAGGAATAGAGGAGAGATCTTCCCCAGAAACCTTTATGCCTTGCAACTTAACATTACTTCTATTAAGGATATTGCATCCCTGGGCATCCTCAAAGATGTTCATATTTAGACTTAAGATACCTTCAAAAGAGTGAGCATCATCCACTCTAGAACATGTACCATTCTGAATGACCAAATTTTGTTGTGATTCTAAACATTCATTTATTTCCCCTTCTTCTAGAGAAGGTGCTAGGGCATTTTTTTAATTTCCTTCCCCCAAAATTTGATCTCCCTTAATCTAAATAGGAGTGGAGGAATAAGAGTCATTATCCTCCTCCTGGATATTTCCCTTTACCATCTCCATCATAGGATTCCCATTGTCTGGTGGTTTTTTCCCTTCTATGTTATTTTGTTCTTGCCCATAAATTGAATCTTCACTCATATCCTTGACTCTCCACACCAAGTTCTAATCTCTAACTAGGCTTTTATTAGGGATCAATTTCTCCTGAAACTTCTTGGAAGGGAAAGACTTCACCTAGTGGCCCGATATTTTACAGGAAAAATAAAAAAAGGGTAGGGATTCATATTCAACTAGGTGAGCCCGTTTCCCCAACTTAGAAACAATTTTAATGGATTGCGTAAAATTAGAAAATGGGTACACATTGATATGGATGTGGGCCTATACCAACCTAGATTTGGAGGCTGTCATAGGGTCCATCAAGAGGAACTCTCCAAAATAATTCTCTATTCCCTTAAAGACCCCTTCATTCCAGTATTCCAGAGCGAGTCCCAAAAGATGAATCTAGACTAGAGCTGAGACAAAGAAGGAGTCACTTAGGGATAGATTAGGAGTCCATTTCTCAAGAACCAAAGATGAATTTCCTAAAATCCATGGACCCCCACATAAGGCTTTGCCAAAGTCCTCTGAATTGTTAAAAACAAAGGAGAAAAAACCTTTTGGCATGGCAGAAATATCCACCTCTCCATTCAAGAGCCATTTTCTCATGATGAAGCTTCTAACAATTTTGATATTTTCTCTAGGACCAGAAATCTTCCCTACCAGAGTTAAGGCCATAATAGAGATAGAGTGATCAATAAGGGAATCTGGAATACAAATTATGAACACCCCTTTAGAGGGTTCTGATAAATTGCTTACCTCCAGGAAACTTGATTTCCCAGACGATTTGACACCAAACAAGGAGGACCATGGTCTTTCCTTCTAAGGAGCATCGTTCCCCTTTCATGGGTGGAAAAGATTACCACAATCCCATGTGAACCTGTCTTTTGAGTTATTCTCGCCCTCTACACAGTTTTTCACACTATCCCTAGCTTGTTTAGAATCATTCTTGATTCAAAAGAGGGGCCAAGGTGACCCACCTGTAGAGCGTCAGGGCCCCCACAAACACCATTTTTGAAAGTCAAATTCCCTCTCGGTCATTGCATTCCACTTGATACTTGCTTCCAATTTTCTCCCTTAGCATTATTATGTTATGGATGATGATTTTTCTCTTCAAATGGGAATTATGGTTTTTTTCTAGATGGTGGATGAGAATGGAGTGAAGGGTTCAATTTATAGGTCAAGAAGAGGTGGAATAGACGGTCAAGATGCAAACTTGAGGAAGGGTAGAGATGCATTTGAGAGAGAGCACATGGATTGTGCTTTCTCAAATGTCTCTCATTGTGGCAAGTGTCGCAAGGAGATAAGATTGAAATAATGGGGGAATGTGACCATTTTGGGAGATGTGAGAGGGGACAAGAATATAAGAGGTGGATGGAGTGTGTAAGAGTGTAAGAGAATTTAATTCAATCTTAAATGAATTTGATTAGGGATTTGAGGGATGTGACATGAGGGTTGACTTGGGTGAGGGTTAGGATTTCTTAATCCATGAATTATGATTGTGAAAATGTTTAAGGGGTGATTAGGCTTGGGATTAGGAGTCAACTCAAAAAATTAGGAGGATGTGATGGGAGGAGAGAGAATGAGTGGAGGGGATAATTAGTTAATCAAGGCCAATTAACTAATTACGAGAGGTTAGTATGTGTGAATGGGTTGGGTTGAGTTGGAACCATGGGTTGGGTGGTTGAGATTTGGTTTAGTTAGGGGTGAAAGTTAGGATCCATGTTCTCAAATTGCATTAAATGTATTATTTAATTCACAAATTAGGGGAAAAGGGATTTATGAATTAATTTAAATAGATAAAGGTGTTTATTTAAATTAATAGAGGAAGGGGGATTTAATTAACTAAATGATTGTGGGTTGTCATTAAGTTAATTGGACAGTAATTAATTAATTGTATTAGTTAATTTGGGGGTGGAAAAATTAATTAATTTATAAATATTTAATCGATATTACCCTTGGAGAGGACTCAATTTGATTACAAATTTGTGTAATTAGATTTAGGTATCTACATTTTGCCCCTCTTTGAAATAGTGTTAGTGTAAGAAATGATAAGGAAGAGAAAAAAAGATCTTGTTTAATCTAATGAGCAAAGTGTGAGGAAATGCATACCATGAAATAAACCAAATCTAGAAGCATTCACCATACAATATGAGACAATATTTTTGAAGGGGGAAAAGCATAAAAAAACCCCCGTGATATTATTATGAATGGGCCAAAAAGCCTAACAGAGAGAGAGAAAGAGAATGAGAGCAAAATGCTCATACAATGCTTCAAGAGAATGAGAATGAGAAACTAAGTGTTGCAAGTGAATGAGAAAGAGTAAAGAAGCATCTCTTATGTAGAGATGAGAAGAAAGGAGTTGAATGTAACTCCCATGTGCATGTGAGCCACATTCATAATGTGTGTGCCACTTGTGCTATTTCCTCTTAAGGAGGAATCTAGAATAAAAGGAAATTACAAATAAATATTATGTCCTCACACATGGACAAGAGGACATTTGTTCATGTAGGGATTCTATAGGAATCTCCTACTTACATAATAAAT
>MU227355.1:367800-382063 GCA_018584345.1 Thuja plicata
CCAGAATGAAAGAACCCCTGGATCAATGAACAAACCACCATGACGCCAATACAAAGGAGTGAAAGGAAGTGACCACTGAAGAAATAAACTCAAAAGATGAGGTGTCACTGGAAGGCAAAGATGATGCTCAAAGGAGTAGACATGAGGATCCTGAAAGGAAACCCCCAATGTAGGTGGTATGACAGGTGTGTTGACACTGTCAGGAGAGAGGAGATGAGTGTCCTCTGTAGAATCCTCAACAACTGCACCTGGTGGCTCGATGAATGGAGCTGGAGGGTCTGGCAGTGCTGAAGAAGAGTAGAACCCCCAACAAGATGAGGTGAGGTAGCCACAGAAGTGGTCTCAGGAACAACACAAAGGTTCAAGTGACCTGACTGTCCCACATGATGCTCTCGCATAAGAGGAGAGTTGTGCTTCGATGATGGAGATGGTGGAGCAAAGTGTGAAAAGGTGTAGAGACAGGTGGAATGATCAACCGTCCCTATAGAAACAATGCCACCTATCACACTATCCTAAATGAAGACTGAATCTGGCGTGAACTCAACTATTTTCCCTGATCCACTGTGTGTAAACTGGTAAATTGAGAGAAGGTTTGCAGACAGAGATGGAACATACAATACATCATTGAATGTGCCATCCTAAATATGTACAAAACCTTTCTCGTAGACTGGCATAACAGTGTTATTCCCCATGAGAATGTGGGGAATAGGAGAAGCCTCAATAGAAGAGAAGATCTCCGGAGAAGATGCCATATGGTGAGAAGCACCTGAATCCAGTATCCAAGGGACCTAGGAAGGGGATGCAATGGAAGCCCATAATCCATGACCCTATCCAAATGTTGAAGATGAGGTAGAAGACTGAAAAGCAGACCCCTGTGAGGTGGAAGAGGATGGAGAGGAAATAGTGCTCTTCTGAAGGAGAGCTTGCAAATCTGCAATCTGTTTCTCATAGCCATCAAATCTCTTCTAAAAACAATGTGACTCATCATGAGGCTCCTTATGACAATAGGAACATGTAGGGTTCTTAGTCTTATGTTTCTCCTTCTTAGAAGAATATGGTGGGCCAGTAGAGTGCTCAGAAGAGGAATTAGATATCTGCTTCGGCTTTGGATTCTGTGTATCCTGAGATGTCTTGGCAAGCAATGCCTGTGACTGTAAACCTGTAAGAGAATCCATCTGACTAAGCTTGGACTACTCACGAGTTAACCTATCATAGAAGGTCTCAAAAGAGGGCATAACATGAAATGCACCTAGTGCATCCATAGTGGAGTAGAAGGTAGAAGTGAAAATCTGATAAGGGCCATGAAGCTTTGAGAGTATCAGAAAGATACACTCATCATCTGACTTCATCTTTCTAGCAACCCGTAAAATAGATCGAAGAGACTTGAACTTCATCAGGAAGTCCTCAATGCTAGTGAATGATTCAGGTACCAAGGAGGTGAACTCTACATCTATCTGGAGAACCCTGAACTAATTCATTGTGCCAAACAAGGTGGAAAACTTGTCCCACATATCCCTAGGTGTGGTCAGCCCATCCAGGTGGAACAACAACCCATCTAAAATATTCATGAAAATGAGGCCCATTTCCTCATCCATCCTATTTCTATGCATAAGGTCCTCATAAGGCCTCTGTAGAACTGGCTGAGTCACATCGAGGCATGACCATAGCCCTTTTTCCATAAGCAATATGGTCATCTTCCCTTTCCAAGTGTGATAGTTGTGAGGTGTAAGGCGAGCGATAGAAGAGTCCATCATTGAGAGAAGGTAGATAGAAGTACAAGGGTCTCTTTGAAATAAATGACAGAAATAAAATTTTCACCCCCCACAAAGTATTATACTATCTCCCATACACTTCAAATAAGTATGTAATAAAAAAAAACAAGGAAAAAACCTGATTTTCAGATGCCTCCACTTTGACGCCAAAAAAGTTGATCAAATGGAAAAATTTGAAAATAAAACCAGCATGGTTGGATTAGGCTTGAAAAGAGCTTTCCAATGATATATCACACTTCAATTTTTGATACCGTATGCAAAAATTTCTCAAAAATGGGTGCCAATTTTCCAGCGCCAAAAATTTGAAAATTTCCAAAAAAGCCCCTTGCGGCACCGAAAACTGCCCACTAAGCAGTCAAAACCACTTGTGTAGAAAAAAACCACCTTCGTACCTTTTGTGCTCAAATCTCAGTGTCTCGCGCCTTGAAAAGCATGCCAGGTTCGTACGGCCCTCTTTCCATAAAAAATTGCCACAGCTTGCTCCGGTACCCAAAGGTGGTCAAATTTTATATCAAAATTTGTCTGAACGATCCTCTGAATCCATTGATGAGGTCAGTTTCAACCCAAAATGCGTCCAATAAAAAAATTTCCCCAGATCCAATAAAAAAAACTCTTCAAAAACTTGAAACCCTTAACCTCAAAACCTGCTTCAAAAACACCAGAATGGGCAGCAGCAGGGGAGCTCTGATACCATGTAGGATTTGAGAGATACAAATGCATAGAATACCAAGAATACCTGCATGCAAATAACCTATTACAGGAGAGAAGCAGAAAGAAGCAAAAGGCAGAACTCAGAAGTTACTCAAAAATGAGAGCAAAATTATGATCTGAGTTAATTGAAAAAAAGATTTACAAGGTTCAACCTATAAAGGTGAACAAAACCCTAAAGCCTAAAAAATCTAGGTTGCACATTATAATTAATAAAGATATTAATTATAATGCACCTAAGAGATAGCTTAAGAAAATAGAGTAATAAATAACTTAATTAATTAAACTGAAATGATTTAATTAATAAGTGTAAAATATAATTACTCTAACAGTATATTCTTATTCGATTGTACGCATGTGCACTGGTGCTCTAATCAACTGTATATCTATGTTCTGTTCTATTTTCCATACTCAGCCAAATTTTGATTTTCAAAGTTTGTGAACATACTTTTCAAAACTTCATATGACTTTGTTTCCATAATAAAAAACACAAAAATAGTCATATAAACCCTGAGTGTCAACTTTCCAACAATCTCCCCCTTTTTCATTAATGGAAACAAAGGATTGTGGCCAAGTTACTTAAACTTTTGACTTAACAACAAAAACTGTAAGTTTACTATACATTTTACTCCTTTATATACTCTACTCCCCCTTTGACATTAATGAAAAAGGTGCCAAAAAATAAAGTCCCTAAGTACTTACTCTGAGTACACATCTGGGTATGCAATCTAAAGATTCTTGATTTCTTGCTGCCAAAATGCCTTGAGTGCATCAACAGTATGAAGATGGTCGCATAATGTATATGTGAGCTTCTCCATTTTTGTTAGATCCATGCAGGGGCCTTGATCATATGTGACAATAGTTACATCAATTTGTTTGATGTTCTCATTTAATATAGCTAAGGAGGGTGCAAGTGTATTTCTCAGTTGGGTTTCCTAGTCCTTATCTTGCTGATCTCTATCTTGGCTTTTTCAATCTTGTCTATCTACCCTTGATAGATTTTGTTGTAGATATTGATGTCTTGGGAGGATGTTTCAATTGATTTCCTTATATTTTCAACCAATATGTCTGCTTCCTCAATCTTTTTGATGTGCTCAGAAGTCCATACAGTTAGCTATCACCTTCATGCCTTTTGCTTCTAACTCTTTCAGAATTGTTTGACCAATCTTCAATGAGTTGAGATTTAATGAGAAGTTCTTTATCAGTTCATCCAGTCTTCCCTTTTTGTACTTTTCCTCTACAGTTTTAGTAGCTAAATCTACTATTCTTGTGAAGTTTGCTTTGAAGCTTGTCAAGATGCTATCAACGTCATCAACTGACTGAATATTTGCCAATTTCTTTTCTATTGGCACTAGGTTATTCAAAATGTTTACTGACTCAAGAAAGAGAGGATTTCTCATAACTTGTTTCTCTTTTGCTTTCTCCATGGCTAATACACTGATTTTGATCAATTCTTCTTCTCCCCATGCATCTAGGTTTGCTGAGTCAGGGGTCAAACTTGACAACAATGATATTGATGGTTTGATAGATAGAGTGAATATAGCATTTTGACTAACATCCATACATTCACTTTTTATTTGGATTTCCATAGAGGGTGGTTCATTAGATTTATTATCTTCCTCATTATTCAAATCTGTTGAGTCTTTAGAAATAAATTCATCTTTCTACAAGGGAGTATTATCAATGCATACCTTCTCTGCTTCTTCAGTGCTGACAAATACTTTTTCAAATTTTTTTAAGTCATTATCTGAAGCTATCATTGTTATCCTAACATCATTGATCATAATGGTTTCATCTGAATCTTTGACTGTGTTTTAGGGTGATGGAACTTTGGGCACAAAATCCTATGGACCTGTCATAGGTACATTAAGAATCTTTGGTTCTTTTTCTTGTTTAGAAGGAACTGGAGTCACTTTAGTTGTAGGTATCATTGATGGATACATGTGTCTATCCAAAAATAGTTGCTCGAATGCTCTTTCAGTCTCTTTACCAACCAAATCATACTCTTTATTCAAAACGTGAAGATTTCTTGTTTTGGTTCTTAGATGAGGTTTTACCAGATCTAACAGTATTTCCTTCTCATCATGTGAGAAAATAGGGAGAAGATTATCTAATTTTTCCTCTATAATCCTCATATCTTCTTCTATTGCTTGTCTTTTCAATAAGTCTAGTATGTTCCATACTTTGTCTGGAATGACTGTCTTAAGTTCCAATACTGACCTTTTAAACTTGATCATATGTGAGATAATCATAGAATGTATTTCTGATTTATCTATCTCTTGGTACTTGTCATAGACATTTGTAATTGAATCTAGTCTTCCTTCATTAATGATTCTATTCCTTAGGATCTCAAGACTAGTTCTGAATCCTACCTCAGGAGGGGCTTGAGTATTCTTTACTTTTCTCTGTGCTGTCCTTGAGGATGGGTGGCTTGTGAGAACTTGCTTCCTTCTTCTAGTAATTGTTCTTGGTACCGAAGGTGGAGAGGATTCCAGGTCAATAGTAGTAGAGGGCGCAGATGTCCTCTCATCAGACTTCTTCTTTTTCTTCTTGTGGATATCATCTAATTTTTCTATTTTGACTTTTGCAGGTGTTTTCTTAAGTTCTCTTGCAATTTTAGCTTCCCTAGATTTATCTAGGTCTTCTTGGGTGACACCATGAACTTTCAGGATGTTAGATGTAATCCTAGATGCCTTCCTCTTATTGTCTGCAATGTATAGGATAGAATCAACTTGATTTGTATTTTCTCTGCATGTGCCCCATCTAGGCTCTTTTGGATCTTTAGGCGCGGATAAAATAACTTGTGCATATCCTTCCAAAACATGTTCTTCTACTTCTTAACCAAGTGGGGGAATCCATTTGGTTCTTGGCTCAACTTCTTCCATGCAAGTAAAATCAATTTCCACCATGAAGCATATGGTGTCCTTGTATTTTTCAACTATCTTCTCTAGTATTTTAAACCTCTTCTGCATCTTGATTCTGAATGTCTTGATCTCCATATCCATAGAGTCCTTTACACTGCTTTTTGATGTAGCTTTTAATGAAATTTGAGACAAAGTAGGTTTTCTCCTATCTAGGTAAAGATTAGAGACCTTACCAACAATGTGGAAGTATAAGTATATAATCAATGAGCCAAATCTGAATATTTTTCTTCTGTCATACTTGATAGCTTTAATGTTCTCAATTAGTTGTAAGCAAAATATCTCACAAAGATTATATTGTGTGTTATCTCTTGCCATCCTTATTGCTGCCAGAACTGTAGCTGTGGATACACTATTAAGTCTGCTTGCATGCTAAAACTTGTAGCCAAGTATCATGGTGATGAGTTTGATGTATTTTTCCACAATAGGATCAATAGTCAGCCCGTGCCTATCGCTTCAAGATAATCATGCCTTCTCAAAATGTTTCTTGACATCCTTTCCAGTGGGAAGAATAGGTCCAACCTTGGAGAGTCCATTCATCTCATGAATGAGGTCAGTAGTAATGTGAACAGGAACTTCAACAATCCAAAATAGATCATCATGAATCCTACTGAGTATAATTTTAACCCATTATGGTTCATAGAACTCATGCGCATTTGTATACTCAAAAATAGGGTTATCAGTGAGATATGAGAATTCATCCTTGAATGAGTAATCAAGTTTCATCATTAATGCCATGATCATTGTTATGCGCTTGTCACCAACAGACTCCTTCTTACAGTAAATGTAAGTGCATATGTCCTCTACATGCATGACTCCTAACGGAGTCTTTGAAAATGCCCCTTCTACATCATCTAGTACTGACTTGAATGGATGCTTTTTAAACATGAATCTCTTCCTTTCAGTGATTTCAAATACAATAGGGGTTTCCATACTTACTTGTTGATTTCTTAAGTAGGTTTTTACTGGAGTTCTAAAATGATGCAGTCATGCTAGGGTTCTATTTCAACTTCAACTCATTTTTCTAACCAAATAACGGTTATCCTTCAACACTTCGATGCTTATTTATCATGTGCTCTCTGAATGCTCAATCTCAAATGCAAAGTGAAGATATAAGATCATTTTCTGACTTATATATAAGTTATTGCATTTAATGCTTGTTGCTTTAATGCGATTTCCACTGAGAATTTCAATCTTTGTTTTTGTCAAAGTACAAGCTACGCGTCCATGCATACTTTCTCAATTTGTTACCAAATACATGAATCCATAGGCGCACACTCAGAGGTGAGTATACCATCCACATAGGGGTTTAGAGCTTGAATAGATCTCCTTAAGACCATGAGGGTCATCTAACCAAAAGTAGAAGTTGCGTCCACTATGGATGCATCTACTACCTTGTTAACATCATCATCTTTCTTTACTTCAACCCATATTTTACCTGAATCTTTTGTAGCTTTTACAAACTTGACTTCTTCAAATTCTTCAAATAATGATCCTTTAGGCTTTTCTTGTCTTTGTGTTCTAGATCTGCAAAACCTTGAGATATGTCCAGCTTTTTTACATGAGTGACAAATGATTGGAGGTCTATTGATATTGTTTACCATGCTGCACTACTTGTCTGTGTGTCCATTATAATTACATATCTCACATGTAATGTTCTGATAGTTTCTCTGAGGTTGATTTCTCTGATTGTATTGAGTCAAATTTCTTTGGTTCTATTGTGATTGATTTCTTTGACTAGTTCTACAATGTATAGCCCTATGACCAAATTCATTACAAGAATAACAATAGTCATTGAAGGGTCTTACCTCTTTACAATCTCTTGCCAAATGTCCATGCTTGTTATAGGCATAACAAGTTTGGTTAACTAACTTGTGTTCATCTTTAGATGATTCTTCTCTATCTTCTGCAAGATTCTTAGTAGCCTTTACTTCTGTAGATTTTTCTTGTACTTTCTTACTTTCTTTTATTGTATTGGTTTCACTTTGTGCTACACTATACCCAACACCAGTAGTATCTCCTCTTAAATTTTGTTCATAGAGTTGTGATTGAATTAGATCAGAACTTGTGTGTAGTTTTTCAATATGATTCTTTGCTTCTGTCAATTCAGATTCTATCTTTTTCTTGATGTTTTCCAACTCCAAGATCTTCATAATTGCTTGCATAAGTTCTTCATCTAATTGTTTACTTTCTTTGGTATTTTCTTCAATAGATGTTAGGCTATCTATTAGCTGTTCATTTAGATCTTCAATCTTATCCTTCAGAGACATGTTTTCTTCATTCATCTTTTTGACCATTTTTCCCAAATCATCCATAGAGCAATCTTTCAAATATTTTCTTAATTTTTTGATAAGCATTTGGGAGCCATCAACTTTTAGTTTTAGTTCTTCATTTTATTTTTTAGATCTGTCAAGATCATCAAGGTCTACTTCAAGATTCTTTTTTAGATGTTTCACTTCTTTTGAATCCATGATCTTCTCAAGTGGTTAAACTTTCTTTCAGAGGACCAGAGCTCTGATACCAATTGTTAGAAACACTGAGAGGGGGGCTAAATCAGTGTTTGTTAATTATATTTATTTCAGCAACTTAAAACTTAAATCAAATAGATAAAAAATGAAGCATAACACAATGACACATAACACAAGATATGTTTACGGGGAAACCTTGATCAGAGGAAAACCCCGATGGGAATTATTACCCACAAATGATTGTACTAGTCTTATGAACTTGTTAGAGTTCCTTTGCCCTGTTAAGAGAAGTTTTTACAATGCAAGTACAATGACCCTATTAGGAGTCTTTACAAAACCCTATTAAAGGTGAATGGCTCACTACCAGAGCTCACTGCCCAATAGGATGAAGGCTACAACCTTTAGATAACAGATATACAATATATCAAAGGATGAACTGTTGTTATGACAAGGTTTTCTGATCAGTTTCATTTATGCGTTGAAGCTCTAATCTCTTAAAGAGCTCTATCTCATACTGATTTGTTTATAGTGTTCATCTGGATATCTTTTCTGCATATTTTCTTCTCTCACACTTAACACAAAATTGCATATTAAGTATATATACATGTTTGAATAGACGCCACCAAAAACAAGACCTCATTCGGCCCAAATTCAACATACACAATGCTTCCAAATGAATTGTCTTAAGCATTTTTACATGAGTGTTAAAGAAATAATTATAAACATATTACAATAGGCGCATGGCCATTACAAAACAAAATATTATACGCTAATCAAAATCTGAAGTCGACTTCATGCTCTATTTGTTGAACTGCTAGTGGCACTTGAACTTGTTGTAACTTCTCTATACTATCATATCTTACCATGCGTGTATAGAATAAGCATAATAACATATCATAAATCTTAAGTACAAAGGTGCATATTCTGACTCAATCATATGCATGTGTGTTGGTGTTTTTATCAACTGTATATCTTTGTTTTGTTTTGTTTTCTATACTTAGCCAAATTTTGATCTTCAAATTTTGTGAACTTACTTATCAAAAATTCATATTACTTTGTTTTCATAATGACAACACAAAACTAGTCATATAAACCTTGAGTGACAACTTTCCAATAGTGTCATGTGCCATGTTTTTATTTTTATGAATGTATGATGTGGATGGATGACTTATGATAGACTGGCACATTTATGATGTAGGATAGATGTGCATGTGATTATAATATGATGATTCAATGTTATGTGAGATGATATTGACATGTACGTGATACAGGGTGGATGCGTAATGTGATTTACATGATGTGATGTGATACTGACATGTGTGTGATGTAGGGTGGATGCATTTGTAATTATGAGCTATGAGATTGTTTTAGCTATATCCAGATGTTGGTGTGTAGATTATATTTTATGGTATGGATCTATATGAGTGTTATGATGTAACTATGTGATGCACAATATTTTAAAAATGTAAGATAAATGATGATACATGTAATCTAACACAAGATTGCCTTATGAGACTACATGGATGCACTATTAAATGAATGAAAAAAATGTACCTAATGAATTAATGCATACTGGATAAAATGTATCTAAATGAAACTGACATTTGTAATCTAAAACAAATAATCAAATGCAACTTAAAATTCAATCAAAAATAAACTAACAAATGTATTTCATAAAATGAATTAACAAATACATCTTAAATAATTTAACAAATAAAACCTAAAATGCAATCTAAAATGGATATGAAAATGTAATCAAATGCAATTTTAAAAAATGGATATGAAACTAAATGCAATGAAATGAAATGCATGCTATAGTGATTGTGATTTTAGTGAGAAAACTAATAGATGTAAATATACTTGCCTAAAGTGTATGTGATTAATGATACAGAGGTGTAGTGAGATGTGTGGGTGGGATGTAAAAGTAGCATATCACTTCCCGACTAGATACTTGCTATGAGATGTTGATTCAGAAGGGTAAAACATTTGCACAATCTTATCCATGAGGATCAAGGGCAAGGGAGATGGGTTTTGAAGGGAAGGCATTGGGGTGCGGGAGCACTTCACATTGGTACTGATGGTTGGGTGTGGAAGGTAGGACATTGGGGGAATAAAGGTTGATTAAAGGCTCATGTGGGTGGCATTCCCATGGTGAATTGTGTTTGTTTTTTCCTCTACTAGAGGAATGAGAGGAGGAAATTATGTTGACGC
This sequence comes from Thuja plicata, assembly GCA_018584345.1. NCBI lineage: Eukaryota > Viridiplantae > Streptophyta > Pinopsida > Cupressales > Cupressaceae > Thuja > Thuja plicata. Next base: position 377,881 of record MU227355.1, read on the forward strand.
TAAGGTAGTCGTGGTTTGTGTAGCTAGTGGTTGTGTTACAATTGGTTGTGTAGAAATCAAGTATGTAGTACTTGATTGGATAATAGTAGGTTGTGCTACTTGGGTTGCAGCGTGTTGAGTTGGTTGGGATGCTCGAGGTGGCAGGGGATTAGAGGATGAAGCCCCCATAATGGAGAAGGGGTTAACTATGTCGTAGTGTGCACTATGGGTTGGGTAGTAGTTGGCTGGAGTAAATCGGGTATAGTTGAGGTGATTTGGGATGTTCTTACGTATGGATCAATGATTTCTTCCAACATAGGATGAAACATGTCACCTGGGATGGTTATGGGGCATGCTAGATTGGGTGGCAGAAGTCTAGGTGGAATGGGACTACCCTCATGTTGAAATTTAGCAAGGATGTTAGTGCAGTTTTGTCCTACGATGGCACTGACCATACATGCATTTACAGGATGACTCATGAAAGCTTCCATGGAGCTAGGGGTAGTGACCTCATCTGGATCAGCCCATACATATTTGATTTGTACTTGTTGGGTTTCAAAGGAGACCATGGCCTAGTTGAGATCAACTATTGGGTTAGATAAACCAGTGGCAAGATTAGAGTCCATATCCTTCCTCTTATTGATGTATGTGCTGAAACCTAACCTGTTGGGAGCACACCAAGACATGAAAACATTAGAGATATACAATCAATAAGCTACATTAAACATGTCTAATAAGCATACTATGAAAACAACAAGAGATCCCATCACAACCTCCGATGAGCCAAACAAGTGCACCCAAGCCTTGTTGATTTGCTCTTAGAGAATTGTGGGTGTGCTCTCCCAACACAATATCATAATCCCACTAGTTGATTGATGGATGAAAAGATAGAATGCAAGCTAATGATGGATGAAGAGGTTAAGAACAAGTATAAATAACTTGTCTCAAGCCATTCACCAAATGATTGAAATAAAAATGCAAACTATACTAAGATGTTATGCAAGATCAAATGAAAACTAGAAACTAGATTCATTCACCATTATGCCTAAGATGTAATCTCTAGATTATCTAAAGCATGAACATGAAAAACACTCTAAAATTCTAGCACTAAACTAGCATGATAACAATGCATAAAAAAAGAGATGATTTTCTCTTGACAATGGCCTCTATTTATAGATTTTTTGGAGGAGAGAGAGGGCTTGGATGAGGTGGAGCTCATGTGGCATCCACATAGGTGCCACATGAGGCACACATAAGTGATGCAAGAGGCCCGCTTTTCTCACACATGTGTGAGAAACTTTGGATTTAATGGGTCAAAGTGTACTTAAAGTACACATGTGAAGGATCTTGTAAGAGGTGTAAGAGTTTTGGACCAATGAGACACTTTTAGAAAGTGTAAGAGGGTGTCATCATAGGGGTAAGAAACCTTGTTGGCACCAAATAAAGATTATTTGGAAAAGTGTATTTTTGGAAATTTGCTCACACATGTGAGAAAATAATTAGGACTAATTGGTGTAGGAATCAAGAAATTAGCTTAATTAACCTTAGTTAATTAATAAATAGGTCTATGTGGTGAGAGTGATGTGAGGTAGGGTAGGATCTAGGTTCTAATTAGTTTAATCCAAATTAGATTTAGATTAATTATGGTTTAGTAGAATTTAAGTCATGTGAAGGAATAAATAAATTTAAAAATTTATTTAAAAGGGACTAATGAGGGGTAATGTATATAAATAAAATTTAATACATTAAAGGGGATAGTATTTAAATTTAATTTAATTAAATAAATAGAGGAATATAACAAATATAATTAATTAAAATTAATTATAATGCTATGGGAATATTAATTAAATTAATATAAGGACAATTTTAGACGTCTACATTTTACCCCTCTTTGATGTGGTGTCGAAAGTAGCATCATGTCAAAGAAAAGAAAAGATGCCCTAGAAAGTTTAGGAAAACTTAAGGCAATGAGAGTGAAGGATTGTGCCCCCTCGAGAAAATAATAGGAAAAAATAAAAAAATTTAATAAAATTTTCTCAAAAAAGGAATGAAAAGTGGGAAAGGCGACCAATTGCATGGCGTGTCCAAAAGAAATAAAGGAAAAAAATGGGGCCAAAATAAGGAACAGGGAGAATAATGGAAGAAACGGGTCCCAAGGGGCTATAAATAGTCCACCAGGGCCCATAGAGAAGTCACTTTCACTCACAAAGAGCTAAAAGAGAGAAGAAGAGAAGAGCAATGGCAGTAGAGCAAGAGCTTGCACAGCTTGGGGAGCGTATTTAGATCCATCAACGACCTATAGACGCTGGACCACCGATGAGTAGTTGAAGACCTCTTTGTCCATTATGCATTTAATCCATTTTCAATCATTTATGGCATCATAAATACATCCCAAACCGGTGCACAACACAGACGAAAGTCACATTTAATGCATTTTCAATCATTTATGGTGTCATAAATATGTCCCAAACTGGCATGCAGCATAGACGGTGGTCACCTAACCGCCATCTACGCAGACGGTGATCGACGGATTGTCATCCTTGCAAATGACCGATCTGCAATCGATGTCTGCGCAGACGGAGATCGGTCAATCTCCATCTGTGAGGGCAGAGGAGGGGTGAAAAAGTGCAACAGAGGCGACAAAGTTAGAATTCCATTTTTTGCGCAGCAAAGAGGCGGCAGCCTAAACCATCATCTCCGTAGATTAGTGATTGCAAAGTTTTTCCATCTGCGAGGGTCAACCGCCATCTCCGCGGATTGATCCAAAAACTAAAGGAAAAGAGAAAAGAAGAGGGAGGAAAGGGGGCTAGGAGCATTTTTTGATGCCCCAGAATAGGATAGGGGCATTTTTTGATGCCCCAGAATGCTATATGATTTCTGACATGATTTGGGTGGATGCAGGAGGATACTATCACCTTCCGGGTGAGGGAGTGCTACCCAACGACTATGGGGCTGGAGCACGAGCTGACTGCTATAGAGTGGGGGATCGTGACACTGTGTGGGTTAGAGAATGTACACCATTGGCCACATTTGAGAGTGCATAATATGATGATGTCTTCTTTTAATGAGAGGTGGCATAGAACCACTTTGAGCTTTCACTTCCCTATAGGGGAAGCTATGATCATCCTCCATGATGTGTGGAGGATCTACAGAGTGCCTATTCGGGGCTTGATTCCCAAGTGCTAATTTGAGGGTTCAGAGCCATACATGGAGATGGATTTTGGGAGGATCTATGCACACCTGCCGACTTCATGGCAGTGGATGTCCTGGGTAGGAGCGATGGCGATGCAGCCACGGTTGCGGTGGGTGGCGTTATATTTGACCAGGTTGATTTGAGGATGGTTGATGTCTGATCATGCAGGCAAGGGATTTCCTATAGGCTGGGCTCAATTTTTGAGCAGCATGGTTGAGGATGGGGATCAGTACTGCTAGGGGTATACTATCCTTGGGTAGTTATTTTATGATTTACATATGTGCGCCTACCATAAGGGTAGAGCAATAGGGCCAGGATGTACGTGTTAGCACTTTTTCTTGCAATACTTACCTAATGATGACAGTATACCTTGTATACTTGAATGCAACCTCATTTAGGCAAGAGAAAGGCTAATTGCTAAGGATTAGATAATATCCTTCTTCATTTTTGAGCTCCACAGACTCAGGCAGGTTTCAGCCTATGTATTTGGTGGATTGTTTCATTCACTGATTATGTACCCAAAACCTCACTGTAACAACTTATAGAATACTTTAGAGATTGCAATGATTAATTTGAAATAGAGTATTATAAGCTAGGCTATGGTTTTGATAACATAAACTAATGAGACAAGGATTTTCATCCTTCTTCCTTTTGATTTTAGGAGGGATAACCTAATGATTCACTCTCTAAAGAATCAACAAAGTGGACACTGTCCTGCTGACATAATTCCTTGATGAGTTCAACTCATATGTTTTAGTAACAGATGTGTTTGAAATAATTTTGAAAACTTGGATGATGATAGATTATCAGATCAAGACCTAGATCAGTGCCTATCCTTTGGGTTACAGAGTCAAAAGCTTAAAGTCTCACAAAAACAAAATACAGTAAGCTGCCTTACAACCTACATGCAATTAGGATAAGTTGCCTTACAAATTATCTGATTACCTCTAAAATATTGTATCAAATCTTTAAATACTGATATGCTTCCTAAAACCACTCACAAAACTTAGT
>MU227355.1:382357-489971 GCA_018584345.1 Thuja plicata
ATCTTGGAATCCTTTTCAAAAGGATGCTACAAGCTTTGGATGGTCTCAGAAAACCTAACCCTAAAACTATAGAAGAGACAAAAAGAAAGAGAGAGAAGAAGCGGTGGAATGACCAAGTCAAAAAGATGAAAACAAATATTCTTTGTTCTTCTCCTAATCTTGCGACTTCATTTTGATAGTAAACATGGTAGCTGAAAGTATTCATATCAATTCTGGATGACCGTGCTTACACATTCACCAACATTCTCCTTTTGCAATAATTGTCCTCTTCATCTTCAATAGTGAGGTGCAAAGTATTCATCCTTACTCATCGTCCAAGATTTCTTCTTCAACTGCTAGCTTCTTTCTCTTGGGCATGGTCATTAATTCCCATGCTTTCACTTCATCATCTGATGGCCATTTGAAGTCTTGAGTACTCTGTATCTATACTTTTTGCCTGTCCCATCTAGCATCAGTGATGTTATTTACATCTACTAGAAACTTGTTGATGTCAGTTTCTGCCTTGAAAGCTTCGTCTAATATCTTAATGAATCCTTCTACATCCACATCTGTCCCCAAAATAAATGCCTCATCACTAGGCATTTTACTATCAAATTCATTCCTCCAGGCATCTAAGGCCTTTACTTGATCATCATCTCCCTTTAAGGAAGGAATAAATCTATTAAAGTCATTAGAAAAGAGGCTTAATTTTACCTCTATTTGATTCAATTTGCCCTTAAAGAATGAGAGAGCAATATTGACCCTTTTGATCTCATCTTCAACTTCTGTCACCATCTCTGGTAAATCTGATCTCAGGGCTTGCAAAGATGCTAACTTTTCAAAAAATTGTACTCTAGTAGACCATTTAGTAAAGTAGGAGTTTAAGATAGCCAGATGCCCCATCACCTGTGTATGCAAATCTGGCAACTTATTATAGGCATTGAGTACAACATCAGTCTTATCTTTTAGGATTTAAATTCTATGTTGTAACACACCTCTTAATGCTCTCAAAGCAATTGCATTTCCTTTCTCTCCCTCAACCTTTTCCTCAACCACCTCTTCAGACTTTGCCTTGTCTTAAATTTGCAGGGGTTGTGGTTGCATAGGCACATACATCACCTCAAGATTTTCTTCCAATTCTTTCATCAATATTTTTATTACCAGATCTTGCTGGTGTACTTGTATACGGCACAACTCTCTATCTTTTGCCAATGCACTTGTCTCTTCTAACAATGTGCTACATTTATCAGACAAATGTTTAATTTTGTCTTCATTTATGTGAGCCCAGTGTGTGATGATTTGGGATATTTCCAAATCCCCTGTATTCTGCATTGTCCACACCATTTGACTACCAACCATATTTTCCTGGATGTTCACCACTTGGGGCTTTTGATATTTTGGGCACAGGCTCCACATTGCAAAAGCTTGAGACTTTGGGCTAAACCCAAATCCCTTTATTACATCTCCCATCTAGAGCTCACTGGCCTTTTTGAGATCTAGTTTTTTTCTAATTTGGTCAATGATAAAGGCAGATGTCAAATCCCATCCCTTAGCCAATAGTATACCACTGCCTAGCACCAATTTCCTGGCCTCCTCAGGTGAAATGTCCTCACCTTCAAGATCATAAGACTGTAGAGCCACTAAAGCCTCATTTGTTATGGTCTCCTTACCATCAACTGTCAATTGAGCTCTTATCTGCTCCTTCTTGTACCATCTCAGGAAGTCTTTAAACTCCTCAGTCTTTAAACTCCTTAGTTTTAACAAAGTTGTCATCATTCAAAAATTCCTGCTGATGGATCAGTCTTTGATCAACACAGGCCTTAAGAGGCAATTCAACCTCCTCCTCTAAATCAGGTTGTTGCTTCTTGCCTACCCTAATTGATTTCCTTAGGTTATGATTATATAACCTATTTCCAGGTACTAGGGCTTTAGCCTTATCCCTTTTCTTATTTTGCCCTTCAATTGAAGGTTGACCTATTTCTAATTTCTGCCTCTTAGCAGTAGGCTCTTCTACATCATCAGGTTGAGTCACCACTGTCAAATCAACAATGTGGCCCTCTGTTCCTTGCAAATGTGGCACTTCAGTAATATTTTACTGTGGTGGAGCATACCTAGTAGGACATGCATAATCACTATCACTACTACTATCATATTCAGATTCTGAGTGATTTGGCCCTTGGGCACCTTTCTTGTCAAGAACAGTCTCAATTTGTTCTGTAAGCACATAATAATTGTCTATCATGGCTTTAATCTTGTCAAAATATGGGAGATCAGGGTAAAAACCCCCAAAAGCAATCCCATTTCTCTTGATTTGTCTTTCAAGATTTAACAACTCTTCAATCCTCATTCTTCTTGTCTGAATGTCATCCTCATCCAAAATGTTTCTTGTTGCATCTTCCTCTATGCATTCACAGTGAACATTAGTATTGGGGATTGTAGGAGTATACAATTTTCTGACCCCTGCCATAAAACCTTATGGTTCAATATATCTATAAGGGGCTACCCCCATTCTGCACCCCTCCAACCACTGGCCCACTGCATCAATAGCACATTTTCCAATTGTAAAATTAAAAATTCTGAATTTCCTAGGGGTCAGAGTCCCCTTTTTATGTGATGCAAAATGCTCATTGTTTGTCAACAATAGCTTCCATATAAACTCCATTGCAGCCACTCTTGCTGGTACATAGTAGGGTAAGAGATGAGGTAGGTGAATACACCCATATACTCTGATAATAGTATAATTTTCTTCCAAGAATAAATCACCCCAATTATGCTTTCCTTCCCACTTATCAGTGTAATCACATGGCCTCATTAGTTGCATAATCTTTAGTGGGACTCTTGTTCTGCTGATGCCTAGACTTTGTACTATTGGATATACAATCTAATTCTAAAAAGCACAATAATCACAGTCCTTAGACATGTAATTCCAAACCCTCACCCAAAATTGGATAGGATTTGGTCCTTCTTGGTAAAACCTTTGTGGGGCCAAATTATCCACATCCATGATCACAAAATTGAAATACAACAGGAGATTCATAAGAACGGAATAATGGAAAAACTTGGGCTCCTTCTCCTTTGTATCTTTCATCTTCTTTTGAGTGGCAATGAAACCCTCATGCATCTCATCAATGATGTGCTATATGTAATCATAACTAGTACTGGAATGCACCTCCTGTAAATCCAGCACCATCATCAAAATGCCCGCATTAATTTTCTCTGCTTCTCCATCTATCCCTAGCTCTCTACATAGGGCATAGGAAACATACTTAATGTAGAAGTGTAAATACTTGTAGTAATATGGGCTTGTCCTAGACATAGGATCTAAATACTTCCTCACCTCCTTCAACATATGTTTCTGTAACTGGCCTGTAGCAATTCCAGGCTTCAAACTATATCTCTATGCCTGCTTTGTCATGTCAATTCTGGTAGACATAGTGCTATATAAGCCAAAGGCTTGCATGAATGAATTTTTGTTTAGTATCAGCAGGGCAGTGTCATCATTCCTTTTAATCATTTTGGATAAAATGTCATAATGACTGGCAAGGTCAAGGAACAAGTCTACATCTACGTAGACATCAGGAACAATTAATCTAGCTAAACCACAAGTCCAAGGGTTTGACACTGGGATAGCTTTATCAAAATTCTTATAAAAGTAATTGAAAAGTGAAAAACCTGTTGTTCCTAGATTTTCAGCATCTCGTATATCATGATAATCATCTATGAGCACATTGGCATTTTCTCTTTTATTCTAAGTTGAACCAGGAAGCAATCTGATGAATTCATTAGAATAATTTTTTTTTCCCTTTGCCTCCTCCTCTGCCTTTTCACTTCCACCACTGGTCGAAGCTACACTGACCGCTCTACTCATGTTTACCATTCCTGAATCTCTTCTTCTTTACCGATATTGAAACAAATCTATCTCTGAGATTCACTTACTTCCCTGTGCACAATTCTCTAGAAATAATGAATTTTTAGCAACAAAAAACCCTGTAATTCCCTGATCTTTCTCTCTTTCAGAATACTTGTCTCTTCTCCATTTTGAAATTCTGAAAGCAAGATGAATGAAATTGATACACCATCAGCTCCTTATAGTAACTATTTGAAGTACACAGCTCATAATTTGGAAACATCAATTGTGTCTTTAATTCAACATACTGCGAACTTGAATGAAAACCTAGCCGTAGTTCCATGAGCGTGACAGGAAATCAAATTTGTAAAACTGAATCCTCAAAAAAACCTTACAGAATTCAAATGAGCTAACATGTCTTCAAGTGATTGGCTAGCTATCAAACATCTCAGCTACCCTTTTTTGCACAGTAATCAAAATCTAAGCCTGTGATTGGTCGATGAGTGATTCACACTGTCATATCAGATACTGCCACCTTTTCTTAATATTTTTTATTAGACGACCATGCGACTGCGTATAATTTATCTGTCGCTGACCCCAGTCCTTAACCCATGATTTTTCTAGAGACACAATGACTATACAGCTTTCCTTACCCTTGTTAACCCAAGTTATCATTTGGCAATCACGTGACAATGAAGAAATCAAAGTCGCCAATGGTTAGCACTAACCCACACCCTTTTTGGAGACTATGCGACTAACCGTCACTTTTATCTCTCACGGTTATCTCTGAGTCGTCAAATGTTTTCTTTCCTTTGTCAGACCCCACGACTGCCCTTAGTCACCCGATCACAAAATACAAATGCTAAGTGTCAAAAATTCTTGAGACAACACGACAGGTACTATGCCTTTTATTTTATTTGACGACTTCGCGACATACCGTTAGCCGCTGAGTCGGGAGGACTTTTCCTTTTGGGCTCTTTTATTCTCAGACTTTGTGACCACCGTAGGATCTTTTAATCGCTTCATCTGACGACTCCCATGTAATCTCCAAGTAATCCACTATACCCTTAAAATCTTCAAAGACTTTGCGAAAAATAGAAGCCCCTAATGAGTCTCGTAGTCGCTGAATAAGTTTTTACCTTTTGGTGATCATGCGATAAGTCTTTTGAAATCCACTTACCTTCTAACACATGTCTCATCACATAATGAAAGCTAAGTCATCTCGTGAATCTAGCGACAACCCGATTGTGCTTTATCCAAACTGCATATGGTTAGTCGCAAAGTCTCAGAAACTTTAACTTAACTAGCATCCTTTCTGGAGACTACGGGACTAAAGCTTGCACAACATACTTAACCTCAGATCCATATGGCGATTATGCGACATAAAGAGATCATGATGTCTTGAGATAAACCCTTAACTACTAAATATTTCATGTGACATCATGACCTATCTGTGGGTCCCTCCATATATTGTTGGCCTGTTCACTGATCCCACAACTACGCGATACAAACTAAATCGCGAAGTCTGGGAATGCCAAAGGAATATTCTAATGTTGAAAGAGACTACGCGACACAAGCTAATCACCAAGTCTGGGAGAAAAGGGGAATATGCCTTTCAAGTTATGCGACTAGGCGATCAGAATGTAACACATGACTTAAGTGAAACAAAAAGGTAACAGTGAAACATAAGCGAAAAATACCTTAGGGTTTATTTTCAATTTGGAATGCCAAAGAAGACCTAGGGTTTCAAGGTTTTTGCACATTCTCATAGATTCAAACTTGAAAACCTGAAAACTTTGACAGGAATAAGGCACAAGGACTGAGAGACTTCTTCTTTAAACACAAATTCAGAGAGAGAAGACCACAAAATTTGGGAAACTAGCCAAAACTGGGAATACAACCAATAGTACGCTGCTTCTTGTATGGGTGTGGGAGCACATTGCAGTCATACAATTGATCAGGCATCAGGAGACTAGAGCATTTTATGAGTTGTTTGCATGCACATACAGGCCATTGATCAACTATGAGGCCATAGACTCAGTTGGATACTAGCGACGAAGGCTAGATGAGATGGGAGAGATCCACTGGGCACCTTATGCAGGGTGCAAGGCCTAGGGACACCAGATCCCACAACAGGACGGGTATGCAGAGGATGAGTTCTATGACTCATATTATATGAGATTTGTTTAGACTAAATACTAGTTGATTGGGAGGATATCATATATGATCTCTAGGTATATGTCATCGAGGGTACGGAGGAAGATGGGATAGGTACAGGAGGCTGTTCCAGATGGGTTCCCGCATCCATTAGTGACACAAGAGGTGGGGAGTATTTGGGGGATGAGGGTGGATCCACACATAGCACAAGCATCATGGATGGGTATGACAAAGGTTCAATGGATCAAGGTGTGGGAGTCACTACACGATGTTGGGGTTGTTCCAGCATATGCACATTGGTGGGTAGAACATAGACCAGTTAGGTTGACAGTGTCAGGATTGTACCAGCAGATGAGAAGCCTAGAGAGGGAGGAGATGGAGGAGGGCAGGATGGAGATGACAATGATGAGGATGGAGGAGGGGCCAGGGGAGGGGAGTCTAGCCTAGGATTGCGTCTCATAGGCAGCAAAGGCAGGTAGAGATACCAGCAGGGAGAGAGCCACCTATAGTCTCAGGTGCAAAGGTACCAGATCAGGGACAGGATCAAGAGCAGGGACAGGGGCCACATGGGCTAGCAGATCATGGATAGGGGCCATAAGGGCCATTGGGATAAGTACCACCAGATGAGTATATAGTCTAGGATGTGCATGACACTACGATAGCAGCGCAGGACAGTCTTCGGACTAAGTTGGGTAGGATATAGGGCTTCCTAGTGACATCTCAGGTGACTGAGGTGAGCACGCAGGCAGTGATCTAGAGGCTGTAGGATTTACTAGCGACTTCTTAGGCCACATCAAGCAGTTTTCAGATAGATTTATCTAGGGTCCAATGGGAGTTGGCAGCGGAGACCGCTCAAGGGGATAGTGCTCAGAGAGCAATGGATTTATTACAGGCACATGTGGATAGCAGGGAGTTCACTATGGCTAGGAAAGAGGGGGATGATACAAAGGAGTTGGAATCTATGTCAGCATAGATAGCAGCTCTAACAGTAGAGCGAGACTTAGTGCAGAGACATGCAGAGGTTAAAGAGCGGAGTGAGAGATAGCTCTTCAGGCAGGCAGGGTTGTAGGTCTAGGATAGGTGCTGGCAGGCATGTTTGCAGTGTAGAGAGATGTTGGGCGGAGAGGCCAAGAGGCCACATATTATATGGGTCTCTGTCATAGTGCAGTGCCGGAGGGATTACAAAAACCTTCATACTCAGAGAGAGCGCAGACTGAGAGCACAGGGCGAGGCTTGCAGGCATCGGTGGGGTTACCACTGCGTCCAAGTAGTGGTGTAGGACCATCATAGCCACCACCATGATTCATCTCAGACCAATTTTGATAGACATTTTTGTATGATCTATGCGACACATTATGTATGACAGTTATTTTGATATATACACATGGACTTTATGGACTTTATTTATGATGCTATATGATGTGATGTTTATGCAGGATGAATGTGTTATGATTTTATATGTTTTATATGATGTTTTATGACTGACATGCAGGATGAGATGAATGTATATGGGTAGACTGACCGACTTGTGATGCAAAGATGGGACACATATATAGATGTTAGATGTGATATGTAAATGTTTATAGATGGATGTATTTTATATGTAATGATGCAATGTAATGGTAAATAAATGTAAATGCACATGTGATTTGAATAATATGTAAATGTTTAATGAACCTAAAATGAATGAACTTAATAATGCAACTATAGTAATGAATGTAATGGATAATGGAACTATATGTAACCATAATGATTAATGAGTAATGAATGAAGTAACAATGCAACTTATAATGAATTAATGATTAATGAATGGACTTAATAAAAGTAACATAATGAATGAATGCAATATGAGACATATGAGGATACTATTTTTGTGTGTATCAAATAGGTGTAATAAAATCACTTAGGTGACTGGATAGGTGGAATAAATAGAAACCTTGCCAAGAGAAAAATCAAAGTGCAATATGACCTAGCTAAAAAGCAATCCTAACTATGATGATAGTGGGATTTATACCGTGTTAATGTTGGAGAGCACACCCTAGTTTGATATTGCAAAAGGAGTGATGCACCATGTGCTAGAAAACACAAGTGACATGGTTCCTTTGCATGGACTAGACTCTCAGACAAATAGGTTGTTAGGAGCAAGAATGCAAGATATCAGGTATGATGAGTCCTATGAAATGTTACTCATGAGGAGACGCAATACATCCAGATATGTTTAGGGATTTGAGATGCATGAATCCTGCCCCTAGTGAGGCGTACATAGTCATAACTAAATATCAAAACATAAATGCACTAACAATCTATGTCAATTAGATCATACCACAAATGGCATGTATTCCGTTATGTACCATCATAATGAACCAAGATATAAAAGATCAAGGTTGTCGCAATAAGGCCATATTGAAACAAAAGATAAAATCAGAAAAAAGGCATCCTGACCAAGTGGTCATTCAGTCCAAAAGTTCTTGCCATGAACAATTTTGATGTGAGGATTGATAGAACAGCTGACACTGGAAGGATGCATCTTGATGGGCCATAAATTGATTGAGAGAAATGGGAATTCGTTGGCAATTTCTTGTGAATAGAATGATCATTAGGAATGTCAATCTGTCTGCTGATTTGTTAGAAATGTTTGCAGTCACTGTGTCTAGAACAAAACTCAGAGTTGATATGGTAAGCTTAGTCGTGCAGGAATGTGATTTTATTACGGAGGAGGAAAACTGTCAAGGAACTACCTGCACAGATATGGGTAGTAACTTTTATTATGGAAGGTGACGTAGGCTATATGGAAAAAATGGTGGAAACAGATGGTGGATATGACTACACATGGTGCCTAAAATAGGTTTTCACCATGGTACTTATCCATTGCACTATTGAGGTGGTTTTCACAGATGGATGGATTTATTTCTCTTTCTCTTTTACTTTTTGATATTTTTTCCAAGCTTTTGTATTTTTTATGTTTTTATGATTTTTTTTATTTTTTTGGCTTTTGCTTGTTTTTTGAATTTTTTTGGATTTTCTTCTTTTCTGATTTTTTTGGATTTTTTGACAATTTCGGCTGTACAACGAACTCCTAACAAATTAAGCATAGAAGCGCTTGAGATGTATGATATTTACAGGATTAGGGATCGGATCTCCCTCTGGTGATGCAATCTGATAAGCATCAGAGCCATACTTTGTTGTGATGAAGAAGGGCCCCAACCAATTAGGTTCAAACTTTCCTTTCTTTTCATGGTTCTGGAGGTTCTTCATATTGTGTTGCAGAACAAGATCACTAACCTCAAACTGACAAGGTTTGATCCTTTTGTTGAACTGAAGATGAGGGTGATTTTGATACATGCAGAGGTTATTTAGGGCACTAAGGCGTCTCTCATCAAGGAGTTCTATCTCTTGTAAGTAGTCAACTCTATATTCTTCTTCGAACAATAGATTCTTGAGAGAAATTCTGAGGGAAGGGAGCTCAATTTTGATGGGTAGAATATCCTCAGTGTCGTAAACAAGGGAAAAAGGGGTGGCTCCAGTGGGGGTTCAAATGGAGGTGTAGTAGGCCCAAAGGGCAGGATTGAGGCGAAGGTGCCAATCATGGCCAGCTTCATCGACTATTTTCTTGAGGATTCTGAAGATGGTTTTATTCGTAGCCTCTGCTTGACCATTGCCTTGTGGGTAATGATAAATTTCCTACATAGCTCTATGAAATCCTTGTTCTTGAAAGGTCCTCCATTATCAGTAACAATGTCTTGAAGAATTCCATAGCGACAAATAAGATAGTTCAGAATGAACTTTGAAATGTGTTTTCCAGTGGTGTAGGTGAAAGGAATAGCTTTGAACCACTTGGTAAAGTACTCAGCAGAGCAAGGATGTATTTATGGCCATTGGAAGAATTAGGAAAAATTTGGTCAATGAGGTTGAGACCCCAGCGTGAAAAGGGCCAAGGGGTGATGGTGGGCTAAAGGGATTGGGAGGGGGCGTGTATCAAATCATCGTGCTGCTGACAAGGCACACACTTCTTCACATATTTGTAAGCCTCTTGTTCCCTAGGAGGCCAATAATATCCAGTGCATAACAACTTTTTGGCCATATTAATTCCACTAGAATGAGCCCCACAGATTCTTTGATGTACCTCCTCCAAGGGAATTTGTGCTTCATTAGAATTTAGGCATCTTAAAAGAGTTCCATAAAAATACTTTTGGAAAAGAGTATCACCAAGAATTGTCTATTGGGAAGTGCAGCGAATGAAGGTTTTATGTTGATTGGGGGTTAAGGTAAGTGAGGTATGTCCATCGCAAAGGTAGGAATATACTTCTTGGTACCATGGGGAGTTAGGATCAGCAATTTTACACACCATTTCATAATTTGATTTGTCACAGGCAGGGACCATAAGATTCTCAACAAGAAACTCACACCATGTACTGTGTTTTGGCATGGTGATCAAAGACCCAATAGTAGCCATGGCATCTTCTGCTTTGTTGTTTATGCGGGGTATCTGTTGGAAGATCAATTCAGTGAAATGTGTTTTGAGATCTTCATCTGTATAGTGATAGGGAAGCAACTTTTCATCCTTTGTTTGATATTCATCCATAACTTGTGTGATAACCAATTGTGAATCACCAAGCACCAACAAATTGAGAATCTTCCATTGTATGGCCTAACGGAGTCCAAGTACAAGGCCTTCATATTCTGCAATGTTGTTGGTACAAGGAAATTGTAATTTATAGGATTTAGGGATGAGATCCCATTTTGGTGTAACAAACAAGATTCCTATCCCTGATCCTTTTTGAGTGAAGGATCGATCAAAATAAAGCTTCCATGGGGTACTCGAGGCAAGATTGAGGATTAATTCATCCAAAAAATCTATGATCAATGGATGTTTGTCGTCAATAGGTGCTTCAGCTAGCTGATATGCAATCACTTGTCCTTTGATAGCTTTTTGATCCACATAAACAGTGTCAAACTCTCTAAGGATCATAACCCATTTTGTTGTACGACCAGATGAACAGCACGTGCCAGGAGATATTTGAGTGGATCAATTTTGGCAACAAGATGAATTTTATGATTGAGCATATAATGTCATAGTTTCTATGTACAGAAAACAATAGCCAAACATGCCTTTTCAATTAGGGAATAATTCAACTCACAAATAATAAGAGTCCTGCTGAGATAGTAAATTGTTCACTCTTTGCCGGTATCATCTAATTGTGCCAAAAGGGCTCCCAATGCGACCTCTATAGAAGATATATACAAAATCAAAGGACAGCCAGCAACAGGTGGTACTAACATAGGTGGATTAGCCAGATAACCTTTTAGTTTCTCAAATGCATTTTGACCTAAGCAATCCCATTGAAATTTGATATTCTTGCGCAGGAGATGAGAGAAAGGATGCACCTTATCTGCCAATTGTGACATGAATCTTTTGATTGATTGTAGTTTTCCTTGTAAACTGTGCAATTGCTTCAATGTTTTGGGTGGTGGCATCTCTAGGATTGCTTTTACTTTCTTTGGATCTACTTCTATTCCACGCCGTGACTCAATGTATCCCAACAACTTACCAGATTGTACTCCAAAGACACACTTCTTGGGATTTAGCCATAGCTTATACTTCTCCAATCACTCAAAAATGGTAGTGAGGATAGGAATGTGTGATTCTCATGTCTTGGATTTTTCCAAAAGATCATCTACATAGTCTTCCATGATGACATGCAAAAGGTCATGAAAGATAGTAGTCATTGCTCTCTGATACATGCCACCGACATTCTTAAGGCCAAAGGGCATCATCTAACAATAGAAGGTACCCCAAGGTGTTGTTAATGCAATTTTATGCTGGTCTTCTGGTGCTATCCTAATCTGATTGTAACTGGAGAAGCCATCCATGAGGGACAACATCTTGTGTCCAGCAGTCAAATCCACTATAATGTCAATATTTGGGAGTGTAAAATCATCCTTAGGACATGGAAGGTTTAGGTCTCTGAAATCAGTGCAGATGTAAATGCCCCCGACAGGCTTGCCTACTAGGACAATATTGGAGACCCATCCAGGATAGTCTATTGGTCTGATTACTTCAGCATCTGGCATCTCCTGAAACTCTACTTTGACTACCGGTGTGACTTGTGGATGCATCTTGTGGAGTTTTTTCTTTATAGACTTCACACTGGGATCCACAGCAAGATAGTGCATGACAAAATCTGTATCGAGCACGGGCATGTCCTTGTAATTCCATGCAAAGTTGATCTTATGTTTATGAAGGAATGTTGTCATTTCTTTCTTTTCTTGATCACTGAGAGAAACTCCAATATAAGTGATGTGTGGATCTTCTTCCATGCCCAGGTTGATTGGAATAGTGTCTTCGGTCACCATAGAGGATACTTCTGATTCTGGTGATATAAATGGCAAGTTAGCTTCTCCCTCCTCTAGCACCTCTGAAAGGTTTTCACTAGAGGACACGTCCTTTATTTTATCTTTTTCTTCATCCAAAGGTGCCTGTGAGGGGTTTTCACCAGGGGATGTTTCCGTATTTTCATTTTTTTGATTTGTATCTTTATTATCATTTTTGCGACTAAGAGAATTGACCTGGCTACCGAAGTAGGCTTACTCACTGTAGTGGATTTGATGTTCATATTCTCAAAGATTCTTAAGTCCAAAGAGGGCTAAAACTGCCTCATCCAAATCACAAATGTCTAAAGCTGGTGGTGAATCTTGTTGATCCCAGTCAATTAGTTCAGGATTTTTGAGGGGAAGACAAGGGGATGAAAGGTCAGCTTGGGTGATAGTGAAGACATGGTTATTTTCATCAAGGTCATCTTCAACATAGTGGAAAGGAATTTTGAAGAACTCTTCTTCAGTTTCTAAATCTAAGGCAGCTAAACAATAATCCTTAGCAAAGTTAGTCTTGGTCTCTATGGAACCCAATCCATGTCCTTGAGGATAGCCATTAGATGTTACAATCTCCTTTTTACCAGTTTCATTAGCTCCAAGACCAGTACCATGATATCCCAAGCTTTCAAAAATGGGAGTAACCTTGTGATACTTTCCTTTGGGGAAAGTTACAGGTCTTTCTTCTTCATCATTATAGAGCCAATCAAGGACATTATTTTGCATGTGTTCATCTGATAGGGACCCCCAATGTTCAAAAGTGGTTTTTTTGCAATGCATGAGATCTTTGTCTTTAAAGGGGGGTAATGGTGATGGTCTTCCATAAGACTTTGGAGACAAAGGGAGTTTCCCAATGCATAGAGCACTTTCAAATTTATACTCTCCCATGCCTTGATCTGTAAAGGTGGCTTTTGTTTCAGATGCAGAAGCCTTGTCTTTAGTAACCTTTTCCTTTCCTTTGGATTGATCAGCTGGTGTTTTTTATATCTTTTCTGGAACTGAGGGAGCATTTGAAATAGGGGTTTCTTGATTAGAGTATCGGCCAAACTCATTCAATGGACAATAGTTAGATTGTTTTCCTTCCAGTCTCTTGTAGTATTGAAAGGACTTAGGATCTCTAGGAATTGTGATTTCTCTACCGTGATGTGGGAACTTGAGACATTGATGATAAGTAGAGGGTACACCTTTTATAGTGTGTATCCAGGGTCATCCCAACAAGATATTGTAAGGTAGATCTAGATCCAGTACGTGGAAAACAGTTTCAATCAGGGTTTGGCCCACTTGTAAGGGTAGTGTGATCAAAACCTTGCTTTCTCATTCTCTGTCATCATAGGCCTTTATTGTTATTCACTTGTCTACATCCAGAAGGTCCTCAGAAAGACCGATGTTATGAATCATCTTCAATGTGCACAAATTCAGGCCAGATCCACCATATATAAGGACTCATTTTATTTTTGTGGATTGAATTTTACCTTCTATATGGAGTGACTTATTATGATGAAGTTCAAGACTACAAAAATCCTTATCAGTAAATACAAGATTCTCTTGTGTGTCTAGGTTCCTGATCATAGCTTGGAATCGTGCGGCATTGATTTTTTTAGGGACACTAGATTCATTTAGAGCATCTTCAAGGATTTCTTTGTGGATTGGCGAGGTTTTTAGGAGCTCTAGAATGGATATCTGTGCAGGTGTCTTTCCTAACTGAGCCAATAGGTCATAGCGCGAGGCAGGCTGAGTAGTGGTAGATGGTGCAACTGGTGGATTTGAAGATGTAGAAGGTTTATCAACAGCTTGGATAGTGACTCTCGGTCTGCGTGTGGTAGCATTACAATCAGCGGCTTTGAGGATTATGGTGTTGACATGTGTGTCAGATTCTTCAATGTGGCCACAAAGAGAGCCAAACCCAAAGATATTGTTTTCTTCTAGACTCCCACATGTTCGATCATGGCCTATGATAGTATTGGTAGAGTAATCATATGGGATTGCATTTGATTCATTGTTTTGATTGTGTTGTGGGAAGGGTTGATTGTAGACTTTAAGTTTTGCATTAGATGACGATGCATTCTGACCTTCAACTTCAATTTTTCCATCCTCAATGAGATCTTGTACAAAGTGTCTAAGCTTCATGCATTTCTTGGTATCATGTCCCTTGATGCGATGATAATCACAATATTCATTATCTCTATACCAAACAAGCTTGGGTTGATTTTCATCGAAAGGCTGAGTATTTGGATATATTATCATCCCTTGATCCGCAAGCTATTTGAAGATCACATCTAGGGTTTATGCTAATGCTGTGAATTGTTGTCATTCTCATTGTCATTGTCATTTTTATTGCTGTTGTTTTTATTTATTTTTTTGTTGTAGTTGTTTCGAGGAAACAAGAATGATTGATTGCATGGTTGTTGATTGTTGTTCTGATTGTTCTGATTTTGATTGTTCTGATTCTAATTTTGATTGTTGTTGTGATTCAAATTTTGATTTTGATTGGTGTTGTGATTGTTTTGATTGTTATTGTTGGACGCTTGAATAGTTTGAACATATTTTCCATCATTTACTCCATCATTAACAACTCCTTTATTTTTACTCCATAATTTTGGTTTATCATTGTTGGAAGGAGTATAATTTTTGATGCTACCTCTTTGCAAAAGACCATCTTCAATGTATTTTACCTTCTTGACAATGGATTCAAAGGTGTTAAGTGAAGCCATTTTCATTTGGAAAGACATCTCAAAAATCAAATTCTTTGTGAAGATGTCAATTAAGTGACTATCGGGCATTTTCCATGACATGCAATTTGCAATATGTCTCCATCATTGTAAGAAACTAGCAAAGGTTTCTCCATTATTTTGTTTAGTGTTGCACAAATCGCTAAGTGTTTCTTGATGCTCAATGTTATATGAATATTGTCCAACAAATTTCTCTGCGAGGTCAGAGAAAGCATAGATTGATCCATAAGGAAGGGCCATAAACCATTGCAAAGTTGTGCCTCCAAGACTTCTAGTGAAGAGTCTTTTTAGGTAATTCTCATTATAGGAAACTTCTTGACATGCAATGTAAAACTCTTCGAGATGTTGTAGAGGACATGTTTCTCCTTTGTATTTCTCAAATTTAGGCATCTCAAAGTTTTATGGGAATGGTTGCATTGTGATAGACTTGTCAAATGGATAGGGACATATCTCTTCAAAAGAGAACTGCTTCTTGCCCCCATTTTATAAACCATGTACAATACTTTTGACTTCATTAAATTGTTGGGAAAAATCTAGAGTATTCTATGGAATAAATGGTGGCACATAAGCTCCACCTCCCCAAAATTGTGCAACTGAAAATCCCGTGGAGGTCATACCAATAGTAGGAGGAGGTATATATTGATAAGCTCTAGCTATGTTGGTTGTGGATGTCTTCATGCATTTTATTTGAAATAGAGATGATGTAGGATAAGGCATGGAAATATTCCCTATGTTATTGACATTAGTGCTTGCTCCTTGAGTTGTCGTTGTTTGAGTGTTTTTGTGTGCAGTATTGTTTGGCAAGGCACTTAGGATTTGTTGAATTTGTTCATGTGTCAATTGGGGTGCTAATGTAGTTGTTGATACAAGTGTTGATGTAGGTATTGACATGGAAGGCTCACTAACAGGTCCTTTACCAGTGTCTTGTGATGATGTAGCATTTGTGGTAGAAACCATGGCTGCGGTAGAGGCAGCGGCGGCTTTGGTGATGTTTCAGGTAAGGAGTGTATCATCAAAGTCAGCGAGTACTATGACACCATTTCAAATAAGATTCAAGAATATTTCATCGTTGTTTTGCATAATGTCTTTCTCAACCATTTCTAAATTGTATGGATCACTAAGGAAGTCAATAACTTGGGTAGGTCTTTCTTGTTGTTCCACTAACTTAGTTCCTTCGGGAACTTCCTTAGCTTGTACTTCAGTGCCTTGAAAATATTGAGTGGCAAAAGGATTCTCCTCATAGGTAGTGGTGTTGAGTGTTGCACGCCTCATGTTTCTATCATGGGATCGAGTGACTACCATAAAATGGTGGACTTAGAATAATGGGAGACAAGAAGGTTGGAGATTGAAATAAAATGGAGCAAAGATCTTGATTCTAGATTTGATTGGATTGATTGATGTTTCATTAAGGATTGATTGATTGATTGATTTGATTAAGGATTGATTTAAATGTTTTTGGAACAAAACCTAAGCATGACAAAACCTTGTGATGATACAAATACAAAGGGATTTGAAGATATACCTGTTCTACTTGAAGATGGAATTGCGATCTCAAGAAAAATGGGACATCACTAAGGGATTAAAATCACTTGAGACAAACTGATGGTCTACAAGCAATGTTGTGTTTGTTTGAGGATGAAGGTTTGTAATACTTTGATTAAGGTCTTTCAACCTAAAAGGATTGATTTGATTTGATTGTGAAGAGATTTGATCTAATGCTTCAAGAGAAGGAAGGATGATGATGGACAAAATTGAAGAATTGATTCTAGAAGTAAGAGGTTATCTAATCGTATTTCTCAATAGTGAAAAAAACATGGTTGATGGGATATTTACCCATAAAATTGCAGATCTTGTTGTTGTACATGATTTTGTCAATCTTCTCGCAATATTCAATCTCTTGTTTGATAGATGTGGCAATATGTTGATATTCCTTAGATTTACGAGTAGTTTCTTTTTGTTCTTGATAGACCGGAGGTGTTGGAAGCTTAACCTTCTTATGTTTCTTGGAATCGGTCATGTCATATGAAAAATCTGGTTTTGACTGAATAGTTTAGGACAAATGGTTTCAGGGTCCTACGGAAGACCAAATTTTGGATATTTCAGCAGATTTGGAAGCTTACTGTTTTCAAGCGGAGATGGCAGTCTCAGATACAGCCAATAATATGCACAGAAGGTGATCTATGCAGATGATGATCTACGTAGATGGTGACACTAAAGCGGACATGACCGACTATTGCTAAGGCAGTGTGTTGAAATTCAGGACAAATTTTGATCTTCAGTTTGATTTTGGACAAATGTGTTCGATGGCAAGAACCAATTTTAGCACACTCAAAATAGAAAAAAAATAGGCATATGTCTTAAAACAATCCAACAAGGGACAAAGCAACCTTGAGGGATACAAGAAAATGTGACTTTGCAGATCTTTGATGCAAATTGTGATATTTTGTGTGTGTATGTTCAAGTGGCTCTTTCAAGCCACTTATGTTTTTACTTGGTTTACCACAATGAAAATAGTACAAACAGTAGCTACATTAGGGAATTGGCTTTGCATGAAATATTATAGGCCCATTTCTTGGTAGTCCTTCAGCTCACACAGCAGTGTCACCCCTGGAAGGGCGCCCATTTTTTTATTTTTTCCAAGTATTGTTGTCGTGCTACAAAGATCTCTTTCGCAACACAATACCCTTAGAAATATATGATGGGAATCTTGGGGAGAATCTTCCCTCCCCTTGCACTATAATAAGTCACCGTTCAGAGGTAAATCAGGTAGGCTACTAAGTTACAGTTGCTAATAAGATTTCATGGCGTACCTGCAATCGGTTTGTACGGCGTGAGACACTTAAGTCTCTAGTTAAACCATGCCAATATGTTGAGGATATTCACTCAGTGTGGACTACCATTGAACACGACCCGCCTGAGCTTAAAGGGATAAAGTGTACCTTTGGGTCACACTTTATTTCTATACCGGCCAAAGGGATTACTAGTTTGAGGTCGTTCTCTAAAGGGGGAAGTGCACCCTCTAGACGGGCCTCTCTAGAAGCTTGATTAAGCTAAGATTTCTCTTCACCCAAGTTCCACGAAGGTGAGGGGAGATGATACTGCTATAGTTTAATAATAGCATCATGTATTTTTAAGGGATCTATTCTAATGACAAAATAGCTCGAAAGAAGTGTTGAAAAACACTTCTTCAAACACACCAAGAAGAGTTCATTTCCAAATTGAACCTAATTAGAGAAACTATGTATTTTTTACCTAAGAAAAAGACATAATAATGTGATTAAACGTACAAGTTCAATTCATTTCCCTCACAACACTGAGGAAAGCTTGTAAAAAGGGTGTATTCATTTGCCTTAAGTCATTCAAGAATGGTGAAATTCATTCCCTTATTCATTAAAGATTGTATGTGGTTCATTTTAAGAAACATGCATTCAAAGACTAATGATTAAACATACAAGTTTATTTCCCAAAAATCTGCTAAAATCTAAGGAAACCTACATGAAAAATAGTTAGTAGTTTTCTGCAGCCTTTAAATATGAAATGTTGCAAAAGATGTTAGCCCGCAGGAAAACCACGCAGACGGCGATCCGCGTAGATGGAGATCTGCACAGATGATGATCTGCGTGGAAATTGGTTCACCTACACAAATGCTTGAATAAAAGAGATAGTCAGATTCTATTACAAAAATGACTTAGCATACATAAAAATAAGATTTTTATCAATTTTAGCAGCATCCAACTCTTAAAAAGCATCTTCCTGTCAGAAACCCGAGAGTTAAAATACTTAAAATCTAATAAAATAAATAGTTAAACAATATTACTACAAGTCTATTTTATAACAGGCGGAGACGGTAGTTTATATGCACAGGTGGCGAAGTATCACAGATGACATTCTGGAAATGCAGATGGTGGATCAGAGCGTAGACAAGTCTGCGTAAAAAGTTTCTAGAATTCTGAAAAACACAAGAAAAACATTAGAAAATAGGGACATGGGTCCCACTGGGCATGCCAAAATATATGTGTTGAAACCTAACCTATTGGTAGCATGCTAAGACATGCAAATGTTAGAAATATACAATCAATAAGCTACATTAAACATGTCTAATAAGCATAATATGAAAACAACAAGAGATCCCATCACAAACTCCGATGAGCCAAACAAGTGCACCCAAGCCTTGTTGATTTTCTCTTATAGAAATGTGGGTGTGCTCTCCCAACACAATATCATAATCCCACTAGTTGATTGATGGATGAAAAGCTATAATGCAAGCTAATGATGGATGAAGAGCTCAAGAACAAGTATGAAGAACTTTCTCAAGCCATTCACCAAATGATTGAAATAAAAATGCAAACTATACTAAGATGTTATGCAAGCTCAAATGAAAAATAGAAACTAGATTCATTCACCATTATGCCTAAGATGTAATTTGTAGATTATCTAAAGCATGAACATGAAAAACACTCTAAAATTCTAGCACTAAACTAGCATGATAACAATGCATAAAAAAAGAGATGATTTTCTTTTGACAATGGCCTCTATTTATAGATTTTTTGGAGGAGAGAGAGGGCTTGGATGAGGTGGAGCTCATGTGGCATCCACATAGGTGCCACATGAGGGACACATAATCCATGCAAGAGGCCCATTTTTCTCACACATGTGTGATAAACTTTGGATGTGATGGGTCAAAGTGTACTTAAAGTACACATGTGAAGGATCTTGTAAGAGGTGTAAGAGTTTTGGACCAATAAGACACTTTTAGAAAGTGTAAGAGGGTGTCATCATAGGGGTAAGAAACCTTGTTTGCACCAAATAAGGATTATTTGGAAAAGTATATTTTGAGAAATTTTCTCACACATGTGTGAGCAAATAATTAGGACTAATTGGTGTAGGAATCAAGAAATTAGCTTAGTTAACCTTAGTTAATTAATAAATAGGTCTATTTGATGAGAGTGATGTGAGGTAGGGTAGGATCTAGGTTCTAATTAGTTTAATCCAAATTAGATTTAGATTAATTATGGTTTAGTAGAATTTAAGTCATGTGAAGGAATAAATAAATTTAAAAATTTATTTAAAAGGGACTAATGAGGGGTAATGTATATAAATAAAATTTAATATATTAAAGGTGATAGTATTTAAATTAAATTTAAATACTAAGGAAAGAGAATTATATTTAATTAAATAAATAGAGGAATATAACAAATATAATTAATTAAAATTAATTATAATGCTATGGGAATATTAATTAAATTAATATAAGGACAATTTTAGACGTCTACACTTAGATCGTGTTTCAGGTGGCATGAAATGTATGATCTAAGGAGATGCAAGACACTATAAGGTTTCTTAAGGATGATGAGAAAGATTTGTAGATGTCTAAGGATGATGATGATGCAAGACTTAGGTTTGATTCTTAAGGATGATGGTTGTGATGCAAAATGATAAGGGTTCCTTAAGGACCTAAAGGATAATTTAGTGTCAAAAGGCTGAAAGTTGTGTTCCGTAATGTAATCTTAAATGGATATGATTTTTCAACCTAAGATAGACGTGTGGTCTTTTGGAAGATGGGATTCTTTGTCAATACAAACCAATCTTTGGATCAAAGTGATAAGGTTACAAGAATAAACTAGGCTACCCTAGACAATTCTTAGTCAAAGGGTGAAGGCCAAGGAACAGGTTTTGAATTAAGACATGGGTTCTAAGAAACTCAAAGGGATGTGACACTAAGTGTGGAATGTTTTTATTTTCCTGGGATACTAACTCAGATGTTGATTGATTGGATAGTGTTGTCTAAAGGTATGACTTGGATGACTAAGGATGACCCTAAAATGCAATGAGGAGGATGAAAGCTTTGTGATGAAGAAGAGTGAATGGATAGGTTTATGATGTGCCAACTAGTCGTACCTCTCAAAGCTAACAAAGGTGTGGTTCAAATAATATTTTCCCATAAAGCACAAAATCTTATTGTTGAAGATGATCTTTTTCGTATTTCTCATGCTCTTGGGTTCCTTGTTGGATCAATTTCACAATATGTTGGTATTTCTTGGCCTCTTGATTGGTGGCCTTCTTCTCTTTATATACACGGGGTAGTTGGACTTTCACTTTCTTATATTTTCCCAAATCAGACATATGTTCAAGCTTAGTTCTCAACACCTTAGGTAGCTACAAGTTTGGTAATAATGATGAAGTTTGGACTCCTCAAAGTAGGCAGTGACTATGATAAGTTTACCTTGGTCTGATTTAGGAACAACTTTTGGATATGATTGTGCTTGGGATAAGTGAGCAATAAATCCCATAAGGGACAAAGAAACCTTTTGAGAATAATGCAGTTTTGGATTTGATCTCTTTGGAAAAAGATGTGTACCTTCAAATGTGCATGTTTTGAAAGTGCTTTTCACAAGTTTTGTAACATCGAAACCAAGTACAAGAAACTCTATCTTATGGAATCGACTTAGCTTCAAAAATATTTACTCACAAAATTACGCACACATGCAATAGATAATCAGTATATGGCCACTAAAGACCATGCAGTGGGTCTAAAAATGTCATATTAGTTGACTCCAAATTCTCAAGGCAGCACAATATGGTGAGTGTTTTGGGGAGGTTACTATCCTCCTTGCACAAATATTATCAAGCTTTTGAGGGTGAATCGGGTAGCTTCTATTCTTGGGTATTTTTAGTAAGGGCATATGTTCACAACTACCCCTTGTAGTCCCACAAGTAGGATTGAGGTCTATATCCCTACAAGTACTTAGATAATGTAGTCATGCATGCAGAATTGAGGCCTCGCAGTCCTACAATTACCAAGCATAGGAATAAATTCTTAGAATAGTTACATCTTCTGAGACTTTAATCTCAATGAGACTTTTGATTATAGTGGGTTGGAAGAGGCTGGATTTTTCCTTGTTCCCACTTGGGTCGTTCCCATGATATTTTTTTCTGAAATGGTAGGCCCTCTAGAAAAATAAAGTTCGAGCGGTCACAACCTTTTTTCTCTTGCACCAACGACCATGAGAACTAGTGAGAGAGGATAGTGTGTGATGTGAAGTTGCGCTCTAATAAAATTTGTGAAAGTACACCAAAGTCTCCAAACACATGATTCTTTTTCCCACAAGTTAGGCAATGTTTTCTAAGTCTAAAACTGAAATCAACTTGCAAGGGGCTCTTTTTAAGAACCAAGTCCAAATGTTTAAATTTTCTTATTCAATTTTAAGAGCCCAAAAGGAAATGTTTGATTTTCTTGTTCAATTTCTTAAGTCCAAATTGAAATGTGACATTTTTCTTGTTCAATTTTAAACCCAAGATGTTAACTTTAGAGACCAAAACTAAGTGTTAAGTATTGTGAATTCATTTCATGTTCATTTTAATGCACCAAATCGAAAGTGAGTTCATTCTATTTATTAACAATTTAACTCGCGATCTGCATAGACACATAAAATGCAACTCATGGAAGAGCGATCTTGCAGGTCATACACATGATCTCGTGGATCTATTACTAAATAAAATAATGTGCACAAGTTAATGACAGAAAATAGAAATGTATACCTATCGTACTAGTGATTCTTCCTGGTCAACTATCTACACTCAATCCCACTCAGTCAAAAAATGATCATGCAAGGAATACAAATTTTTTTCTTTTCATATTTTACAAGTTTTTTTTAGTATTTAATGCCTTACGGATTAAAAAAATTATGCATGTGTTCCCGCTAGGTCAACTATTGATCCCGTTGTTAGTCAGAAGAGAAGAAGGAGGATAGAAAGATGGAAGAGAAGAAGAGGGTCCTCTATCAGGCCACACAAGGCCAATTGGTGAGATTTTGATCTCACACACTTTTCTCACGTTCCCACTTTATGTCCACACGATCCTATTAGTTTTCATTTTTTTTGTTTGTTGTGTTAATTTCAAAATTGGGATTGATGGTGCAAATACCTGCACTTCTGCCTTCGAACCTGTAAAAATAAAAACGTCTTACAAAAACACTTAAACAACATAAAACATTAGTTTTTGGGTTAGCTTTTGCAAAAAAAAAGGATGATGAAGATAAATAAAAATGACCCTTGAAGTGGGTCCCACCGAGCGTGCAATAATATATTCATTAAAATTATGCTTAAAGGAATACAACTAACTAAGTAGAAATACTCAAAGCACAAGATTAATAAAGATATAATGATAAGACAAAAGAGAGAAAATACATAACAAAAAGATGTGAAAACCTTTACAAACCCTTGAAAGCTCCCTTGATGTGTTGATATGTCCAATGATGTTTGGATGTGTGCTCAAATGTGTTTCTCATGCTTCATGGATGAGGAGATATTTTGGAATTATGATGCTATGGATGATTATTTTTCTCTTCAAATGGGCATTATTATTTTACTCTAGATGGTGGATGATAATGAAGGAGTGAAGGGTTCAATTTAAATGTCAATGAGAGGTGGAATGGACGGTCAAGATAAAAACTTGAGGAAAGGTGGAGATTCATTTGAGAGAGAGAAAATGGATTGTTCTTTCTCAAATGCCTCTCATTGTGACAAGTGTCACAAGAAGAGAGACTTGGAAGAATGGGGAAATGTGATCATTTGGGAGATGCGAGGGGACAAGAATGTAAGAGGTGGATGGAGTGTGTAAGAGGAGTGTAAGAGCATTTAAGTCAATCTTAAATACATTTGGTTGGGAATTTGAGGGATGTGACATGAGGGTTGACTTGGGTGAGGGTTAGGATTTCTTAATCCATGAATTATGATTGTTCAAATGTCGAAGCGGTGATTAGGCTTGGGATTAGGAGGCAACTAGGAAAATTAGGAGGATGTGATGGGAGGAGAGAGAATGAGTGGAGGGGATAATTAGTTAATCAAAGTCAATTAACTAATTAAGAGATGTTAGTATGTGTGAATGGGTTGGATTGACTTGGAACCATGGTTTAGTTGGTTGAGGTTTGGTTTAGTTAGGGGTTAAAGTTAGGAGCCATGTGCTCAAATTGAATTAAATGTATTATTTAATTCACAAATTGAGGGAAAAGGAATTTATGAGTTAATTTAAATAGATAAAGATATTTATTTAAATTAATAGAGGAAGGGGGATTTAATTAACTAAATGGTTATGGGTTGTAATTAAATTAATTGGACAGTAATTAATTGATTGTATTAATTAATTAGGGGGATGGCATAAATTAATTAAATAATAAATATTTAATTGATATTGCCCAGGAGACACTAATACATTTGGTGTTAATTTCCAATGGCAACTTCCGACTGAGGATGCACTTTTTTGTGAAATTGGGTTTTTTTTGTAATCCTCCCCGATGAAGTTGGAATTCTGACTGTACTTAAGTAGATTGACGAAATTGTGACTTCTACAGGCTATACAAAAAAAATTGAAAACCAAATCATTTTGATTTTTAAGTCATTCGCATGAGAAAAGGAGCGTGAAGTCATGTTTTCATTTTGATGTTAATGAAGTTCTGTCACGGGAGCAAAGGAAGGAGCCCAAAGTCATTCAAAGTCAAATTGAGGTAGAGTTTTTTTATTAAAATTTGTTGAGCATTCCTTTCTTTGCATTTGTAGGCTTAGCTATGGATAATGTAAGATTTATGTGTGTGTGTGTGTGTGTGTGTGTGTGTGTGTGTGTGTGTGTGTGTGTGTGTGTGTGTGTGTGTGTGTATGTATATATATGTATATATATGTATATATATATATGTGTGTGTGTGTGTGTGTATGTGTGTATATATATATATGTATATATGTATATAAGTATATATGAATATGGACATGGTATTATGTCAAACCATTCATTAGCCAATGATTAGTAATGTGAAATCCTTATGTATTCTCCAACAGAGGACCAAGCCTGGCATGTAATACCCACCTCTTAGTTTTCTTTTAAGTTGGGGATGCCAAACTCTTTTAGGCATTTTGATGTATGTGTGGTTATTTCAGTTGATCTTGAGGATATTTATGTATTTCATTTTAGTATGTTATTGATCCATTATTATCACATTGTATCTTCTGTGTATATGTGATTTACGGTTATTTAATGATGCTTATGTATATGTTAGGATTTCAATTTGATTAGGGTTTTCTGACAATACTGACCTTAGATTTATATGCACATGGATCATTGTATGTTTTACATTATTGTTTGATGTGCTTGGTATGGTATGGGACAGAGACGTAGTTACTTTCTTCGGTGAGATCCACATGATAACCTAGTCTCAACCATTGTTTGTCATATTATATATGCATGTATATTCGTCTTTGTGATGATAGATTTGTAGGTACCAGGCTACATCTTCCCTCAATTCGCAGGAGTGAGCGTGCCCTATCACAATAATCTCAATGGTAAGGGAGGGGAGATAGTTTTAGGGTCCAAATCATATCCTAAACCTAATTGTCCTAGTTAGTTGACAAGTATCTATTTGGCTACCTTACCGAATTCGTATAGTTGATAGGAATTCATGTATCCCTTTCCTTGAGCATGTTTGATTTTGCTTATGTTCGATTTCAGGTGCTTGATTTGATTATGTGTGTGTTATATCATATTATTTATTTAATTGAATATTATTGCAATTAATTATTAAATATAGGGTATTTAATTAATTGAAAATTAAATTAAATACTTATGTTTAACTGAAAGGTTAATTAAAGTGTAATTATTGAATATTTAGTTGAAAATTAGAGTAAATATGCTTTTCTAATTTATTAAATAAATTAAATATTAAGTTGCATGGATTATTGTGATTTAAATATTTAATTTATTTAATTTAATATTTTATTAATATCATGTGCAAGTTCATTAGTGAATTTAGAGTTTGAATTCAAAATGCAACTTGGGTTACTAAGTCAAAGTTGAGTTGTGGAAGTAATTAGATATTTTAATTAATGATTAAAGAATTACTTTCAATTTTGGAGTTGAGTTATTTTAGTAGTTATCTAGTGTGTTGTCATTAGGGGTTGCTTGATTAGGGGAAGTTGATCCACTTTAGGGGGATTGTTCTCTCATTTGGGGATAACAGGTTTTTGGGGAGCATTTTGGAGAAGCTTTGTGTGTTCTTCGTTTTGGAAGATTTGTGGATTCTTGTGGATGCATGTTGAAAAAAGTTTGTGTGAAATTTGTGATTATGTGTGTGTGCTTGGAAGATCCAAGGTTTAATCATCTTCAAAGGCAAAATTCATTCTGTTCTTGCATTGGATCTAAGGTAGGGTTTGATCATTTTTTGTGATTCAATTCTTGTTTAAATTGTGTCTTCTTTGTGCTTAAATTGACTTAATTTTCTTAATTAGGAGTTGTTGAAATTCTTGTTTAAAAGGGTGTGTTTGAAACCCTAGGTTGCTTATTACTTTAGAAAATAAATATTTAGCATAGTAATGTTATGCTGGCCAATTTTCGTAGAAAAATTCCCTATGGATCTCCTAGAAAATGAAATATTAAACGGGCCTATAGTTGGGACTATAGGGAAAGAGAAAATATTTCTGTGGAAAAATTAACCTTGAAAAGAAATCAATGTTCCCTTGAAAAAAATAATTTGTTTAAAAATCTTCACCTCCCTGGAAAAATACAGAGGTTAAAATATTTACACTAGTCATGTGAAAAGACTAGCAAAAGACAAAAGAAAATGAATAAAATAAAAGAAAGGAAATAAATTCCATTTTCGGAATTCTATTAAAGAAATTTAAAAAAAAAAAATTGGTTTATTGAAAAATGCAATTTTTTTTTAAAAATATTTAAAAAAAAAAAATTTAATTGGGCATGAGGAGGTGGGGGCCACCAACTCCCCCTCCCCTGCGCACGGCGTGAGGAGCCAGCTCGGCAGCCGGCCACCAACCGTAACTCCTCCCCTTTAAAGGGAGGTCGGCGCGGATGTAAAGAGGGGTGGGGGCCACAAGACCCCCCCCCACCCCTCCCCCCGCCCCATTGCACTATTTTTTTATACTTTAAAAAGAATTTATTAATATAAATTTTGCTTTTTCAAATTTGTTTTTTTTTATTCATTTTTTTATGATGTGTTATTTAATTTTTAAGTTTAGTTAAATTATTTTGTTATTAGTTTATTTTAAAATTTAAATTAATTTACTATTAATATTTAAAATAGTATTTTTAATTTTTAAATTAGTTTGGTATTAATATTTAAATTAGTTTAATATTAATATCTAAATTAGTTTATTATTAACATATAAATTAGTTTAATATTAATATTTAAATTAGTTTATTGGTAAATTTTTAATTAGTTTGTAGTTATTTTTTAAATTAGTTTTAAAATTAACTTTTAATTCAATTTTATGTTAATGAGGAGTTTAATTAGGAATGAGATTATGGAATTAATTAATAATGTGATTAATGTTATAGGTAAATAAGAGCATATATTTTTATCATTGCTAGTAATTGATCATTATTAATCATTAAACCCTATGGTGTTAAATAAAATATTAGAGATATTGATTGGGTGATTTATATTAATGCTTATGTCGCACCTAGGAATTTTATAATTTTATAATTATAACTAGAATTGGTAATTATTTCCTAGATGTATTTATATGTTATTTTTATAAATAGATCTATAGGAAATGTTAACGTTTTACCAAAAATGGGATATTTAGTTATTGTTGGATAGTAATTTTAGTGGATAAATGAATTTGTATGGTTAGGGATTATAAATTTGTTTATCCTTACGTTAACATTGTATTTAACTTAATGCATTCTGAATATGAATTTATTGTACTATGATGTGTTTTGGATGCGTATTTAAATGAATTGTGTATTCTTTTACGTTATCATGTTTCGGGTGCCTGCTGGGCTAGATGATCCTTAGGACATAAATCCAGAGGTTTTAGGACTGTACTTTATGCATGGTATTTTATTGTGATGTCAGTATGTGTTTTATGATGATGTCATAGCCCTAATATTCTTAGACCCAACCTAGTTCAGTTATGATGTGTTTTTTGGTCTTGTGAGGATACTGTGGATGTTTATGGTTGTTGAGAACCTATGTGCACCTGAATGAGCAGGATCTGATTTGAGTTATGATATATCTTTATGATACTCTTTTGTGAGCCTAGGGTAGGTTACCTATTTTTATAGTAGGAGGTGGCTTGCAATAAGTGTTGGAGCCCACAAGTGGCTGCTAGGATTCTCTTATTGTATGTAGTGGTAACAAGTGATAACATAATTAACCTAATTAGGATGCCCTAGTATGAACTAATAATATTAATGCCTCACCCATGCTTGAGCGCTAGTATAGGCTAAGATGGAGGATGAGATGATGCATGCCTCATTGAGGGGTTTGGGTACAACATCGTTAGTGATCTTGTCTGTTTAAAAGTTCATTGGCACTGTGTATGGTCACTTGAGTGTTGGAATTCATTGAGGGATTGCTAGGACAAAACTCAAGGGTTAGACGTACATGATGACACCTTCCTATATACAACTTAGGTTATCCTACATGTGTCAATTACCTTTGGTGTTGTTTAGTGTTTCTTGTTATGGTTTAGAGTGCTTCTAGGATCTTCCTATGCATGTGAGTATGAGGTCGTGTATACCTTGTTTGCATTCATGTTGTATACCCCGTGTGATGGGCCTGTTACTATCTCCTCAGCATGGTGGGAGTGGACCTTTGGTTCCACATGGTCGGGTGGTAGTGATTCTTATTACCATTGAGATTCCAACGGATTCTTCTTCATGCTTGGATCTTCCTTCTTGCAGTTTTATCTTCCTAGTCTTTTGGAGACTTTATCAGTTACTGGAGTTGTGTATTGTACCATATGTTGATATTGGTTATCATCCTTTGGAGGATGCATTGTATTGTTTATTATGTATTATTACATACCCTACGAATTGTGCAGTGGATGTTGATTAGGTAGTATACCTTTTGGTATCAGATGTATATATAATCTTTTATTATGAGATGTATGTTATTGGATTCAAATTATGTAACCTTTATGTTAGTTCTTTATTATTGTTAATCGTAGATTATTATTGCTTAAGTAATTCTACGTCAAGGAACCCTCAAGAAATGTTATCTATGTATGAGTTGTATTTCATGTATGTCGTGTACTTCATTGTGTTGCTTCTGCATTGTTATCATCATTGTTTGAAAAGATTTATAAAAAAAAAAATTATTCCATAAACTTAGTGTCATGTTTAGGTTCAGTTCTCCTGGGTTCCTTGGTGGGGTATTACATAGCATTTGCAAAGAATTTGTACATGTTACTCCATGGGCTTAGTCACAGGCTTATATATATATATATATATATATATATATATATATATATATAGTTGCTTTAGGAGATGAAATCAATTATGTAAGTGTTGTTAGAAGTATCATTATATATCTTGTAATAGTAACAATTGCAATGAAAGGTGTTTCATTAAATGAAGGTTGGCTCAACAGATAGATTGGGGATAAATAATTGGGTGATTCTAAAACCCATGTTCCCTATAGATAGTAGGGCACCCAAATTTAGAAATACCATGATATGCATTATTACATAAGGCTCAATGTGGGAAGGAATTAATGTAGATTTGTAAGATTTTATTGGAGGTAAAAAATTATTTCCTTTATTGTTTATGCCTTAGACTAACATATTTTCAACATCTCCATTGACTACAACAATAATAATATAAATCATTTGCATCAAAACCTTTTGGAGTATAAATAGATATGTTAGTAGTGAAACACTCATGGACCCACCCACTCTCAAGACCTATCAATGGTCATTCAATCTTCATTAACTGATACCTCTTCCACTAAACTCCACATACTAAACACAATCCCCTCCATCATTGATCACCCAATCTTGATCCTCATACATTTACTTATGATTTTCCTCATATAGTCCTTCAACACACCCTTCTATAGACTCTTGTTTTGAGATTATATCTTGCCTTTGGAGTCCCCTATACCCTAACAACATTGATAACCCTTACACCTTGATTAAAATGACCCAACCCTTGACCCAACTTGGTCTACAAGCACTAACAATTCTCACTTTTCTTAAAGATAGTAGGTATGCAACTCTGACCCCATTCCTTATGAAAGTCATATTTAACAACCACTCAACTTGTGTCCATGTCCCTACTATGGAGAACACTTTAAACAACCTACAAGACTCTCTAGGCTTTGTCCATGCACCCCCCTATCCACTTGATCCATTAAACTCAACTTCTAAGCATTTTTAATGTTATAGGTTCATTTGTATGATACACACATGAGTGTGTATGCTATTATATATATCCAGCATGAATAGCCTGTTAAGAAATTGAGTAATATGTGTGTCTAGGTATGGATATATAGTGATAGATACATACCTACACACATATTTATATACATAATTCTTTGTAATGATTTTTCAAATTAGGTTGGATACTATTAATAGCACACACACCCATATGACTATCATATCACCTCAATTTTGTTTGAAGTCAAATTGCATTGAGTTATTGTTGATATCACATTGCATTAAACTTGCTAGGTGTTGTTGCTATTATTGGCATCAAAAATTCTACTTCTTGTTGCTGACACAATAATGGAAAACAAATACTTATCAATATCGATGCCATAGTGTTGAAGAGGTTAGGGGGGAAGGGACGCTTTACAAAGGGTTTTTATAGTGACTGTTCCAGAGGATTTTTCTAGATTGTCACAAGATAGGGAATTGGAAATCTATTTTGGTTAATGATAATATTTTTTTTAATGGTTCAGATGGTTGGGTTGTAGATGATAGAGAGGTAGAAGGGTGTTAAATGTAAATATAGATGTTAAATGTAAATATAGATAACTTCAGCATATAAATATAGTGGATTCATTTGTAGAGTCTATGGGTGGTCACTATCATTAACAACATATGTGGATTTTATTGTTACATTAAATGTTGTTTGGATGATCGATACTTGTTAAATTTATTGACTCAATTTATATTGTTGGTTGGATTGAAATTCTAAACTAGTTCATCCATATTATAATTTATTTCCATTGATTTTATTTGATTCTAACTTGAATTTTTTAATTCTGAATTAGTATTCTTCTAGTTTTCTAGTGAATTTTTAGTTGGTTTTATTTTAATAGATAAATGTATGATGTAGAGGCTAGTGGTATTCAATCAACCCCCATAGGAAACTCTCAAACTCCTCCCTTGTTTTGTAACAACACTCAATATCTTCCTCGCAAATGGATCAACATCATGAACCCAATCTGATCTCAATACATCTCAATGGTCATCCTTCTTCCATAATCCAACTTTTCCTCCACTAGACTCTGCATCTTAATTTTGCACATCTTCAACTAAATCATCAATGCATGTTTGAAAAGGTGGTGTTGTGACTGTCCCTAAAATACTAGTGCTTTAGTTCCTTCAATAACCTATCAACTCTCAAACTCTTAGGATCACCCCCTATGGATTCACCACTTCACTGACATAAATAGGAACCTCTAAAAATCCCCACACCACATTTCAACTCCCTTCACCAAGATTGGACCCTTCTTGGTCTACAAAACAATAAACTTCTCACTATCCCCTAAGATAGTAAATCTTCCCTCTACAAGGAAAACACTCACTAACACAATGTTTCCACTCACCCCTAAATGAGATAAGACACCTTAACACCCTAAAAACCCTTCCAAGGCTTTACCGACACCCATTTTCATCCTTGATTCACTAAGCATTGTATAACAAAAGTGAGACCAACAAGATCCCCAATATTGTCCTAACTATGACAGCCTACAAAAACTATTGCACCTTTATTGTCTAGCCCTTCCCTTGGGCACTTTCCTTCTCCAAGACCTTGGACATGAAGTTGACTCCTTTCCCAAAATTACTTCATTCCCCCAAGGTAATATCACTCCTCACTTGTGGATGAGCCTTCAAACTCTGACTATGATACACATTGCACTCCTCTTTGTGACTGTGCAGTCACTTCTCTGCCTTCAAACATGTGCCTCCTCCTACATGGACACCTACAACCTCCAAGATAGTTACTATACAACCCCACCTCATCACTTCCCAAATGAGAGGGTTTTATCCATGTGCCAACTAAGAGAAACTACATATGTAGCCTCTCGGGTTAACCTAAGTCGAGGTTTAGATAGTTTTTAATAAAATTCATATAAATTTTGCAAATCTTAACCAAATGTAGCCATTCAAAATCTAGATCAAGGAAAACTTTAGTGGCGAATATTTTCCATTTGGCGAATGTCTCATGTCAGGGACCCAAAATTTGGAAAATATAATGTACTGTATATATTGTAGGCGAACTTTATAAATTTGGGTCAAATTTTTGGGCCCATCGCCTATCAGTTTATGTAATTTTATCCTTTTCTTTCACAATATCGCCAACCGAATCTAATTTTTGGACATAGTAAATTGAAAAAATTCGCCTACAATTTCCAAAGCTTATCATAATTAACAAGCATATTCACCAATATTTGGTCAACATTTAAGGTTAGGGTATGGGTTACGTATATATAATTGACATGTGTCTCTATTCTGGGACTTTCTATGGAACTTTATGTCTTTTAAAACTTTGGCCCAAAATAGATTTGACATGTGTGGTGTGTCTCTATTTCTAGAGACTTATGGTGAAATATTTGTGTCCTTTAAGACTTTGGCCCGAAATAGAACTCATGCCATTGATTTGGGATCATCCAGCAGTTATAAAAAATAGTGTTAGTTCATGTCAGACAATATAAAGTGAACTGAGGGTTTCTTAAAAAACTAATAAAATTCATTTAAGCTTTTAGGGGTGCTTCCCCTCGACCCTGGAAGGGGTACTGCCCCTTGATCCCATCTTGGGGGTGCGACCCCATACCCCCATTGAATAATTTGTTAGGTAATTGCGTTGATAAAATGGGAAAATCTATCCTTCGAGTCTAATAAACTTTTTTTATTTAATAATGAAATATTCACTAGAATTTTACAAAATTTTCATACAATTGAAAACAAATTGCCAGTATAATTAATATTTTATCCTTTCAAATTAAAAAATTTTGCCAATAATATTAAATTTTTCCTCCTAAAATAGTGTAGGATTCACCAAGATTTTACATATTTTCCTAAGGGTGGGTTTCTTAAAGTTATCCCTAATCTAGATTGCTCTTAATTAATGTTAAAATCATCCCCAATCAACATTTTAATAAAAATATAGAATTACCACCATTTAAAATACAGAACAATAGGACTGTTCCCACGGGCAGTATAGGAAATTATAGAGAAAAACAATTTATCGACCTCTCCCCCTATTTTGGGAAATTTTTACAATATGTATATAATTTTGTTCCACTCATGGATAGAACCGACCAACTACCTTGCAACTGTCCTCAAACCGACTAGAAGGATTTAAAACCAATTGTCCTCCCTTTTATGGCAATTACAAAGGTTTTAATAGGTTGTCAAGTTGACAACTAAGTTGTCAACTCTACAACCATACATCTAATGAATACATATACTTGAAAATGGTTTATAAATAACTTCAAAACCATAAGCAAAACATTTACTACTACCCCTAAGACCATTTTGACCTTATTAGACTTTATCTCCTATTATCTTGGTTATTAGCCCTTAAGGCTTTACGACCAATTTAGACACCATTGTATCCTATTTCCTGTGTTACATTATTCTTATTACCATTCAAGTCATATTACATGCTTTTGATCCCATAGAGCCTATCAAGACTAAAAAATCCCATTCCCATTACATAGTGACCCTTATAGGGCTATTTGCCTTATCATGACAACTTGAAACATATGAACTTATTTTGACTCAAAATACATCAAATTGGCTCTAGTGGCCAAAAATACAATATTTTAGGACCTTGTAGGTCATTCCATTCTTCAAATTATTAAGTTCATCCATGTGACCCTCTTGGTGTTCCTCTAATCCTTGGTGCTCCTGCAGCAATGTATAATTTCTAAACATAAAAATAATTACTTATGCTTGATATTTTATTATTATATTGTGAACATGTCTAAGTAATTTTCATAACTTTTATTAAATTTGAATGATATTTCTATGTGAAATAGATGGTCTAATAAAATAGAACAATAATATGTTCAATATTTGACCCTATACAAAGGAATGCAATCAATTCATTATCCTGGTTCTTGCATAACGCAAAGCACATTATAGATATACTATTCTCTATACTTAGAAAACCTTGAATTTGATAAATAATTTTTAACACATTTGGTTAAAAGAAGAGTGCTCTTAATACCCTAACCAATCTCCTAAGTCTTCGCCCACACTCACTTTCATCCTTGAATCACTAAGCATTGCATATCCAAAGTGAGACCAACAAGTTTCCATATTACTGTCCTAACTGTGACAGTCTACACAAACCTCTATAATTTTATCGTCTAGCCCTTCCCTTGGGCACCTTGCCTCTTCCAAGACCTTGGACATGAAGTGGAATCTTCCTCCAACACTCCTATGTGCCTCCAAGACCATAACACTCCTCACTTGTCGACAAGCCTTCAATTTGAAGTGTGGCAGATAGTACACTACTCCATGTGATTGTGCAATCACTTCCATTCCATCATGTCATATGCCAACCGATGCATGGTTCCCTTCAACTCTTGAGGAAGTTAATATACATCTTCCCCTGACATCCTGCCCAAATGAGAGAGTTTATGATATGGTTGATGCTATTTCACCCATCATAATGGACCCTTTATGATTTTGGAACATAAATATTGACATTCTGAGATCTATAATAATATGAAATATCATATGGTTGATATATATATTCACATCATGATGAATCTATCTCTATTGGATGAGACAGTTCATGGGCTAACACCATAAGCAGCATACATGGTTGATGTTAGTGCACATCTATTCTTGTTGGATAAGATAGTTATGATATTAATATGGTTTAATGTATGAAATATATTTATGATGTTAATATGGTTTAATTGCTTCATCTAGCTAAAATTTATATGGTTAATCTATTGTTTCACTTTGTTATGATGAGCATCATATGCACTCATCACAATGAACCCAATATGATTTTGACAAGAAAACAAGTCTAATTGTCAATTTAAATATCATGAATAATATTGTATCACATTGGTGATCATACTCCCTAGCTAAGAGGGAGTGTTAATGTTATAGCTTCGGTCATATGATACACACATGAGTGTGTGTGATATTACATATATCCAACATGAAGAGCCTATTGAGAAATTGAGTAATATGTGTGTCTAGGTACAGATATATAGTGATACATACATACCTACACATACATTTATTTACATAATTCTCTGTAATGATTTTTAAAATTAGGATGGATACTATTAATAGAACACACACCCATATGACTATCACATCACCTCAATTTTTTTTTAGATCAAATTGCATTGAGTTATTGTTGCTATCACATTGCATTAAACTTGCTAAGTGTTGTTTTCATTATTGGCATTGAATATTCTACTTCTTGTTGCCGACACCATAATGGAAAACACATACTTATCAATCTCAATGTCATAGTTTTGAACAGATTAGGGAGAAAGGGACCCTTTGCAAATGGTGGTTAGAGTGACTGTTCCAAAGGAGTTGTTTAGACTATCATAGGACAGTGAATTAAAAATATATTTTTGTTAATGATAGTATTGTGTTTAATAGTTCATAGGGTTGGGTTGTAGAGGATAGAGAGGTAGAAGGCTTTTAAATATAAATATAGATAACTTCAGCATATAAATATAGTGGATTCATTTGTAGATTCTATGGGTGGTAGTGATCAAGAAGAAAATTGGAACGACAACAATAAGAGGAGAGGAATTGATGAATTTTGGATGTTGAAAGTCTCCATGTTCAAGTATTTAAATTTGGTATACTATACTAAAACATCATTTCATAACTAACTTTTCAATTTCTATATATAACTAGGTCTAAGAATATTTGTGTACTTTCGATATCATTTTGCTTAGTTTGTGAAGGCTATAGACCAAAGTTTCCATAGCCCAATTTGTTTTCCTGTGAAGAAGGATCATGTCAGATAATATAAGTGAAGAAAAAAATGTTGGCAAGCTGACTCCCAGGGAGTATATGACTTATTTTGTGTTTTCATTATGGCAACAAAGTCATATGAAGTTTTGACAGCAAACTTAGTAGTGGAAATTGACTAAGTATAGAAGACAATACAGAACAGAGATACACAGATGATCAAAGCACCAGTGCACATGCATACATTTGATTTAGACTAATCACCTTTAGAAATAAGATCTATGATATTATTTTATGCTTACCCTATACACAAATGATACGAAATGTCAGTACGGATAAGTTACAGAAAGAACAAGTACACCAACAGTTCAGAATATAGAGTATGGAGCCGACTTCAGGTTTTTGATTAGCATGCAATCTTGTGTGGTGTAAAGGCTAAGAACCTATTGTAGTAAGTTTTTAATCATGTATTAAAAATTATTGTAAACACGCTTAAGCAAATTTGTTTGGAAGCATTGTGAATGTTGTTTTTGGGCCGACTAAGGTATTGTTTATAGTCGCGTCTATTCAGGCATAAACATATATATATGTAATAAAAAGATATATTTGAAGTGTCGAAGAAAGATTCAAAGCAAAGATATAGTATGAGATAGAGCCCCTAAAGAAGATAAGAGCATAAGCGTATAACCAAAACTAATCAGACATCTTTGTCATATACAACAATTCACCTTTGGATATAGTGCATATCTATTCTCAGGAGGTTGTAGCCTTCCTTCTCATTAAGCAGTGAGCTCTTGGACTCTGAGTCCTCACCCCTAATAGGGTTGTTTGCAAAAGACTCCTAACAGGGTCAAACCCTTGACCAGGTCATTGTACTTGCATTCTAAAGAGTGCTCCTAACAGGGCAAAGGAACTTTAACATGTTCATTATACTAGTGCAATATTTGTGGGTACTAATTCCCACCAGGGTTTTCCTCTAATCAAGGTTTTCCCGTAATCATATCATGTGTTATGTGCTCTTGTGTTAAGCTTTAAGTGATTTATAATTGATTTATGTTTAAAGTTACTAAAATAGAATAATTAGTTAAACATTGATTCACCCCCCCCTCTCAATGTTTCCAACAATTGGTATCAGAGCTCTGGTCCTCTGAGAGAAAGTTTAACCACTTGAGGAGATCATGGATTCAGTAGAAGCTAAACATCTGAAAAAGAATCTTGAAGCAGCCCTTGAAGATCTGCATAGATCTGAGAAATAAAATGAGGAACTTAAACTAAAATTTGATGGCTCACAAATGCTTATCAAAAAGTTAAGAAAAGATTTGAAAGATTTCTCTACAAATGATTTGGGTAAAATGGTCAAGAAACTAAATGAAGAAAATTTATCTTTAAAGGATAAGATAGAAGAACTAAATGATTAGTTAACTGATAGCATAACAGCTATTGAAGAGAAGAACAAAGAAAATAAATAGTTAGATGAATAACTCATGCAAGCCAATATGAAAATCTTGGAGTTGGAAAACATCAAGAATAAAATTGAATCTGAACTATCAGGAGAAAATGACAAGATTGATAAACTACACACAAGATCTAATTTAATTCAATCATAGCTTTATGCACAAAAGATAAAAGGTGATACCACTGGTATGGGATATAGTATAGCTAAAATTGAGATCAATTCATTACAAGAAAGAAAGAAAGCTCAAACAAAATCTACATAATAAAATAAAACTGAGAATCACGAAGAGACTAAAGTAGAATCACCAAAAGATAAGCACAAGGTTGTCAACCGTACTTGCTATGCCTATAACAAACATGGACACTTGGCAAGAGATTGTAAGGATGTAAGACCCTTCAATGGTTACTGCTACTCCTATAATAAGTTTGGTCATAAGGCTATTCATTGTAGGAAAAATCAAAGAAATCAGTCACAACTGAACCAAAAGAATTAGACTCAATACAATCAGAGAAATCAACCTCAAAGAAACTTGCAGAACATTACATGTCAGATATGTAATTACAATGGACACACATCCAAGCAGTGCAGCATGATGAACAAAAACATCAGACCTCCTATCATTTTTCACTCATGTGGAAAATTTGGACACATCTCAAGGTTTTGCAGGTCAAGAACACAAGGACAAGAGAATTCTAAAAAGTTACTATTTGAAGAATCGGGAGAAGTTAAGTTTGTGGAACCTAAAGCTAACTCAGATAAAATATGGGTTGAAGTAAAGAAGGATAATGAATAGACCAAGGTAGTAGATGCATCCTTAGTTGACGCACCTTCTACTTCTAGATAGTTGACCCTCATGGTCTTAGGGGGAGCTATTCTAGCTCTTAACCCCTGCGTGGCCGGTATACTCACCTCCGAGTATGTGCCTTTGGATTCATGTCAGTGATAACAAAAGTATGTAGTATACATTCATGCATTGTCTATACTTCATTCTGAATAAATTTTGAAAGTCTTAGTAAAAGCACTTATGGCATTAAATGTAGAAAAAATTTATATAAATCGGTGGATTGATTAATTATTCTCATTGTTTACATCTGAGATCAAAAAATTTGCAAAGCACAGAAGCACTAAGAATCAAAGCAATCAAAGGTATTGATTTGATCAGTTGGTTAATAGATTGCAAGTTGAAATGTAACCCTAGCAGTCACATCATTTTGAATTACCATGAAACCCTACTTAATCAAGTTGCAAGTAAGTATGGCAACCCCAGTTGTATTTGACATTGTTGAAAGGAAGAGATTTTTCTTTAAGAAGCATCCATTCAAGTCTATATTAGATGATGTTGAAGGAGCATTCTCTAAGACTCCACTAGGAGTCGTGCACATGGAAGACATTTGCACATAAATCTACTACAAGAAGGAAACAGTTGGAGAGAACAACATAGCAACTCTTATGGGTTCAATGATGAAAATAGACTACTCATTCAAGGATGAATACATGCATCTCACTGATAACCCTATCTTTGAGTATTCTAACGCGCACAAGTTCTATGAGCTAGAATGGGTTAAGATACTACTAAGTAGGATGCATGATGACCTATATTGGATTGGTGAGGTTCCTATCTGCATCACTACAGACCTAATTCATGAAATGACTAGACTTCCTAAGAATAGACCAATTCTTCCTACTGGTAAGGATGTTAAGAAGCAGGTTGAACAAGTTTTCTTATCTAGAAGTGATAGGCATGGCATGACTGTCAATCCTATTAAGGAGAATGACATCAAACTACTCACTATGATACTTGGATACAAGTTTCAGCATGCAAGTAGACTGAATAGTGTGTCTATAGCAACAGTTTTGGTAGCAGTAAGGATAGTGAGAGATAACACTCAGTACAATCTCTATGAACTATTGCATGCATAGCTGATTGAGAACATCAAGGCTATTAAACATGACAAGAGAAAGATATTCAGGTTTGGCTCTTTGATCATCTACATGTACTTCCACATTGTTGGTAAAGTTGCAAATCTTTACCTAGATAGGAGTA
The DNA here is from genome assembly GCA_018584345.1 of Thuja plicata. Classification (NCBI taxonomy): domain Eukaryota; kingdom Viridiplantae; phylum Streptophyta; class Pinopsida; order Cupressales; family Cupressaceae; genus Thuja; species Thuja plicata. The sequence continues at coordinate 421,858 of MU227355.1, forward strand.
AACCTACTATGTCTTAGATATTACTAAAAGCTAGATCAGATAGTAGTGCAAAAGATACTATGGACATGGATATCAAAACATTCAGGATCAAGATGCAGAAGAGGTTCAAGATACCTGAGAAGATAGTTGATAAATACAAAGACACCATATGCTTCATGGTGGAAACTGACTATACTTGCATGGAGGCAGGTGAGCCTAGAACAAAATGGATTCACCCACTCGGTTATGAAGTTGAATAACATGATTTGGAAGGTTATGCACAAGTCCTCCTATCTACGCCCAAGGATCCCAATGAACCTAGATGGGGTACTTACAGAGAAAAGACAAATCAAGTTGTTTCTTTCATATACAATGCTGACAACAACAGGAAGGCATCAAGGATTACCTCAAATATCTTAAAAGTTCATGGTGTTACACAAGAAGACCTAGACAGAGCTAGGGAAGCTAAGATTGCCAAAGAACTTGAGAAAACTCCCAGTGAAGTAAAAATAGAAAAGTCTGATGTTATGCCTAAGAAGAAGAAGAAGAAATCAAATTAAGACACATCTGCGCCATCAACCAGCATTGATCTAGAATCTTCTCCACCTTCTGTACCCAGCAATTTGACTAGAAGGAAGAAGCAAGTTCCTACAAGTCATCCATCCTCAATAACTATAAGGAGAAAGGTAAAGAACACACAAACCCCTCCTGAGGTAGGATTTAGACCCAGTCTAACTATTCTAAAGAATAGAATTGTTAATGAAGGAAGACTAGAATCTCTCAAGAGGGTTTATGACAAATACCAAGAGATAGACAAAATAGAAATTTATTCTATGATCATCTCTCAGATGATTAAGTTCAAATGGACAGTATTGGAACTCAAAAGAGTCATACTAGACAAGGTATGGAACATACTTGATGTATTAAAGAGACAAGAAATTGAAGAGGATATGAGGATAAGAGAAGAAACACTAGATAGTCTTCTCCCAGTATGCTTGCATGATGAGCAAGCCATTCTGTTGGATTTAGTTAAGCCTCACCTAAGAACTAAAATAAGAGTTCTCCATATAATGAATAAGGAGTATGATCTGGTTGGTGAAGAGACTCAGAAAGATTTTGAGAAGGTATTATTGGATAGACATATGTATCCTTCAACAGTGCCTACAGCAAAGGCAACTCCAATTCCTCCCAAATAGGTTACAGAACTAGTGATTCAGAATGCACCTAAGATAGGTCCACAGGTTTCAGGACCCTCAGTTTCAATAGCCTCTGATACAGTAAAATATTTAGGAGATACTATAGTGATTGATGATATCAAGATATCCATGACTACCTCTGACAATGATATGGACAAATTTGAAAAAGCATTTGTAAGCACTGGAGAGACAAAGGAGGTATGCATTGATGACACATCTTTACAACAAGATGAAGTTCCCTCTAAATATTCAATAGATTTGAATAAAGAGGAAGATAATAAAACTAATGAGACACCAGTTATGGAGATCCCAGTAAAATTTGAATGCATGGATACTAGTCAGAATACTATATTCACACCATCCATTCAACCATCAAATTCACTGTTGTCAAGCTTAACTCCTGACTCAGCAAGTCTAGATGCATGGGGAGAAGAAGACTTGATCAAGTTCAGTATCCTGAGAAACAAGTTATGAGAAACCCTCTCTTTTTGGAATCAGTGAACATTCTGAATGACCTAGTGTCTACGGAAAAGAAAGTAGCTAAAATTCAGTTAGTTGATGATGTAGATAGCATCCTAACAAGCTTCAAAGCATAATTTACAAGTTTAATAGACTGGGCTACTAGAATTGTAGAAGATGATTATAAAAAGGAAAGATTGAATGAACTGGTAAAGAATTTTTCCTTAGATTTAAAGTCATTAAAGATTGGTCAGACAATGTTGAAAGAGTTGGAATCAAAAGGAAGAAAGGTTATAGCAAATTGCATGGACAGAGGCAAACTCACCTATTAACATATCAAAAAGATAAAAGAGGCAGATATCTTGGTTGATAACATAAGACACTCAGTTAAAACATCATCCCAAGACATAAACATCTACAACAGTATCTATCAAGGTCAAATAGACAAGATATAAAAAGCTAAAATGGAGATTAGTAAGATAAGGATTAGGCAGACTCAACTGAGAAATGCACTTGCACCCTCCTTAGCAGTTCTGGATGAGAACATTAAATAGATTGATGCAACCATTTCTACCTATGATCAAGGACCCAACATGGATTTGACAAAGATGGAAAAGCTCACATATGCCCTATGCACCCATCTACAGACAATTGATGCACTAAAGGCATTCTGGCAGCAAGAGATGAAGAATCTGCAGATAGCCTATCCAAACGTATACATGGAGTAAGTATCTAGAGACTTACAATTTTGACACCTTTGTCATTAATTTCAAAGGGGGAGTAATGTATGTATGAGGAGTAGTGTATATATATGAAAATAAATATATATTATATGTTAAGAGAAGAGAATATAAAGTTTTTGGTGTTAGTCAATTTTGAGTAACTTGGCCACATTCCTTTGTTGCCATTAATGACAAAGGGGGAGATTGTTGGCAAGATGACTCCCAGGGAGTATATGAATTATTTCGTGTTTTCATTATGGCAACAAAGTCATATGAAGTTTTGATAGCAAACTTAGTAGTGGAAATTGACTAAGTATAGAAGACAATACAAAACAGAGATACACAGATGATCAGAGCACCAGCGCATGTGTGTACAGGAGATTTAGACTAAGTGCCTTTAGACATAAGCTCTATGATATGTTTTTATGATTACCCTATACATGCATGATACGGAATGTCAGTACAGATAAGTTATAGAAAGAACAAGTACACCAGCAGTTCAAAATATAGAGTATGGAGCTGACTTCAGGTTTTTGATTAGCGTGTAATCTTGTGTTGTGTAAAGGCTAAGCACCTATTGTAGTAAGTTTGTAATCATGTATTAAACATTATTGTAAACACGCTTAAGCCAATTTGTTTGGAAACGTTATGAATGTTGTTTTTGGGCCGACTAAGGTATTGTTTATAGTCACGTCTATTTAGGCATAAACATATATATATGTAATGAAAAGATATATTTGAAGTGTCAAAGAAAGATGCAGAGCAGAGATATAGAAGAGTAGTATAAATATTTTAGTATGAGATAGTGCCCTTAGAGAAGATAAGAGCATAAGCACATAACTGAAGCTGATCAGACATCTATGTCATATACAATAGTTCACCTTTGGATATAGTGCATATCTATTCTCAGGATGTTGTATCCTTCCTTCTCATTGAGCAGTGAGCTCTTGGACTCTAAGTCCTCACCCCTGACAGGGTTGTTTGTAAAATAATCCTAACAGGGTTAGGCCTTTGACCAGGTCATTATAATTGCATTGTAAAGACTACTCCTAATAGGGTAAAGGAACTTTAACAGGTTCATTATACTAGTGCAATATTTGTGGGTACTAATTCCCACCGGGGTTTTCCTCTAATCAAGGTTTCCCTGTAATCATATCATGTGTTATGTGCTCTTTTGTTAATCTTCAAGTGATTTATAATTGATTTATGTTTAAATTTTTTGAAATAGAATAATTAGTTAAACATTGATTCACCANCCCCCCCCCCCCCCCCCCCTCTCTCAGTGTTTCCAACACAAAATAGGGAGACAATCGCTAGATTGTGGTCTAACTTCAAAAGAAAAGGTGATGGAAAATGTTATTGTCCTTGCAAAATTTGTAAGGGCTTAAACACTAGAAGACTGCTAATCAAAATAGCTAAGAGAAATTGTAGGGAGAATGGTCACATTGAAGGGGGACATGATTATCATCCATTGGTAATTTGTTCATTATATTGTTTTAACAATTTATATACATAAGAAATCACTTGCTGATGAGATCACAATCATGGTTTATTTATGTTCATCATTTTTATATAGGTCAATCTCCCTAGGGAAAATGATATGGACCACCACAAGCTGCCAGAGAATATGATTTTAAAAATGGAGGAACATGGAGGTGTGAATATCAAAGCTGAGGATAATGATCCCATGGAAAATGATGATCATGTGCCAGAAAACACATTTGAAGATGATGGTACAAATATATTGATCCATGACACATTTGGTACTAGTACAACTATTTATTATGATCAATATAACCTTAATGTCATCCATGATATACCTCTACTTGAGAAGGAAAACACAACCCTTTATGAAGGCTCCCAAACAACTCTCCTCTCTGTTGTATTGTTGTTGGTGAACTTGAAGGTTATGAATGGTTTATCCAACATAATAATGTCACGTATGTTATGGTATGTCATACATGTCATCATAGTTAATAATGGGTGAATCATGTACCATTAATATTATTTATATTAACAACTTATATTTTTGTTATAGATTGATAGGTGAATTTTTGTTACCACCATCAAATATTCTACCTCGCTCATACTGATAATTATGTGCCACTATGAAAGATATTGGAATGGAGTATCAAGTAATGGATGCTTGTCCCAATGATCATATTATATATCATAAAGAATATGTGTTTGCAAAAAAATGCCCTAAATGTCAAATGATTAGATATCAAACAGATCAAATAACAAAAAAGGTGCCTCGCAAGGTTCTTCATTACATTCCCATTACTCCACGTATGCAACAATTATTCAGGTGCAGTATCTTGGTACAATTTATGGATTACCATGGACACAATAGCATTAAAGATGAGATTATTTGAATGTTTTTAGATTGTTTGACATTAACGAACATAGAGAAAAAGTGGCCACACTTTATAGAAGAACCTCATAATCTCAGGCTTTCATTGGCAGTAGACAGTGTCAATCCATTTGGAGAGATGAGATATGTTTACTCGGTGTGGCTTGTTTTTGTTATCAACAATAATATTCCTCCATGTATGTCTATAAAAAGGGAGAACATTATGTTGGAAATGATTGTTATAGGTATTTTATCATTTAATAGTTATCTACATGTAACTATAAATCTTGCAGTAAAATGGTCACACTAATTATGTAATGTTGTTAATTCAACTAGGTAAGTACCAAGTTAAAGATATGAATGTATATATTGAGCATCTTATCGATGAGTTGATGGAGTTATGAAATGGTGTCACTATGTATTATATCTCTAGACCAATAGGACAGAGACAATTTAAATTCCATGTAATGCTTGTATGGAAAATGCATGATGCCCCAGGGCTAACACATTTTTGTGGTATGTTAAAGTGAATTCAAGTTGCGCATGATAATTCTAATTATAAAAATGAACATATTTAATCCAATTATATCATTATCTTGTAGGTCTTCAAACAAAGGGAAAATTTGCATGTCTAGTTTTTGGTTTAAAGATGAATCTCATCATTCAATAAATTTAGGAAAGTAGGTGTTTGATGAGTATAGGCACTTCCTCCACAGAAATCAGAAGTATCAAAGTACCAAAAAACATATTTTCAATAGGAAAGAAGAGACTACATCAAAGCCACAAAGAATGACACCTCGTCTATGGAATTTGGAATATAATAGAATTGATTGTCAAGGTAATTTCATTCTACCTAATGGTTTATGTTTGAAATTTATATTTTTCTATTGTGTTTTGTTTACTAATTATGTAATTGATGATCGTGAAGGTCGTCAATGCATTAGTGGCCACCTTCCAAAGGGACTAAAAATTTATCCCAGACAATTTAGTAGGCTACCCTACTATGAGTAGCTACAAATTGTGCATTTAATTGATACTATGCATTGGAAAGAATATAACAGAGGCATTATGGAAAATATTGGATGGAAGGCGTGACAAAGAAAAAATTGTCAAAATTTATAGTGACATTCATGAATCCATCATGCAATGAAAATTTTCATTCGATAAAATAGAAATGGAGATCAAATTAATATAAGTGCCCTTACTTGGTTATTAATAGACCAGCAAAGCAATTTTATAAAAGAAGTCATACGAAAATTTTGATTTCCCACAGGATTTGTTGCGAACATAAACAATCTTATATCAAAGAAAAGTGAATTTGTGCTAGGGATGAAAACACATGATTGGCATACCTTCATCAAGAAAATTCATGTTCTTTTGTATTTACAATATATTTATAAACTGCATGTACTTTTCATTGTATTATATTAGAAAATAATGAAATGATCAATTTATAATTATTGCATTACGTGCTACCTCTATCTCTTCCAAAGAACTTCGACAATAACATCAAACAAGTGATATATGTGTTGGAATAATGGAAGGGTGTGTACTGAGAGGGGAGGGGTGAATCAATACCCTTAAAACTTTTATCAATTTAATCTTTAGTACTCTTAACATGCATAACCGAACATTGTTGCTTTTTCTACTTCATGCATGTAATATCATAGCTTAAATGTAATTGCAGGTAAACAAACATTGAAACATTCATGAAACTCATTAACTCATAACACAAGTATTTGGTAACGCAGAAACCCTTGTTAGAAGGTAAAAAATACGGTGGGGATGAAACCCACAATGTAATGCCCCGCTAGGGAACCCAGGAGAACTAACCTAAACTTGACACTAAGTTAACAGGATAATTTTTTTTAAATGTTTACAAACAATAATGATAACAATGCAGAAGAAATACAATGAAGTACATGACATACATGTAAGTACAACTCATACATAGATAAAAATTCTTGAGGGTTCCTTGACGTATAATTACTTAAGAAAAATGATCTACGAATAACAAATATAAAGAACTAACATAAAGGATACAATAACTGAATCTAATAATATACATCTCATATAATAAGACCACATATACATCTGATACCCAAAGTATACAACCAAATCAATATCCACTACACAAGTCGTAGGTTATGCAATAAAACGTAACAATACAATACAACCTTTGAAAGGATGTTAACCAATATACACATAAGGTTACAAATATACAACTCATGAAACTTGACAAGTCTCCAAAAGGATAAGAAGGTAGAACTGCAACAAGGATCATCCAAGCATGAAGAAGAACCGTCAGAATCTAAATGGTAATAAGAATCACTACCACTAGTCTGCGTGGAACCAAAGGTCCACTCCCTCTATGCTGAAGAGACAGTGACAAGCCCACTCACGCTGGTATACAAAATGAAGGAAACCATCAAAGGTATACAAGACATCATACATAAATGCATAGAAAGATCCTAGAAGCTCTCTAAACCATAATAAGAAAGTCTACACAATACCAGAGGTAACCGACACACATAGGATAACCTAAGTTGTATATAGGAAAGTGTAATCACATAAGTCTACCATTGAAGGTAGCCCTAGTAGTCCCTCTTGGACCCTGGCCTCCAAGTGACTCTATGTGGCTTAGTAATCCTTTTTTTGAAGACAAGCATCCTAACTCTCCCATCCTAGCATGTAATAAATCTCAAGGCATGGGTAGAGACTCATTTATCTTATTAGTTCATATTTTTACTTATTAAGTAACTTTCCAATGAGATACCCTAGTAACCACTTAGATCCCTCAACCCATTGCAAGCCACTTACCCTCTATACACTTAGTTAACCTACCTAGGCTCATAACCAAAAACATGAAGGTAATACATAAATCTCAAAACGCATCCTGCCTATACAGGAGCACATTGGTTCTCAAATAACCATAACAATTAACAGTACCCTCATAAGATCATAAAGTACAACATAATTGAATCAGGTAGGGTATAAGAAATCAAGACTACGACGACATCACAAAAACATGCAATGACATTCACATAAGATACTATGAAGAAAACAAAACCCCAAAACCTCTGGTTTACATCCTGAAGGTCATCTATCCCCAACAGATACCCAAAGATGAAAACATCTCATACAAGGAAAGAATACATAGTTCATTTCGATAATCACACAAAATACACCATGGCATGATAACATGCTTCATAAAGCACTAATCAGTCATAGTGACAACATATTGATATATACATCTTTAACAAGACCTAATTCAAAATTCAGTGATAACATAATTACAACATTGTGATAAACAAATTTATAACATCTTATTATGCAAATTCATCTATCATTTAAAATTACTAACAAATTATAATTAAGTTTCCGATAGAAAAATGCAAATTAAAGCCTCTATAGGTTAATTTATAAGTTGCATCATATATAAATTAACCTAATTAATAATTACTAAAAACCAACTATAATTACAAGATAATAACAATGCACATTTAATAATAGAAATTAATATTATACCTTTAATATTAATTCTATATTGCTTATCCAAAAACACCACACCTACTAAATAACCCCTCATATACATGTGTTTAAAAATGTCCACCATTTAGAAATAAATAAACTAAAGATAATAGTAATATTTATAACTATGTATATTAATAATCTTATAGAAACATTATTAAAAATACAAAAATTATAAATTATAAAACATTAAATACATTTTAACTAATTACCATAAAATAAACCAAAAACTAAATAACATATATTTAATAATCTAATTTTAAAATTAAAATAAATTTTAATTTAAAACTAAATTTAAATAAATTTAAATCTAACTATTTACATAATATAAAAAAAACCTTTTTAACAATACACGTGGGGAGGTGGACTCCACGGGGTCACAGCCCTCACGGGCTCGCCCCCCCCCCTTACCCACTCCCTTACGGGAGGGTTTCCCTAGGGAAACTGCAGGCCGCAACCTGCGGGCCCTGCGGTCCCTTTGAGTATCGCACGGGCTCTGCAGTGTTGCATTCCCTTGGGGCCAGTGGGGTCTTGGGGTGTGTGGGACGTGGTGGCCCGCCACCCTCCAACCTTTCTTTTATTTTTTTTATTTTTTTTTTAAATTATTTAAAACATTTACTATGCATAAAAAATGAATTCCTTTATTATTATTATTTTTTAAATAAATTTCTAAAAACGGAAATAAGAAAAGACATCTTTCTTTTTCTTCTTTTGTTTTTTTTTCCATTTTTGTCTTTTTTGGAAAGGTTGTAATTTTTTACTGGTATTTAATTTTTCTCTATACTTTTTTTTCAACAATTTTTTTTTTTTCAAAGAGATTATTTTCTAAGGGCAAATATTTCTTTCCACTATAGTTCCAACTATAGGCTGATTGATTTTTCTAATTTAAGGGCCTTCCATAAGGTATTTTTCTATGAAATTTTAGCAATATAACCCTGCTATGCTAAATTATATTTTTCTCTAAAAATAATGGATCTAGGGTTACAAGAACACCTAATTTCACAATAACATCAAACTCATAATCAAGAAAATACAATCAAACAAGCACAAGGAAGACATAATTTTTTTACAAGAATTGAAACTAACAAAGGGTTTTTCAAACCCTACCTCAAATTTCACCAAAAACTTGACAAAGAAACCCTTTGAGAAGATGGAGAATCTCAAAGCCCCCGAATTCAAATCTGACTGTAAATCCGAAACCACGAAGCCTCCAAAGCAAGGATCTCCTCAATTCCTCCAAGCCTCCAATCACACACAAAACACAAAATAGCAAGAACACACAAATTCTCTCACAAGATTTTTCCTCCCCAAAACCCTTCTCCAAAAACCTGTTATGACCAAATGAGAAGAGAATTCTTGTAAAGAGAATCAACTTCCACCTTTCATGCAAATCCCCCCAAAATAGACACTCCACTAAACTTAGTTAACTCAACTTTTCAAAATTGAAAGAAAATAATAATTGTTAATTAAAAATATCTCTTTAATTGGGCAACTCAACTTTGACTCGTTAAAACAACTTGCCTTTTGAATTCAAACTCTAATTTCAATAATTAACTTGCACATGTAATTAATTAAATAATATATTAAATAGATTAAATATTTCAAGCATAATTTTATCCATGCACTCAAATATTTAATTACTTAATAAAGCATAAAAGCTAATATAACTCTAATTTCTAATTAAATATTCAATTAAATCCAAATATTTAATATTTGTACTTTAATTAATTTCCTCAATTAAACATAGATATTTAATTAATTTTAATTAATTAAATACCCTATATTTAATAATTAATTCCTAAAATACTCAATTTCCTAAATCACATGATAAATCACACAATATCAATGCACTCACTAAAATCAACAAAATCAAACTCAAAGACACACAAGGATGGGATCCACAAATTCACATCAACTAGACGAATCCGGGTAGGGTAGTCAAACTGATACTCGTCCAATTCTTAGGTCAATATAAAGGTTTAGGGTAGGATTTAGGCCTGAATACTATCTCCCCTCTCTTACCATTGAGATATTGTGATAGGGCACGCTCACTCCTGGAAATTCAGGGAAGACGTAGCCTGGTACCTGCAAACCTGTCATCACAAAGATGAATATACATGCATATATAATATAGAAAACAATGGTTGAGACCAGTTTATCATGTGGATCTCATTGAAGCAAGTAACTAGGACTCTGTCCCATACCATATCAAGCACATCAAATAGTAATGCAAAACATACAAATGATCCATATGTATACAAAAATAGGGTCAGTATTGTTAGAAAACCATAATCCAAATGAAATCCTAACATATACATAAGCATCATGAAATAACCATAAATTACATGTACATAGAGTTTATAACATACTAAGAAATGGATCAATAGAATAATGGAATGCAATACATAAATATCTTCAAACCGTCTAAAATAAACCACACATACATGAAAAGGCCTAAAAGAGTTCGGCAACTGAAAACTAAAAAGCAAACTAAGAGGTGGGTATTACATACAAAGCTTCACTATATGCGGAATGGAAGGTGTCTATTAGGGATATAATTTGTGATCACTTTTGATGATCTTACCCTGTTAGGAGTAACATGTCAGACTTGTTAAGTCTACTTAGTTAAGAGATTTCAGCAACACAATGTGTGTGCACTCGGTTAAGAGATTTACATTAAGACTGTTAAGTCCACCTTCTTGAAGGATTTTAATTCTTGCTACAATTGGTAGAGAGTAATACATATGTATGACATGATAGCTTACAATCTTGAATTGTTGATTACAAATCCATTAAGTTCACAAAATATATGTATCACCTATTGTGATGAATAATACCTATGTTCTGCTCAGTAACCTTGTATGTTGTTCTTGATAACTGAGTTCTTCTTTATTTGTCCTTCTACATGAAAACCTCTGTCTAATCTATAGATGTCCTTAGCAGCTACAATCATCATCTTCTTGATTGATTAATACATCTATATATACAAGATTTTGACCTAATTGGTTCCATTCTTTTCTTGAAAAACTCTAAGATCAAAGGTTTACAACTTGACCTTGATCTCCTAGTTTGCATGAATATAATAGGTTTAACTAATTAAATCCATCATTTACGCTTTTCTTGATCCTCAAGAAATGGTTTTTCAGCTAAGCATAAAGATATTTTAAAGACTAAAGTGTTTTTGCTAACATGTAGTTCAGATTCACTTTTCCTGATGAAATGTTGTCTCTCAATATAGACTGGTGCTCGGTGATGTCTCTGTGTACTGGTGCTTAGTGATGTCTTTGTTAGACTGGTTCTCATTGATGTCTCTATTAGACTACTTCTTGGTTGATATACTGCTCGGTTGATATAGTGTTCGGTGTTCATAACATTTTGGTGACCATTGCGCTCGGTGAGTGATATCGCCCGGTGATCATGATCGACCAAAACTGTCTGCTTGTATACTAATGACAAATTCTAATCCTTTAAGGATTATCAATCTCCCCCTTTGGCATTAGTACAAAAAACTTATATGTATAGTATATACCAAGTGTGTTACCTTTACAATGAATCCCCCTATGTGCATGCCTCGGTATGTACATGTTTCCCCCTTTTTTGAAAGTAATGACAAAGATGTATAACTTACATCTTGTCAAGTATGTGTGAATGAGATTGCTTAGTGGTGTCCATTAGCTTCTCCCATTTCTCCTTCAAGTGCTCTAGGGTCATTTTATCCAATGTGATTTGAGTGTGCATGTCATAGATGATTTTTGCTACTGACATCTCTGGGGTGGCAATTAGAGTTTTTGTCATAGTAATGTGTGTCATTAGCAATGTGAGATTTGGTAGTAACATAGCTTGTAGCTCAGTTACTTCATCTCTGATTTTTCTTTCTTCCTTTTGAATTTCAAGTCTTAATCATTTAGATTCAACTAGCTTGTCATAATGAATTTTGAATGTATTTGGCTCAGTTGAAAGACTTTGTGCACTCACTTTTAGATCTTCATTTAAATTAGCTATCTGTGCATCAGGATCGGTAGTGAAGTTTTCAATAGTCCACAACATTTGAACTAAGATAACTAATTCTGAAATAATAGGTTCTAATGTAGTTACCAGTTCAGAAAGTTTCACCTTGTTTATTGTCACTTCTTGGTTGATTTTCTCTGTGAGTTTGTAGTGATATTTTTCTTCTTCTCTTTCCTCAATAACCTTCTCAACTTCTACATTCTATTGTGTGATTGTCTTAGTCAGAACTGCAAGTTGATCAATGATAGGTGTATTTTGATCAATTTGTGTATCAAGAACTACCTACAATAAAATTTCCTTTGTTTTTTCGAGGACTTGAGTATTCTTGTGTTCCATTCTTAGCTTGTCCAGATGTGTTTTCCTTTTGCATAGCTCCCCATACCTTGTCAATGAATCAAGATAAAGTGTTCTTGGACCACAGTCAGGTATGTCTATGATTTCATCTAGTGTGATAGGTGCTTTACTCTTCTTCTTGTTCTTCTTCTTCTTCTAAATGTTTCTTTATGCAGGGGAATGAGGTATGATAGCAAGAGCCTTTTGTTGCTCTATTTCTATCTTTGAGTTCTTTGGAGGTGTGGTGCCTTGGCTAGGTTTCTCGGTTAGTACCTGTTGGTTGGTTGTAGACGTATCTACTTCAACCTTGTCTTGATCTGTAGCCTTTTCTACCTTTCCACTATCCTTGGTAGGTGCATCACTCAGTTTATCCTCTCCATTTTTATTTGTCTTCTCCCCTTGTTCCTCACCTTCGTCCATTGGTTTATCTTCTTTTGTCTCAGGTGGTGTCTATTGTGACTCAGTCATTATATTTATTGCTTGCATTAATAAAGTCATATTACCTAGTATTTGTAAATGTGCAACATTAGTAGTTTCCTTTTCATTTGTTGGCTCGGTGGCAACATTGACATCTTCAGCCTTGGCATTATCATCAGAATCACCATGAGTTATTTCATGTATAGTTATATCTGGTGCTTCTCCTAATGATTTCAATATTTGAGGAATATCATCCAAGGCCATACTTGCCTCTATGGTTAAATCAATGGGATTAACATCCTCGATGTCATTGATGAAAATGTGCTTGAGGCTCAGTGTGGCCTCCTTCTCCTCGGTGTGAGAAATCTCGGTTAGAGCTAGTATCTTCTTAGGTGGATTATAGATTGGAGTCCAAATCCTTTTTCTCTCTATGTAAATATCTTCAAGTTTGTTCTGCAATACCTTGTATGCTCTTATCTTTGAATAAAATTTATGTGCATGCTCCTTCATTGTCAAGTCAAATTCTTCAATTCTGGAGTCAGGAATGAATGTAACTAGGGATTTCTCCCTCATCTATTTTTCCATATGCAATGCATATGTCCACCTAACAGATATTTTATCTTGTAGCTCCTATGGAATATGATTTCCAAATTGTAGCAGTACATATTTGTAATATACCATCATCTTAATGATTGCATTTTTTATTTTATCATGATCCTCAGTAGATAGAGTTTCCCATTGTCTAATATTATGATGTTGTATGTGGCATGTGTTGATGATTGACTCTACAATTTCATCAATTAACTTTGGTATTCTGGCCTTTGCTTGGATCCTTTTTTCTCTCTCATCTACTTTAGTATCATCCTTGTCTTCTTTTCCTCTCACATATCTCTTATGTTGTCTCGGTGCTTGTTTCTTGGTGGAGGATTTTCTCTTATGATATGTCTTTCTTGTACATTTCTTCAATTAAGGTGAGTCTACCTTCATTGTTTTTCTTCTTGTCCTAGATATAGTTGTTACATTAGTAACTTTTGTTTTCTTGGGTTTTGGTTTCTCTACATCTTATTTGGTAGACTCAGAATCACTTGCTTCTTTACCTTCACTGATAGGTGACTGTTCCTCGGTGAGATGTGATGATTGTTCCAACTCTTCATTAGTTACCAAGATTTTCTTCTTAAGTGTTTTTACCATTTGTGTTTGCTTCTTTCCTATCTTCTTGACTACTAAGCCAGCCTTTATTCTTGACTTGGCTTCCTCATATGTGCCAAATCTACTTATTGATTTGTCAGTTGGTTCATTTAGTAGGGCTTCAATAGATTTTGTATCCAGATCTATGTCAATCTCATAGTCCAATGGTGGTAACCATGTTGTTCTTGGTTTGGCAGCTTTGATGAGTGTAGTGTTCATGTCAACTACAAAGCATATCTCATCTTTGTATTTCTCAACCAACTATGCAGTGATTCTCATCCTCTTATGCATCCTATTCTTAAATGTATTGAAGTATGCATCCAACAGTGGAATGAAATTATCTCCTAGTAATTTAATGTAATCACTAATCTGTGTTGTGATCGGTTGGTTGGTGTCCCAAGTGACATTACCGACTGAAGGAAAGAAGTTTTGAAAGTAAAATAATGTGCACATTAATAGAGAACTAAACTTACATGTATTAGATTGGGTTGATCTAATTGTTCTCATGTTTTCTTCCATTTGTTTCAGTAGTAGCTCGGCTAGGTCTAGTTGCACTCCCCTCTTTACTATCTTGTATGTCATGTCAACATCTCCACAAGTAACGTTGTTCATTTTTCTTTCCTAAAAAATCTTGTATCCAATCACATATGTACTAAATTTCATTTCAGGGTTGGTGATTGAATTGACTTTCAGACCTTTGTCATCCCATTCGGCTCCAGTTAGATTTTCAATCTCGGTGCATCCAGGGTGCCTTAGGGATTTTATCTTCTCGGTGATGGGGTATCCAGTTACTGCATGAATCACATCCTTTGTGATTTCCTTGGGTTCATCTAACCACATTTTACTATCATGCACTCGGTTGAGCACAATGCATATCCATTCTATTTTGAATTCTTTCGGGAACAGTAGGGCATTGGTTAACCCTTTCACTTCAATGTGTTTGTTTTCATCCTTTAGGTTTTCATCCTTGTGTATCTTCTGATAAGCTTCTTCAAGCTCAATGTCTCCAATCTCTGCAACTTTACAATGAATGTATGCACAGATATCTTTGACTAGTAAAACCGTAGTTGGGATACTCAAGAATGCTCCCTTGTCATCGGGTTGAGCAACAACCTCAGGGAAAAACTTGTAGTTTGGTTCTTCAAAGGTTGAATTCTTGATTAGAATGACCTTCTTATCATTTTCCATCTTTATCTTCTAGGTTTGAGAAGTGGTTTCCATTGTTTGTAAAATTAGGGCTTCTTCGCAAAATAACCCGTTAGCTCGATAAATCTAGATACTCACAGGATGCTGAGAATGCTTGTGACCTATTGGAGTTTCTTTGAAGGTGTTGTGAATCGCTTTGTAATGTGGTCGCTCTAAATCACTTTTATTTTCTCTTCAATTTCCTCTTTAACATTGGGTGAATGAATGAGTTCATGTTGCCCTTTTTCATAGAAAATTGTAACCTAAGTGATGCATTAAATGCTTCACCTACCACTCAATTGATAAAACATAGATTCTTGGTTAACACACCAAAGTCTTAAGCTCGGTAAGTATACGATACTCGGTACAAAATGTCAACTTGGTTGTCTTCCACATGTTTTCCGATTATGCTCGGTATATAGTGTCAACACGATTATCTTTCATATGTTTACCAATGTGCAGTTTATGCTCGATTCATATTAACTGATCAGACTAGATTCACAAAACATAACATGCAATACCATATTGCATCTTCATTCATGCTAAATTGGCATATTCTTAATGAATATAGTAACTGGTGTAAAATACAAGTTTGTAAAGTGCAGTTCCATACTTGTATTGCTTAGGTGGGGGTGGTGGAATCTGTATGCACCCTAAAATGGTCACCTGGACTATGGGCCCCCATTTATCAATTTATCAAATTCCTGAATCAATGCTTTGCAAAATTTTCAATTCAAATCAATTTCCTTGATCAAATCATAATTAATTCAATTATTTCAATATTTTCTAAGGTTTGATCATTTCATCAATTATCTTATTTAATTAAAATAAAACAATTCCTTTTTATTAAATAAAATAATCTTATTTAATTAAAATCTCTTTTTTAAATAATCTTATCTTATTTAAATAAAATCTCTCTTAATTAAATAATATTATCTCATTTAATTAAAATATCCCCTTTAATTAAATTAAATAATCTTATTTAATTAAAATAAAATCTCTCTTTTAATTAGCCGATAGGCTTTTATAGGTGAGAAACACCTAATCGAAATTGTGTCTCACACAGCTAAACTGCTATTCAGTACCGACAAATAGTTTTAAGACTATCAGAAACAACTTTCCAATAGGAAAATAATTATTTGCCATTTTATCTTCGTTCTTCGAGGTTATTTCTTGAAAATTGTGACATGACAATGTGGCGTGTGCTGTTATTTCAATCTGACTCAAATAGCGGCATAAAAATGGCCAGCAGTAGAGAATCTGCATGCAAATTATTTTATATGTTGTTTTAAACTTCAACATTCTACCATACTGGCAAAGAGGTGGCAAAGAGGTGTTTGTCACCATCGGTCATAGATTTTTCTTGGGAGGGAGTGATTTCTTTTCACCTCTTCTTTGAGAGTGAGGAAATGGTCAAATCAGATAAAAGGCTAGAGGTGTTGAAGTTTGTAAACCTGTACAGCTCTCCATGTGGGGTTCACCAAAGACCACACATTTGTCAGTTTTGGTAGCCATAGCAGAAAAAAGATGGATTTAATGAACCTTCATATTCTGACCTACAATCAGTGTTTTGATCGGCTTTATCTCAGTTTCTTGATGTAGTTGCATTGGAATTCTATGACTGGAATGACACAATACTTAACTTCAGCCTAGGCATTAATTTTATGATTTATTAATGCTAGAATATTGTTTTGCTTCATTTCTTGAGTATATGTTAGATTTCCTAGTAATTAAATTAGTTAAGTTAAGTAGTTAGATCCTTTAACGTTGTTTTGTATGGTCAAAGTTTCAGCTAATACACTGTTTCTAACATGACTTTGGGAGGGGCTTAAAATGTTGTTTTAATCTTGTACATTCCAACCCTAAATATGAAAATCATTATTGAAGCCTTTACTTTTGGTTTTAGGGTGCTGGATGGAAATCTATATTAAATATCGATAGTTATATAACAATATTAAATAGAGTTAAAAATAATCCAAAGAGATGGTTTATTAAAATTTGTATAGTAATAAAGATTGGAAGTATTGGTTAAAATGGCATTTAAGAATTATTACGTAATAGCTTTACTTTGTTTGAATTTATATATCTTCATGAGATTAAGGGTACGGAAGAGGGAGTATGAATTCCTTTAAACTTAGCACATTGCCTTGTAGATTAAATTAAGAACTACTATCAACATAAATTGTATTCATTTAGATATTAAATTTCCTTTTAAAATAATACGTTTAATTAACATCATAGTATTTAATTTGATTTTTAATAAAGGTTTAAAATTGTTTATTAGCCGATAGGCTTCTCTTGGGGAGAAACCCTTGACCAGAAAATTGTCTCACACAAATTGTCAACTACCGGAAATGTGTTATCAGCGGTGTACATCGATGTGTCATCGGCGGTGTACAGGGGTGTCAAAGGATTTAACTTAAGATGAAGCATCCTTACCATTTTATATTTCCAATATTTGGCTAAGAAGAGGAAAATGGAGTGAACAATGAGAAGGGTGTAAACCAAAACAAAACAATGATGTGATTACCAAAAGGCATTAAATCCAGTCAATTTATTAAGATGTCAGGGAAGCTTTACTAATTTTTTTATGAACCAGGAGGTTGCGAGTATGAACGCAATTGTCATTAGAACAACCATAGCAATGCCTGTTATTCCTGCTATACTTTTTAAGAAATATTTATAATCTGGCTTTCTATTTTCAAAGTATTGCTTCAAATAAAGATTATAGTTCTCCTCGGTGCTGCTACAATTCTTGGAAAATCATAGGCTAGATGATTCCTGACGCGAAGGATAATGCCTACAGCAATGGCTCCAGTGATTGTATGAATGAATTTAAATTTAAATGTTAGATCAATATCATTTTTAGCTGTAATGCTAAATTTCATATCTATGAGAGAAAGTATACTTTGAATTATTTTAGAAGCTCAAAAACCTTGTGAAAATTGATATTTTCATTGAAAGGAATAATTAATCCTAAGAAGGTGGAGCAAATCCATGTAGTGGTGTTCCTGCAAATGAGGAGAAAAATGAGAGCCATGTTGAATTTGAGCGTCTCTACACTTGCTTTGGCTGTACACAAACAATATCACATTAGTTTGAAAACGGCTTTGTTTCTATACTGTATAAAATTCCAAATGAAAAGCACAGTCATAGAAGTGAACCAGAGAACCATCACCCACGTTCGCTACCAATTCTCGTCCACTATATATTTGGCACTCTGCAGTAATCTTTGAATCAGATTCTTCTTTAGAACAGCCAATGCATCTGTCAAGTTCTGACTGATGTCACTGTGATTTTCCTTACCGTAGGTTGAGCCTTGTGTTATGCCTTGCATCCCCGTCCCTACATTTTGTGTGCAAAATGTTGGGTCCCCCTTTTTTCCTTTTGTTTGTCTTCACTTGTGACTTTGCCCATATTTCCCTGTTCTTTTCTTTCTCCGGGGTTTTCTTCCCCGGTGTGGTGTTTTGTTCGTTTGGTTTTTGCCTCCAGGACTCCGGTCCCGGAGGTTGTCTGTTGGGAACCAGATTTTGGACTCCGAGATTCTTCGCCATGATGTTCTTAAGGATATCATTGCTGGAGTCCCCGGGCCCGGAGTCTAAGGGTTTGCTTGTCCGGAAATTGCCAGAAGGAGGAGGATTACCTTTTTACCGTGGGTATAAATAGAACTTATCTGTCATTTTCACATTTACCGCGATTAAAAATTTCAAGCACTCAGAGCGATCAACAGAGTGATTTCAAAGTGATTAATAGAGCATTTGCAGAGAGTTTATGATAATCAAGGCTTAACACTTCCAGTCACTTTTAGGAAATTGTGAGTGCTTCATGGTGGTGATTTCGACCGTTTGACGACTGAAGCTGTTGCAGAGCTCCCGCGGTAACTCCTCCCTTTCCTCTGCCTTCTGCATTCTTGGGTTGGTCTTTCCGTTCTCTCCTCTCTGGTTTTCTTTTGTTTTGTTTGGTTATATTTGTCTTGTTTTCTTTTTCGTGTGTTTGGTTTGTTTGCTATTTTCTGGTTCTGCCGCCCGTTTGTGGGTCGGCTCTGCCAGAGGGTTGTTCGCCCCCTGTGCAGAAGTGGTCTGTTTGTAAATATATAAATAGTTGTATATATGTTTCTTCCTTGTCTAGTTTTCTGCAGACATCCTCCCGCGTTGTATATTTATGTATATATGTATATATTTGTATATAGTCTTTGTATATCCCTTCATTTCTATGTGTATATCCTTCAGCCTTCGTGTATATCCTTCCAGGTGGCTTGACAAGCTGGTCGAGTTGCCTGTGTTTCTGGTTTTCCTCCTGTGAGCTCGCTTCGAGGTAGGAAACCACCTATTTGAAACCAGCCGAGAGCCGAGTTTCAAACAGGTGGTTTTCTCTCTCTTCCATAAAGTCTGTCAGACCCTCATTTATGTCCCATACTCGCAATAAATTCTAGCCAAGTGGCCTTCACTTTTCACGTGTTTGGACAGTTGGCTCCGTCGTCATCGCCATAGCTTCTATTTAATACCTACCCACGTGGCGCCCATGTGGGCTTGATGATTTTTCCTTTTTCATGCCTTCGCCAACGATTACTTCTCTGGGCTCCGGGTCTCTTACCAGCATCCATCCCGTGTCCTTACCAAGTGTGATAAAATCCCTGGACCCGGATGTTTAGTAACTTCAAGATAACATGATGCTCATACTTTTCAAGAATTTTGTAAAGGAACTAACTTTTCAGGGAATGCAGTCATCATGGTGGTAAGATCTCCGGACCCAGGAGTATTTGTTTGATTATACATCCTGACGGTCGCTTTGCCTTGCAGGTTCTTGGAGTTCATTTATCAAATATGTCTAAAGCATCCGCATCTTCTCCACCCGGAAGTCCAGAGCTTCCTTCCACGACAACTACCAGGGCGGCGGTGAAGTCCAAGATGGAGAGGGCCATAGAGAAATTGCCCCTGACCATGAAGTTCATGCAAGACAATGTTATTCTGGGCTCTAAGATTGAGTCCAAGGTCAAACTTCTTACCGACACCAGCGTCTGGACATGGCCAGAAATGTAGGCCTTAGTGAAAATATGTACATCCAGCGACAGGCTAGAGATAAGTTGGCAATCAATGTCGGAGACTCTAAAATCCTCAAGGTGGCTTGTTTCCCATGCTCTGTGCAATCTTCGAAGCTCATCCTAACACTGGCCACCAATTACAACTCCGCTATTCAGGCTGTTATGCTCACAGCCATGGAACCAGTCGGATACCCTACTCCTCTGGTATCCCTTGACCCAGACACATTCCAGGCCGGACTGGGAATCCCACAATTCGACAAGGCCTTAGTGGTTATAAGGACTGATGCCTTGGCTCAATTCACATAGCTGGAGGATGCCACCCAGGTATACATGAATACCCATTAGATTAAGGTTCCAAAGAGGGACCCTAAAAGGATGAAGATAGAAATTCCCCGCTCCGAGTTCAAAGAGAGAATTCAAATGGGAATAATAGCATTGGCCTGGGTCTTTGGGCAACCCTCCACCCAAGAGTTTTCTTGATGGATGTATTACTTCCTTCTTGGCATCTCCACCAAAGGAGGATACTTCGACTGGGCGACAATAATCTCCAACCACGTCGACTCCCAGTTCCTTCAACTAGACGGGAGAAAGAAGTTCTAAATGAGTTCTTATGTTTTCTGGGCCCTAGCATAGCAGAGGTCCCACTCCCATGGCCTACTCATAGACGGCGTGCTCAGGATTGGCCCGGGACAGAAGGCACTGTGGGACCATTTCCCACAAATTCAATGGGAGGCTAGCTTCCCCAGTTATTATCGGGTAAATGATGCGTTTGTTTACTATCACCTGCTCACACCTACCCGGGACGCAGGATACCGCCTATCCTTAGAGGTGATGAATTTGGTCCATAGTTATGGACATTATTACATCCAGTTCCAATAGCACACTTACATTAGGGTCGCTGGCTTCTCCGAGGAACCCTACTTGTTGCCTAAACACTTTGGGGACAAGATCGTGCTCTTGGAATACTGCAGGCAACTGATGGAGGTGCATACCCTCTTTGTCCTCAAAAAGATACCCAACATCCCATTCCCAATCACCTGTGGGAATTACACATGCAGTTTAGCCACCACAAAAGAAGCGGACAATGAATTGAAGAGCTACAACTTGCAAGAATTTTACTTGAAGTGGAAAAATTTTGATTCGCATGGAAAGATTACAATGGCACTGCCCCGGGCTTCGAAGCCCCATCACACTCACATAGAGGACTTCTGGGTAGATTTCCAAGATGACATGGAGGTGCAGAGCTGGCACTATGTCAAGATGATGGCTGGCATGATGCAAAAGCTGAAGCTCCAGAGGTTCCCGGAGGACTTCTCAGATACCGCTCCCACTATCAACCCCCAGTACAAGGCCAAGGGGATAGATAAAATGACCCTTCCACCGGTAAATTGGGACGCCCAGGAAGGGCCTAAAATTGAGGACTTCACTCGGGAGGTGGTCGAGTGAAGTCACACCTATTTTAAGAGGGTGTGTCCCAGAAGTACCTGCCAAGCAACCCAACCAGCACCAAAATTAACTCTGGGGGCCGGGACTTCTTCGCAAAGGACGGACAAGGGAAAAGAGATAGATATGACCCCTTCCTTGCAAGAAGTCCCTATATAGGAACAGATCAAGCAATTAGTGGTATCCTCTCAGCAGATGAGGGAGAAATTAATAACACGGCTGGCCACACCACCACTCATGGCCAGGCTAATTCGTCCCTCTTCCTCCCCATCGCTGATAGCCCTAATGGTGAAGGCAAAGGGGGTGGATCCCATGGAAGTGGTAGAAATAAAAGTTGCGAGGCCTCCTTTGGTTACCCAGAGAAGGAAGAGACCTAGCCAAAAACCTAAGGCAGAGCCAGGGTTGGGTACGTCCCAAGCCCCACAAGTAGAGATCCTCTCTTCCAGTTCCCCAGAGCTGGAGAAGGAAACGGAGCTTGCAGAAGTCTCGGCCAGTCCCCCTCCGCAAGGAGAATTTGATGATGTTTTTGTAGTCGATGAGTTTGGGAACTTGCAAGGGGATATTAGACAAGAAGGGACAGAGGTGCCCGGAGCAGAACAAGAGCCTGCACAGGAACAAGAGCAGCAGGTAAAAGAGAAAGAGCCAGAGCTAGAGCCAAAGATTGCCTCCGGGGTGAAAGTGATGCAAGGTCCGGGAGTGGACCAACAAAAACAAGGTGAACAAATGGCATCCGCTGGGGACACCGAACCTTCGGGAATAACCGTAACCCCAGCCGCCACGTTCCAAGGGCCACTCCCGGGAGAAACCTTTGGGCAGGTGATTAATGTGGCCCAAACTTTGAATCTCGGTGCAAAACCTCCCCTACTACCAAAAGATATACCGATGGAAGGAGAAGCCTCAGCAATAGAAGAAGAGCAACAGGAACAGCGTGAAGAGGAAATCCCCGAGGAAGCCTACCAAAGTCCAGACACAGCAGTCGATACAGAGGACAAGGCCGAGGAGATAGAGGTTGCTGAAGAAAATGTTATTTTAGAAGACATAGGAGAGGGGGCAGATGAGGTCCATGCCACTGAAGAGAAACAGCCGCAGGGCACCAGGGAAGAACTAAGGGAATAGATTCTTGCAGAAAAACCACCCCTGCCTCCTTAGTGGCTGGTAGAGAGCAGAAAAAGGAAAGCTCAGTCTGCTCCCATGATTCCTCTCTCCCTAGCTGAAATGATGGCCCAAGTCCAAGCCCCACCGAAGGCCAAGAAAGCCTGAACAGTTCACACTCTCTGAATTGGGTCGGGCAGAGAGACAGTTGTAGTTGTGGCAACACCTCCCCCAGACGCCAATGAAGCAGCCGCGGACCCTGGAGACTATAATGTTACAGAGGTATCACTAGGAAAAAGGGGAAAGTAGGGTGAGGTGGACTTGCTGAAGGAGACAGCAAGGACGATGGAAGCCCGATATGAGAAGGAATCCCAGAGGCTCAAAGCAGAAAAGGAAAAGAACGCAAACCTTATAGGGTTTCTCACTGAGCTGGCACGACCCATCAATGCCGCTCCTCCGGAAGCTTCCACCTCTGAAGATATACCGCAGAGTGACATAGACTCCCTGTGAATAATGAAGAAGAAAGCTCAGGCAGTGGACGAGTGGGTCACCCTACAAATAGGAAACACCTGGCATTTCCTGGTGTCCACCCTCCCAGATTTATACATGGCCCGGCAGTTCATTCACCAAGCAGAGATTCTTATTGAACTATGGGAGGGTGATGTCGATAATTACCAGGCATGGAAGGTGGAGCTTGAAGAGCTCCTTACCCTGGGGAAAGATATGGTTTTTGAATCTGAAATTCTGGGGGATGAATCATTTGATTTTGTGAGGACCTAGCATTCCAGACTTGACCTCACATTAGAGGTAATCAGGCAACTGGTAGGGCCCCTACAAGATAAGGTAAATACTGTAAAGTATTCTTCCAATTTATACAAGTATTTTGTGATAAAGAATTTCGGGGCTGACCCCCTTAACACAGATACATGTACCCCCAAAGATTCAATTTTGGGGAGTTTTGATAAAATAATGCAGTCCCGGTATCAATCCCTGAAGGTGATAGATGGGGCCCAGATGGCAAAGTTAACACGCATGATACTTAGTGGTCATGATGCGGTGAGAATGACAGATGAATTTAAATAAAATGTTCCAGACCTGGGGGAACAAATTGAAGTGGCCAAGCACCGAAGGGCCAGCCTGAAAGATATAGATGAAGATGGCATTTCTCGCCTCCTCCA
This sequence comes from Thuja plicata, assembly GCA_018584345.1. NCBI lineage: Eukaryota > Viridiplantae > Streptophyta > Pinopsida > Cupressales > Cupressaceae > Thuja > Thuja plicata. The sequence goes on from MU227355.1 coordinate 445,983, forward strand.
GGCTTTCAATGACAATAAGAAACCTTGAACTTCCTCCGGAGGCCGGAGAAAACTCCAACATTGAGTATTCTTTATTCTTTTAGGAACGTAAGTTCCCGGATCCTGGAGTCCCAAATCTAAGATTTTGTATTCTTTCAAGTGATCCGTCTCCCGATCCCCAAGGCCGACCGGTCACTTTCAGGAGTGGTTAATAAAGGCTGTCAGAGGGTAGTTGGCTACATCAAGGAGGCATCAACTTAGCGGTTGGTTTTTGACAGAATGATCTTCTTAAGGTGTCACTCAAGGGTACACTTGGCACGTTGGAGACAGGGCACCGCATTTCCCATTTATGAGACATGTAGCCTCGATCCCCGGGGGACCTACTCTCTTCTTTCTCCTTTCCAGCTCTTTTCTCGAGGGTGATTCTTCCGCTGTATATTCTTGTCTTATTCTTCTGACATGTCAGACCTATTTCATCTCGAGGTCTTTTGTAGGGTGGCACAGGTAGTACCAGCCCCCAGATATTGTATTTTATTGAAACATGATGTAAAATAGGGTTAGGGTTAGGAAAGAGTTGTATAAATAGCCAGACCGGCCCATTTCCAAGGGTCAGCAAAATTGAGGATTTTGTTGTCCATAGCAATAGCAAAGCGATTTCTGATTTTAAGTTGCAGAGCTCAATGCTCCATGTTTTTGGTTTTATATAGTTAGATGCTCCCCTGGAGCCACCATTTTGTACCACGCACCAGTGCTTGCTGGAAGATATATTAATGAAGAAGAAAGAATTTTGTGTAATGACGTTGTCGAGATTCCTACTTCTGAGTTAATGGTATTTCATTTTTTATGTTCTTTATGTCTTCTACTCTGATATGTTAAAATAGATTAACCTCTTTTCCCTCACTACTGATGAAGTTCTAACTGATGGTTATGTATTTCTTTGGTATTTAGTGTAGTATGTCAGAGTATTATTGATGTTCTGAATGTTTGAACATGACTATAGTTAGATGAAATGTTTCTAACCCTGCAGGATCTTTTTCACTTTATTTTCTAAGTATAGAATGCTAGGGAGAACCTTACCTCATTGAATCTTAGGAGAGAATGAGTTGAAGAAACTAGCTATCCCCCTTGAAAATAGTCACCTCTCCCAACCGATCCCTGCACCGTCATGACCCGACACCAAGGTGCTTGAAGACCCAGGGAATTTAATTTCCCCGGACAACCTTTGCAGGCGGAGTTGGTTGGTTTCCCCGGAACCCAGTGACAACTTATGACTATTGGCGGACCTGGTCAGTAAAACCCCGTCAACAGAAACTGGCACTAGAAGGAGGGCATGAGCTCGTCCCCCTCCTGAGATTCTAATTTTATACCTCCTGAGGGTTCCCCAAGTTATAGTTTTAGGCATCAAGCCTTCAGTGGAATTAGGTCTTTCTCCCGAGTGAAATTTGAAAGAGTCCTTAGGTCTACCCCGAACCCCAGAAAGTTTGTCAAACTCGAGCCTCCTGCTCGAAAAAAAAGGACCTTGAAATTCATACCAACCGTTATTGTCTGGGGGTCTAGCATACCTTAGAATACTCGATCTTCCCAGGCAATCACGAGAACCAATACTCAAACTACCCAACATATACTTCCCTCAATGGCCACATATTTCAGAAACACCGGTTCCCCAATGGGAACTTTTTTGGGTGCAATCAATGACTTACCATCCCACCCAGAGAAGATCTGCCCACGATATGAGCACTTAGGCTCACAAACTACGAAAGAACATTTACAGGCATACAAGGATGCCATGAATCGACACCGGATCCAGCATGAAGATGTTGTGACTCAGATGTTTCCCTTATCTTTAGGACAAGGTGAGTTGAACTGGTACCTTAACCTGCCTGCCAACTCTATAAACACTTGGCAGGATATGGAGGATGCCTTCCTGGCTGCCTTTCACGTGCATGTGGACCCAGCCTGGTCCCATAGCCAGTTCATCTCTATCAGGAAGAAACCCAATGAACCTCTTACAGCATTCAACCATAGCTTCCAGCGTGCCCTGAAGCGGTGCATGGGCCCTTTTATCCCATCCCCAGAAGTAACCATACAGACCTATCTTAACGCAATGGACCCTTTTTTTGCCACTCTCCTTTGGAGAACGACCACCGCGGGCGACCGGGACACCTTGGAAAAAGTTTATAACCTAGCTTTAGAGTTGTCCCGTGGTCTCAACAAATCCCCAGGCGGGATTGGGTAGAGTACGCCCTTTAACACGATCCCCAGTGGAACTGCATATGTTGGGGGGTACAACCCCAACCTGGCGATGGGTGCCCCCTTAATGGTGATGAATCCTTCGCCACCCCTGATGGACCAGCAGGCCCGATATGTTTACCCAACTCAAACCTAGACGGTACTAGGTCTGGAAGCTTTCCCTTGGAATCAACCGCAGCAATCACAACAGTCTCAAACACAACCATCTGGAGTGCCCTTCTTTCAGTCGCCCGCGACTGGAAGATTGCAGCCCTTGACTCTCGCTAACGCTACCACCTTCTCGGGAAGCCAACAACATCAACAACCGTCACATTGTGACACCAACACTCAGTTGACCGCCGAGGTCGAATCCCTCCAGAAAATGTTGTCTACCTTAACTATGGACATGGGCCAACTGAAGGTGGGGTCCTACGCACCCCAGAATTCAAATTTCCAGAGGGGAAACATTTTCTCCAGCCAATGAAACAACAACCCCGGAGGAAGAAACTTCAACAACGGGCCTAGGCCTAATCAACAGCAATGGAATAATAACGTGAACACCGGAGGCCTACCTCCGAACCAAAATGCCAACCAAAATGGTGCTGGACTATCACATTTCACACCAGTTGCAAACTTCCAGCCCATGACTAATTGGTGTAGATTGCATGACACGGGCTCACACAACGAGGTGAATTGTGCCACCTTGGAGAAATTCATCATGATCTCCCAGCTGGATAGGCAATAGTCACATGATGCCACCCCTCCAGAGCCTCCTATCCAAGAGACAACCCATAGTGCCTTCACCTGTGAATCCATCTTCTTCAAAACTTCTGGAGAGGATGAAGAAGAATCTAGATTGCAGGGAGTCTTTGATGAATCTATCCCGCCCTTTGAGGCCAATGCCTTTACTAACCCATGGAATCCATATAATACTCAGAGTTAGGTTGGTAAAGGACTAGTTTACACATCTGTACCCCCTATCAAAGACATGCCTCCTCCCCAGAATAACATGACTGATCGACCCGCTCCTCCAAAAGGTCCTAGCTCTAACCAAGCAAAAGATCTCACCGAGGAAAATCACCAGTTCTCAGGAGGAAGATTTGACATTGCGAAGGCATTAGAACAGACCACCACCTCCATGACCTTGATGGAGGTTTTGTTAAACTGTCCCGAGCAGAAGAAGTCTCTCCTGAAGCTCTTAGGGAACCCAGAATTTGTCAGCCACCCGCCCAAGACAGTCTCATTTGAAGATGCTAACACGACCGTCTTCTGGGGAAACAATGAGGATCCCCCCTTCCTACTAGGCTTAAACATCCAAGGAAAAAATATAAATAATTGCCTAGTAGACTCCAGAGCTTCGGGTAACATCATGCCCTTGTCCATTTGTCAGAAGCTCAGATTCCATCCCACCCCATCTAATGGTGCAGTAATCCAACTAGATAAGACTACTGTAAAAATGGTGGGGGAATTGAAGAACATCCAGATACAACTAATCCAGGACCCCAGGATAGCCAGCATAATTGACATCCAAGTGGTGGACATCCAAGAGACTTACGGGATGTTGTTAAGTCAGAATTGGTTTAAGTCCTTGAATGGATACTTTTCGACTGACTTCACCCACTTGTGGCTTCCATGAGAGGGAGAATCAAACAAGATCTGGGTTGAAAGTGAACCCCAAATGAAATAGGCCCTTACCGAGGTTGGAAGGATCAATGAGGTCTTTTTCTCTGAGACTTCCCTAGAGGTGTACCGACCCTTTGAAATCTTAACATTCGATTTCATCCCCGGAGAGGATCCCGCAGTGCTGCAGAGGGCCCAGGACTTAGAAGAAAAGATGAGAGTTGAGATCAACTCCCAAGGTGCCACAACCGCCCTTGCTACACTCCTGTCCAGCACTTGGTGCCGAGTACACTACCAGAAACACTCAAAGCTTGAGTGTGTACCATGTCTTTCGATTGCTAACCAGCACCTTGATACCTTCTAGAATAAACAACATGTAACTGATTCCCCAGTGCCCAATGTTCCTACGGGATGCGCTCCCTTGGTGCCATTTCCCTGGGAATTCCAAATCCAAACACCTTTGGGGGAAAATTCTACTTTCACACCGGTAGTCCAGGAGATACCCCCTAAGTCTCCCAGCAATAATCCAAAGACTACTCCCCCTCCCCAGCCCCAGATTATAAACAATGACTTATGGATGCTCAAGCTCGATGGGTCCTAATCCAAACAAGGCTACGGGGCTGGGGTAGAATTAATCAACCCACGAGGGAAGTCTTTCCTCGCATCCTACAGACTGTAGTTCAACTGTACAAACAATATCACAGAGTATGAGGCTTTGGTCCTTGGACTCTTATTTGCGCTAAGGAAGGGTGTCACCCACCTCCGGGCTCTGGGTGATTTAGAGTTGATTGTTAAACAAGTCTAGAATCAATACACATGTCATGATAAAAGGCTGGCCGCATACCGCAATCAGGTTTGGAGCCTTATTGAAGATTTCAATGCCTTTGGGATTGACCTCATTCCCCGGTGATGAAACTATGTCCCAAATGCCCTCGCCATTTCTGCCAGCACCCTTGAGCCAATGGCCAGCTCACAACACTGGAGATTTTCAGTTGAGATGGTCCCCACACCATCCATTCCAGATAATGTCACCCACTTTCAGGTTTTTGAGGATGATCAGCATATCCTGGCATTCATGGTGAACGTTGGCATCTTTGAGGGCCAGATAGTGGAAGAACGAGACCACAACGATACTGGGCAGGGTGATGAAGACAATGGGATCATGGACCTACCTACTAACACCATCCCAAAGGGGATGGTTGCGCTAGAATGAATCTTTGACTCGGACCCTCAAGCCCGTGAGAAGGTGTCATCCTCCTCTGAGGGAGGAAAGTTCAAAAAATTTAACATCGGCCAGCCCGGTGAGGAAAAGACTATTCACATTGGTACCTCTTGTTTCCCTGAAGAAAAGGAGAAGATTCTCATGGTTCTTTGAGAATATATCAATGTAATTGCCTGGGGTTATGAAGACTTGAAAACATATGACACATCCATCATGACCTATACTATTCCCCTGAAACCTAATGCTAAGCCCTTTCGACAGAAGCAAAGGCCGGTCAACCCCCTGATAGAGCCTCTGATTCGTCAAGAGGTAGAAAAACTGCTGTCAGCTCGGATAATCTTCCCAATCCGGCACACTATGTGGGTTGCCAATTTAGTCCCAGTGAGAAAGAAAAATAGTGAGATTCGCCTTTGCGTGGATTTTCAAAACTTGAACAAGGCCTCTAAGAAAGATAATCACCCTCTCTCTTTGTTGGATGAGGTGTTGCAGATAGTTAATGGATCCTAGATGATGTCCTTCTTGGATGGATACTTAGGATACAACCAGGTCATGGTCAAGTATGAGGACAAAGAGAAAATAGCGTTTACCACCAAGTGGGGAACGTTTGGATACAAGAGAATGCCCTTTGGTCTGATCAATGCAGGGGCTACATTTCAAAAGGCCATGGACATTTCATTTGAGGGCCTTGTGAATCGGTGCATAATCATCTACATAGATGATTTGACCATCTTTTTTTGGGACAGGCGTGACCACCCCACCCATCTCGCTCAGATCTGTGAGAGATGTCGCCAATATGGAATATCCCTCAACCCCAAGAAGTGCATATTTGGGGTCACCAAGGGGAAGTTGCTCGGGCACATCATCTCTGAGAGGGGTATATCCATAGACCCTGATAGATTTGAAGCATTGCTAAACTTACAAATGCCTAGTAGCAAGAAAGAGATGAAATCCTTCTTCAGAAAGATCAACTTTGTATGGCGATTCATCACAGGATTCACAGAAATAGTCAAACCACTCAACGAGATGATGAAGAAGGATACCAAGATTGAGTGGAGCCCTGAAGCAAAGCGGGCATTTTCTTAGATCAAACAGACAATCACAGAAGCCCCTGTCCTGGCTAGTCTGGACTATTCCCTTCCATTTTATATTTACTCCTTTTCTTCGCCGCACTCTGTCGTCGCAGTGTTGACCCAAAAGGTTGAAGGGAAAGAATGACCAATTGCTTTCATGAGCTCCCCCTTCAAGAATGCCAAAGTCTGATATTTACCACTAGAAAAGTAGGCCTTTGCTCTAGTTCACGCCATGAAGAAATTCTGGCATTATATTCTCCAGAGCAAAGTACATGATATCATTCCGGACTAGGCCGTCAAGTCTCTGCTGATGCAGAGCAAATTGGGTGAGAGACAGGGGAAATGGATGGCCATCCTCCAGGAGTATGACTTAGAAATGCAGCCCATGAAGATAGTCTGAGGCCAGGGACTAAGTTGAGCAATGGTAGAAGAGACTCCCCACATAGAATTTCAGACTTACACAGTGGATTCCATCACTCAAGACCCGTGGTATACCAATCTGGTATACTTGTTACTAAATAACAAATGCCCAGAGGGATTACCTCCCCACAAACATCGCGCCTTGGGGATGAAAAGTGCCCACTTCATGGTCAAAAACTCAGCGCTCTACCACAGAAACTATGAAGGGGTGTACCTCTGGTGCATCGACGGAGACCAAGCCGTGAAAGTAATCAATAAATTCCACGGACAGTTTGGAACCGGGCATGGCTCAGCCGACACCACTGCCCATCAGATCCTCCAGGCTGGATACTACTGGCCCTATATATTCAAGGATGTTTACACTCATGTTAGGAAATGCCACACTTGCCAAACCGTGGTGCATCGTGAGCACAACCCGGCTATGCCTTTACAACCAGTCTTCGAGGCTAGACCCTTTGCCCAGTGGGCATTTGACTTCATCAGGGAAATCAACCCCAATTCATCTACCAACCACCGATACATACTCACTGCTACTGATTACTACACTCGATGGTCTGAGGCAATACCTTGCAAAAACAACACGGCAGACGTAGTTATCAATTTCCTGGAAGAAAATATCGTCACACGGTTTGGAATATCCTTTGCTTTGGTATGTGACAATGGTCCAGCATTTTCTTCAGCGCAGTTACTCGAATGGACCTACAATCAGAAGATCACTTTGAAGTTCTCCAGCAACTACTATCCCCAGGGGAACGGCGTTGCTGAATCAACAAACAAAAATCTACTCGAAGTGATAAAACACTTGCTAAAACAAAATCCCTGGGATTGGCATCAAACGTTGAAATTTTCCCTCTGGGCAGATCGCATTCGTGTTAAGGCCACCCTGGGAACATCCCCATTCCATCTGATTTATGGTTAGAACCCCGTATTCCCAGTTAACTTACAGATCCCAGTTTTACAGTTTATGCAGGAATTTAGCAACAGGGACAACATCGTAGAGATTTGGCTCTTAAATCTGATGCGAATGGAAGAACAGTGAGATGCAGCCCTTGAACATTTCGCGCGTCATCAAGCAGTGGTAAAATGGTGGTTTGACAGAAGAGCCCAGTACAAGGCTTTTCAGATCTCAGATCTGGTCCTGTTGTGGGACAAGGCTCGAGAGAAGAAAGGGAAACATACCAAGTTCCAACGGCTTTGGCTCAGACCATATCTAATCTCAGAAATCTACGGGGCAAATACTTACCGCCTCAACACCTTGACTGGGGAACCTGTTGCATTTCCCGTTAATGGACAGTTTCTCAAGCATTATTTTGAATAAGGTAAGTTTTTCCAAAGTTGTATTATATGTAAAGCCTTCCGCTTGTAAATATTTCTTCCAGGTGCCTCATTGCGAGGTACCGTCTTGAAAATAGCCTTGTCGACTGTCCTCCAGGATAGTCCTCTTTCATTGTTTTTTTTTTCAGTTTTTCTTCCTGTCCCGGCGTTTTGTTCTACCTTGTAGGAATTGGAATGCTTCGCATAAACTCTGGTTTCTGGTACGGTGTCTATGGCATGGTGAACTTTAGAATCTGTCTTTAGCGTTGTGGAATTGGCCCGGTCCCCGAGGTTGTTTTACAGGATGTGGCACATTTTGAGCAATCTCCATTGGGTGTTGTCTCTAGGAGTCTGGCAATCATTGAACACAAGTAATATAAGGAATAAGTAATCAGACACGTCGAGGATAGATCGGTTGTACTAATTGATCGACCCAGGTCTAGGGCTTCAAGGAATTCTTTCTGGGTTCAGAGTTTTATCCCCTCTTCAAATATCTAAAATATAGGTGGACAGGTGAAAGAAGTACCACCATTAAAATTAGCTGAGCTTAAGCTTAATGGTGAAAGGAGTACCACCTTACCACCTAGAAGTAAGCAAAATAAAAGGAGGAAAAGCGGGGCAAAACTCTGGCCTCCGGGGGAAACAAGTAAATCAATGACTGGTTCGATGTAATTAGTGCCTCTTCTCTACTCCTCCCAGAGGTTATCGGCTTGATTTCTATTCAAAGCACACACAACACCGCTGATGAAGGACTTTGGACTAATTCCAGTGTGGTTGGATTCTCTCAGATGTGTTGCTCTTTTCCTGTCAGACGCTTTGGGAAGCAACCTCTTCCAATTTTGCTAACCAGAGATTCTATAGTTCTCAAATGCGCTAAGGCATTTGTCCCAGATAGTCACCATTTGTTATGCCCTGCATCCCCGTCCCTACATTTTGTGTGCAAAATGTTGGGTCCCCATTTTTTCCTTTTGTTTGTCTTCGCTTGCAACTTTTCCCGTCTTTCCCTATTGTTTTCTTTCTCTAGGGTTTTCTTCCTCGGTGTGGTGTTTTGTTCGTTTGGTTTTCGCCTCTAGGACTCAGGTCCCGGAGGTCGTCCATTGGGAACAGAATTCCAGACTCCGGGATTCTTCACCATGATGTTCTTAAGGATATCATTGCTGGAATCCCTGGGCACAGAGTCTGGGGGTTTGCTTGTCCAGAGATTTCCAGAAGGAGGAGGATTACATTTTTACCATGGGTATAAATAGAACTTATCTGTCATTTTCACATTTACCACGATTAAAAATTTCAAGAACTTAGAGCGATCAACAGAGTGATTTCAAAGCGATTACTAGAGCATTTGCAGAGAGTTTATGATAATCAACGCTTAACACTTCCAGTCACTTTCAGGCAATTACGAATGCTTCGTGGTGGTGATTCTGACCGTTTGATGACTGAAGCTATTGCGGAGCTCCCGCGGTAACTCCTCCCTTTCCTCCGCCTTCTGCGTTCTTGGTTTGGTCTTTCCGTTCTCTCCTCTCTGGTTTTCTTTCATTTTGTTTGGTTCTGTTTGTCTTTTTTGCTTTGTCATATGTTTGGTCTATTTTTTGTTTTCTGGTTCTGCCGCCCGTTGGTGGGTCAGCTCTGTCAGAGGGTTGTCCGCCCCCTGTGCAGAAGTGGTCTGTTTGTAAATATGTAAATAGCTGTATATATGTTTCTGCCTTGTCTAGTTTTCTACAGATGTCCTCCCGCATTTTATATTTATGTATATATGTATATATTTGTATATAGTCTTTGTATATCCCTCTATTTCTATGTGTATATCCTTCAGCCTTCATGTATATCCTTTCAGGTGGCTTGACAAGCTGGTCGAGTTGCCTGTGTTTCTGGTTTTTCACCTGTGAGCTCACTTCAGGGCAGAAAACCACCTGTTTGAAACTCGGCTCTCAGCTGATTTCAAATAGATAGTTTTCTCTCTCTTCCATGAAGTCTGTCAGACCCTCATTTATGTCCCATGCTCACAATCAATTCCAGCCAAGTGGCCTTCACTTTTCACGTGTTCGGAGAGTTGGCTCTGCCATCATTGCCATAACTTCTATTTAATACCTACCCACATGGCACCCATGTGGGCTTGATGATTTTTCCTTTTGCACGCCTTCACCAACAGTTACTTCTCTGGGCTCTGGGTCTCTTACCAGCATCCATCCCGTGTCCTTACCAAGTGTGATAAAATCCCTGGACCCGGATGTTTAGTAACTTCAAGATAACATGATGCTCGTACTTTTCGGGACTTTTGTAAAGGAACTAACTTTTTAGAGAATGTAGGCATCGCAGTGGTAAGATCTCCAAACCCCAGAGTATTTGTTTGATTATACGTCCTGATGGTTGATTTGCCTTGTAGGTTCCCGGAGTTCATTTATCAAACATGTCTGAAGCATCCGCATCTTCTCTGCTCGGAAGTCTAGAGCTTCCTTCCATGACAACTACCAGGGCAGCGGTGAAGTCCAAGATGGAGAGGGCCCTAGAGAAATTGCCCCTGACCATGAAGTTCATGCAGGATAATGTTATTCTGAGCTCTAAGATTGAGTCCAAGGTCAAACTTCTTACTGACACCAGCGTCGGGACATGGCCAGAAATGCAGGCCTTAGTGAAAATCATGTACATCCAGCGACAGGCTGGAGATAAGTTGGCAATCAATGACGGAGACTCTAGAATCCTCAAAGCAGCTTATTTCTTGTGCTCCGTGCAATCTTCAGAGCTTATCCTAACACTGGCCACCAATTATAACTCTGTTGTTCAGGCTGTTATGCTCGCAGCTATGGAGCCAGCCGGATACCCTACTCCTCTGGTATCCCTCGACCCAGACACATTCCGGGCAAGACTGGGAATCCCAATATTTAACAAGGCCTCAGTGGTTACAAGGACTTATGCCTTGGCTCAATTCACATAGCTGGAGGATGTCTCTCGGGTATACATGAATACCCATTGGCTCAAGGTTCCAAAAAGGGACCCTAAAAGGATGAAGATAGAAATTCCACACTCTGAGTTCAAAGAGAGCATTCAGATGGGAATAATAGCATTGGCCCAGGTCTTTGGGAAACCCTTCACCCAAGAGTTTTCTCGATGGATGTATTACTTCCTTCTTGGCATCTCCACCAAAGCAGGATACTTTGAATGGGCGGCAATAATCTCCAGCCACGTCGACTCCTAGTTCCTTCAACTAGACGGGAGAAAGAAGTTCTATATGAGTTCTTATATTTTATGGGCCCTAGCACAGTAGAGGCCCCACGCCCATGGCCTACTCACAGATGGCATGCTTGGGATTGGCCTAGGACAGAAGGCACCATGGGACCATTTCCCACAAATTCAATGGGAGGCCAGCTTCCCCAGTTATTGCCAGGTAAATGATGCGTTCGTTTACTATCACCTGCTCACACCTACCCGGGACGCAGGATACCGCCTATCCTCCAAGGTGATGAATTTGGTCCATAGTTATAGACATTATTACATCCAATTCCAATAGCACACTTACATTAGGGTCGCCAGCTTCTCTGGAAAACCCTACTTGTTGCCCAAACACTGCGGGGACAAGATCATGCTCTTGAAATACTACAGGCACGTGATGGAGGTGCATACCCTCTTTGTCCTCAAAAAGATACCCAACATCCCATTCCCAATCACCTGTGGGAATTACACATGCAGTTTAGCCACCACAAAAGAAGTGGACAATGAATTGAAGAGCTACAACTTGCAAGAATTTTACTTGGCGCAAAAAAATTTTGATCCACACGGAAAGATTGCAACGACACTACCCCAGGCTTCGGAGCCCCATCACACTCACATAGAGGACTTCTGGGCAGATTGCCAAGATGACATGGAGGTGCAGAGCCGGCACTATGTCAGGGTGACGGCCGGCATGATCCAAAAGTTGAAGCTCCAGAGGTTCCTGGAGGACTTCTCAGACGCCACCCACACTATCAACCCCTAGTACAAGGCCAAGGGGATAGATAAAATGACCCTTCCACCGGTAAATTGGGATGCCCAAGAAGTGCCTACAATTGAGGACTTCACTCGGGAGGTGGTCGAGCAAAGTCACGCCTATTTTAAGAGGGTGTGTCCTAGAAGTACCCGCCAAGCAGCCCAACCAGCACCAAAATTAACTCTGGGGGCCAGGACTTCTTCACAAAGGATGGACAAGGGAAAAGAGATAGATACGACCCCTTCCTCGCAAGAAGTCCCTATACAGGAGCAGATCAAGTAATCAGTGGCAGCCTCTCAGCAGATGAGGGAGAAATTAATAACACAACTAGCCACACCACCACTCATGGCCGGGCCAATTCGTCCCTCTTCCTCCCCATCGCTGGCAGCCCTAATGGTGAAGGAAACGGGGGTGGATCCCATGGAAGCGGAAACAATAAGAGATGCGGGGACTCCTTTGGTTACCCGGAGAAGGAAGAGACCTGGCCAAAAACCTAAGGCAGAGCCGGGGTTGGGTACGTCCCAATCCCCACAAGTATAAATCCTCTCTTCAAGTTCCCTCGAGCCGGAGAAGGAAACGGAGCCTGCAGAAGTCCTGGCCAGTCCCCCTCCGCAAGGAGAATTTGATTATGTTTTTGCAGCCGACGAGTTTGGGAACTTGCAAGGGGATATTAGACAAGCAGGGATAGAGGTCCCTAGAGTAGAACAAGAGCCTGAACAGGAACAAGAGCAGCAGGTAAAAGAGAAAGAGCCAGAGCCGGAGCTGGAGATTTCCTCCGAGGTGCAAGCGATGTAAGGTCTAAGAGTGGACCAACAAAAACAAGGTGAAAAAATGGCATCTGCTGGGGAAACTGGACCTTCAGGAATAACCATAACCCCAGCCGCCACGTTCCAAGTGCCACTCCCGGGAGCAACCTTCAGGCAGGTGATTACTGCGGCCCAAACTTTGAATCTCGGCCAAACACCTCCCCTACTGCCAAAAGATATACCAATGGAAGGAGAAGCCTCGGTAGTAGAAGAAGAGCAACAGGAACAGCGTGAAGAGGAAATCCCCGAGGAAGCCTACCAAAGTCCAGATGCAGCAGTCGATATAGAGGACAAGGCCGAGGAGATAGAGGTTGCTGAAGAAAATGTTATTACAGAAGACATAAGAGAGGGGGAAGATGAGGTCCATGCCACTGAGGAGCAATAGCCACAGGGCACCGGGGAAGAACTAAGGGAACAGATTCTTGCAGAAAAACCACCCCCACCTCCTCAGTGGCTAGTAGAGAGAAGAAAAAGGAAAGCTCAGTCTGCTCTCGTGATTCCTCTCTCCCTGGATGAAGTGATGGCCCAAGTCCAAGCCCCGCTGAAGGCTAAGAAAGCCTGAACAGTTCACACTCTCTGAACTGGGCCGGGTGGAGAGACAGTTGCAGTTGTGGCAACACCTCCCCCAGACGCCAATGAAGCAACCGTAGACCCCAGAGACTATAATGTTGCAGAGGTATCACTAGGAAAAAGGGGAAAGCAGGGTGAGGTGGACTTGCTGAAGGAGGCAGCAAGGTCGATGGAAGCCCGATATGAGAAGGAAGCCGAGAGGCTCAAAGCAGAAAAGGAAAAGAGCACAAACCTTATAGGGTTTCTCACTAAGCTGGCATGACCCATCAATGCCGCTCCTCCAGAAGCTTCCACCTCTGAAGATATACTACAAAGTGACATAGACTCCTTGTGAGTAATGAAGAAGAAAGCTCAGGCAGTGCACGAGTGGGTCACCTTGCAAATAGGAAACACCCAGCATTTCCTGGTGTCCACCCTCCCAGATTTATACACGGCCCGGCAGGTCATTCACCAGGCGGAGATTCTTATTGAACTATGGGAGGCTGATGCCGAGAATCACCAGGCATGGAAGGTTAAGCTCGAAGAGCTCCTTACCCTGGGGGAAGATATGATTTCTGAATCTAGAATTCTAGGGGATGAATCATTTGATTTTGTGAGGACCCAGCATTCCAGACTTGACCTCACATTAGAGGTAATCAAGCAATTGGTAGGGCCCCTACAAGATAAGGTAAATACCATAAAGTATTCTTCCAATTTATACAATTCTTTTGTGATAAAGACTTCCAGGGCTGACCCCCTTAACACAGATACATGTGCCCCCAAAGTTTTAGTTTTGGAGAGTTTTTATGAAATAATGCAGTCCTGGTATCAATCCCTGGAGGGGATAGATGGGGCTCAGATGGTAAAGTTAACCCGCATGATACTTAGTGGTCATGATGCGGCGAGAATGGCAGATGAATTTAAAGAAAATATTCTGGACCTGGGGGAACAAATTGAAGTGGCCAAGCACCGAAGGGTTAGCCTGAAGGATATAGATGAAGATGGAATTTCTCGCCTCTTCCAGGATTTCAATGATAATAAGAAACCTTGAACTTCCTCCGGAGGCCGGAGAAAACTCCAAAATTGAGTATTCTTTATTCTTTTGGGGACGTAAGTTCCTGGATCCCGGAGTTCTGGATCCAAGATTTTGTATTCTTTCAAGTGATCCATGTCCTGGTCCCTGAGGCTGACCAGTCACATTCAGGAGCGGTTAATAAAGGCTGTCAGAGGGTAGTTGGCTACATCAAGGAGGCATCAACTTAGCGGTTGGTTTCTGACAGAATGATCTTCTCGAGGTTCCACTCAGGGGTACACTTGGAACGTTGGAGACAGGGCACTGCATTTCCCATTTATGAGACATGTAGCCTCAATCCCTGGGGTCCTACTCTCTTCTTTCTTCTTCTCAACTCTTTTCTTGAGGGTGATTCTTTCGCTGTATATTCTTGTCTTATTCTTCTGACATGTCAGACCTATTCCGTCTCAAGGTCTTTTGTAGGGTGGTGCAGGTAGTACCAGCCCCCAGATATTGTATTTTATTGAAACATGATGTAAAATAGGGTTAGGGTTAGGGTTAGGAAAGAGTTGTATAAATAACCAGACCGGCCCATTTCCAAGGGTCGGAGAAATTAAGGATTTTGTTGTCCATAGAAATAGAAAAGCGATTTCCAATTTTAAGTTGCAGAGCTCAATGCTCCGTGTTTTGGGTTTTATATAGTTAGATGCTCCCCTGGAGCCACCATTTTGTACCATGCACCAGTGCTTGCTGGAAGAGATATTAATGAAGAAGGAAGAATTTTGTACAATTACGTTGTCAAGATTCTTGCTTCTGAGTTAATGGTATTTCATGTTTTATGTTCTTTATGTCTGTACTCTGATATGTTAAAATAGATTAACCTCTTTTCCCTCACTACTGATGAAGTTCTAACTGATGGTTATGTATTTCTTCGGTATTCAGTGTAGTATGTCAGAGTATTATTGATGTTCTGAATGTTTGAACATGACTATAGTTAGATGAAGCGTTTCTAACCCTGTAGGATCTTTTTCACTTTATTTTCTAAGTATAGAATGCTAGGGAGAACCTTACCTCATTGAATCTCAGGAGAGAATGAGTTGAAGAAACTAGCTATCCCCCTTGAAAATAGTCACCTCTCCCAACCGAGCCCCGCACTGTCGTGACCCGACACCCAGGTGCTTGAAGACCCGGGGAATTTAATTTCCCCGGACAACCTTTGCAGGCGGAGTTGGCCGGTTTCCCCGGAACCCGGTGACAACTTATGACTGTTGGCGGACCCGGTTAGTAAAACCCCGTCAACACCTTGCAGCAATAATGTTTACAGTTGCCATAGCTGAAAGAACATTTAAAACACAAAAAAAGTAAGGCTTCCACAGTAATAACTGGAAGAAGGATTTCTGAAAAAACTGTACATGGAAATAAGGCTTCATGGTCCAATTCATACATTAAGATTTTGGCTCTAATTTGTATTGTTGCTCTCCATTTTGTTCAAATTTTCTTCTTCTTTATGCTCGTGAATTAGGGGTTCCCTAAGAAAATCCGTCACAGATTGGATGACCATCACCCCACTGCTACACATGATTTCTTCCATATCTAAACATTTTACATGATTGTGTTGAGTATTCCGCAGGTGCTAATGACAATATCAAAATCTTGTTCGCGAAGCTGAGTCTCATTAAGAACGGTGTCGTCAGCCCCAAGCAACAATTTTGTCGCCTCATCTAGAAGACCAGCATGGCCGAAGAAGAGCAATCTGCACAAAGGCTTTCAATCTTATCCACCATGATATGGTCATTGGTGAATTCCATCTTGAGGCCTTCTGTAGTTCCAAGTCAATTATAGTGGAAGATGTGGATATTTGAAACGGGAACTTTTCTCAGCAGTAGAAAAATTTAGGCTTCTGTGTGTAAGTTGAAAGTTGTTAGAGCTCATGCTTGTCTAACAAATCTGTTCTCTGTGCATAAAATTTTCATTCAAAATAATGAGCTTCTATCCGCCTGATTTAGTGTGAAAAATATTTGCATTTGATAAAGTGAGAAGAAGGAGGCAACCATCATAGAAGAGATCATCGGCCCGACAAGTTTTGTATGTTGTAGAACATAATCTGCAGGACCTGGCAAAACAAGCATTACCGGTACCACAACCAATATCACTTGAACAGTTATAATACTTGCACATATCTTGTGCTTTCACTAATAATGTGCCTCCTAACATTACTATAACCATCAACAATATCATTAATTTCATATTGACATCTAATCTTTTTCCCATTGTAGACTTTAAAGAACACATGTGACGCTCACTTTTTTAATTTTCCTATCGACTTTACCTTGCATCTATTTGATGCAAGTGCTAGTTAAATAAAACCCCCACTTAAATCCCTCTTTGTTGAAAAATGAAATAAATTAAATAAATTTCATTTTTCTACACATCTTCCTAAGTGGTGGGCTTTTTGCCTCATAGCTTTTGATTTTGCCTTTTGAAGATATGAGCACATGGATCAACCAAGATTTAATCTCCACCATTGCTCATTTCTTTTTGCCTCTTAATCTCTACTGTCCATTTCTCTTTATAAGGAAAACCTCTCCTCATTTGGATAATCAATAATCATAATGAAAATTAAAAAAAATCAAAATTTTAGGCTATTGTTATGCTGCAGGTTTGGAGAGCAGTTTTGAAGGAGATTTTGAGCACTTGAGCTTGGATATTGCAACTTATATCTTCTTGTCTTCTTCTTTCATGCCCCATGGAAATCCATTTAGATTAATTTTTCACTTGCATGTTAGATTAGATTCATGTTTCCTTTCATAGATTAATCTTGCATTTGTATTTCCTTTCATAGAATAATCATGCATTGTTATCATATAGATTAATTTCTTTTCTTTCATTGTTATCATATAGAATAGCTTTCATTTGCATGCATACTTGATGATCATGGAGACTAGCATTCTTGCTTTTCCTCTTTTAATCTCCTATTTTATGGTGTACTTGCATGGGCACAAACTAGGTCAATCTGAGGGCCTCCATTACAAACCCTTGCACTCCATGAATAAAGAGCTATGAGTCACCATTCGAGACCTCATTATTGAGAAATCTTGGATACAATGATTCATAGAAGTGTGATACATTTTTCGCACATAGAATCACCTGATCTATTAGATGAGGTGTCACAAACTATAGTGCTTAGTCCAGCATTATCATTGTTTGAAGCTCTCCTCTAGATTTGATTTCTCATTCTCTTGATACCTTCAATAGTATTTCCATTTGCAACAGTGCTTGACTCTGTTACTCAATCTTTGCAGTCCTTTCTTAAGTGACCAACCTTATGACAGTGTAAGCATGCCATTCCAGGGTTAGTCCAATTTCTAGATCTTCTTATCCATTTCCTCATACAGTTAGCAGTTATATGTCCATATCTACCAGATGTTGTGTAATTTACCAAAGTCTTGTAATCCCAACCATATGTATTACCAACTCTTCTCGGTTGATATGAATTTTCTTGTTCTTTAGGTTTACATACTTTCTTTATCCTTTTTGTGCATTCATGAAATGTGTGTCCATGCATGTTTCAAGTAGAACAATGTTTCTCCATGTAATATTTTTTATTTGTTTTGTTCAGCTTAGATCTGCATTCACGTGCTTTGTGTCCATGCTTGTTACAGTTATAACAATTACCTATGAATGCAGAAGTAGTTTTAGGAATACCTTTTTCTTTTCTCTTGCAAACATTTGATGTGTGGCCTAGTTTTCCACAATGAATATATGAATGCTTCTTTGGTCTTGGATTTATGTAGAAATTCCTTTGATCATCTCGGTTTGATGATTCTCAATGCTTGGTATACCCTAAATCGGTATTGTTGTTAAGTATTCTTTGTCCATTCAAAAATTCATCCATTCTTTTTGTACTGTCTTCAGATTTCTTGATCATATCATTATGTTGTTGTTGAATTTTCATTTCATGCTTCAGTTTCTCATTTTCTTCTTTTATTTCACCAATAACTTCCAATTTTCTAGTAAGTTCCATGTTAACTTGGTTGGCCTCATGACTCATAAGAACTATTTGATTGGTGATCTCAATGTGATGTTCAGTAAGTCTTTGTATCTCAGATTCTTTCTCTTGCAATTTTTTTAGTAATCTTTCTCCTATCATCAATAGCCAAAGTTCTCTCTTGTTCAAATTGTCTTGCATTATTCATAACATCAATCATTATTACCATCTATGTCTCTTGACCGATCTGCAGTGCTTTCACTTGTTCAGTCAGATGTTGATTGATTTCATTTAGATCTATAATGGTTCCTTCAAATATGTCAGATGTATTACCAGATCCAAATCCAGATGAATAAAATAAGTTAGGTATCTGTTCTTCATGATAGTCAGTTTCATTGTAGCAATATGCCATGGATTTTATTTTAGCCAATAATTCTTTCATTTTTTTTCTTGCCTCTTTGTATTGCTCAAAAAAAAAATTTATTTGCAACTTTTGATTCTCAATATTTTTATCAAGATTATACCTTTCCATTGTATGATCTTTTCTCTCAAGTGATTTAAACTTTTCCAAATAAGAGATATAAATATGATACCAATTGTTGGAATAATGGAAGGGTGTGTACTAAGGGGGGAGGGGTGAATCAGTACCCTTAAAACTTTTATCAATTAATCTTTAGTACTCAACACTTGCATAACCGACTATTGTTGCTTTTCTACTTCATGCATGTAATATCATAGCTTAAATTTAAATGCATGTAAATAAACATTGAAACATTCATGAAACTCTTTAACTCATAATACAAGTATTTGGTAACGCAAAAACCCTTTTTAGAAGGTAAAAAATATGGTGGGGATGAAACCCACAAAGCTTCACTATCTGCAGAATGGAAGGTGCATGTTAGGGCCATAAGTTGTGATCACTTATGATGATCTTACCCTGTTAGGAGTAACATGTCGTACTTTTTAAGTCTACTCGGTTAAGAGATTTCGGCAACACAATGTATATGTGCACTCAGGTAAGAGATTTACTTTAAGACTATTAAGTCCACCTTCTTGAAGGATTTTACTTCTTGCTACAATTATTAGAGAGTAACACATATGTATGACCTGATAGCTTTCAATCTTGAATTATTTATTATAGATCCGTTAAGTTCACAAAATATATGTATCACCTATTGTGATGAATAATACCTTTGTTTTTCTCGGTAGCCTTGTATGTAGTTCTTGATAACTGAATTCTTATTTATCTGTCCTTCTACATGAAAACCTCTGTTTGATCCATAGATGTCCTTGGCGACTACAATCATCATCTTCTTGATTGATTAATACATATATATATATACAATATTTTGACCTAATTAGGTTTGACACTTTTCTTGAAAAACTCTAAGATCAAAGGTTTAAAACTTGACCTTGATCTCCTATTTTGCATGAATACAACTAGTTTAACTAATTAAATCCATCATTTACGCTTTTCTTGATCCTCAAGAAACGGTTGTCCAGCTAAGCATAAAGTTATTTTAAAGACTAAAGTGCTTTAGCTGACGTGTAGTTCAAATCCAATTTTCTCAGTGAAATATTCTCTCGGTGTAGACTGGTGCTCGGTGATGTCTCTGTGTACTGGTGCTTGGTGATGTCTCTGTTAGACTGGTGCTCGGCTGATATACTTCTTTGTTGATATATTTTTTATTGTTCATAACATTTCGGTGACCATTGCGCTCGGTGAATGATGTTGCTCACGGAGTGCTATCGCTTGGTGATCATGACCAACCAAAACTATCTGCTTGTATACTAATGAAAAATTTTGATCATTTAAGGATTATCAATATGATCTTGGAAAATACACGAGGTAATTAGTGATATTTGTTCAATTTGTTGTATATATTTATTATATTCACGATTTGTTTTTCTTGCTATGTAATATATTGTATATTATTTTGTAAAGTCTCATATTTATATTTTTGTCTTGAATCGCTTAAAGTCGGTTGTCATCTAAAGAAATCCATAAAGAAGATATAAAATATTGGAAGAGAAAAATTCCTCATATAATGTGTGATATGAAAAAGTGTCTACCTTCAACTTTTTTCAATGCACAAGAACACTACCTCATACACCAAGTTGAGAAGATTGAATTGTGTGGACCTGTACACAGTAGGTCAATACGGATGGTTGAGAGGAAAAAATTTGAAGGATTTGGTTAGACAAATAGCACATCTTGAGAGTTCTATGATGGACGGATATATGAGATACTAGACTATGGTGTATATTACTGAATATCTTCCTAAGTTTGTAGCAAATATCCACGTAGATTGCATTTGGGATCTCGGCCCCATTAAAAATTTTGAATGGGAGAACTTGATGGGTAAAGGTAGATTGAGGAAAGTTAGAGGTAATTAATTATAATATGTTATTGTAGTTAATTAATTATTAATCTTCAAAATAAATCGGTTATAAGTCGTCTATTTATTTTTTGTATAGTTGCTCGAGAGTGGGATGCACTACATTTGTATATTATAAACAATATTGATCGGATGATGGTATGGATTGAACGGTGTCAACATTTTGGTCGCACATTAACATGGGAAGGTGTTTCTTCATTGGTTAAAGAATCTCATCGTAATGGAGATTCTAATGTTACACAAAGGGAAATAGATTTAGCATATGGTTTAAGAGATAAATAGGTGCATATAAATTTATTAATCGCTCGTATGTTTATCAACTCACGATGTAATAATTTTTACATGTTTGACATATTATTGCAGGTCAAACAATGCAAGGCTATGTTCTCCAATGGTCATAAATTTTGCATCAAAAATTTGGATGACACGAAGAAAACTTGTGATTCTGGGATAACTGTAGTCTTTTACGTGATTAATATTTCATCTAGAAATGACTTACATCCTCGAGAGTCTCAAAATTGATACTATAGAATTTTTTGGATGATATACTTAAGTGTGACTTTAATTCCTTCAAATTGGTTGTCTTCGTTGTCAAATGGTATAGGCTACGACTTAATAAAAATGATCCTTATAGGAATTTTATTGAACATGATAATGGATTTACAATGGTTAATACAAGTTCATTTGAGCCAGTTGGGGATGAGACCTATGTTCTTCCAAGCCATTGTGAGAAGGTATTTTACTCAGAGGTTCCACATAAACCAGGTTGGTCATTTGATGTTAGAAATGATCCAAGAGGAAGGCCGATAAATTATAATGTGATGGAAGAAGAGATATCGAAGAAGTATAAGATGATGTAGATAATGATCATGATCGACTGTTAGTCAATGATGTTCCTGACGCAAATTTTCATGAAGAAGAAGAAGGTGATAATGACAACAACGACGATGATGAGGAGGAGGAGGACAACGAAGACAATGATGATAATGACCATGATCATGATAATGAGTTGGATGGAGAAGAATATCAATGACATTAATGAAATTTAGAGTTATGCAATCAATCCTTAATCTATTTAATATTGATTTCTTGATAGAAATATATTTTACTTATATGGTTATATAGTTTATTCATTATATATAGAATTCCAATTCCATTACATAATTTATTCATGATATTCCTTTTAATATTTTTAATTCATATGTGATGCTTATGATGGATGTGATATGTATGTATTTATTGTTGGTGTTGATTTCATGTATATATTTTGTGCAATGCTACCACCCTTGGTGGAAATAGGTAATTGACTACAAATATAGTTTATTCTTATAACATTGTTCAAAACCATGCATAGTTTCATTTGGACATAATTTTCCCCAAAAAAATAAGAGGCTTTCATTAAAGCAGTAGAGAAAATATCAAGAGGAAAATTGGAACAAAAATAGTAAGAGGAGAGGAAAATATGACTGATACGCATAGGAAAACTCTAAACACATATTTTAATTTTAACCATATGACAAGCACTTCAAGTGTTGTGTTAGATGATATAGGATTTGGTGGACACACCCAAGTAGGTGTCAACCACTGAAGAGTTGTTTAGGATTGATTAAATACCTTAAAAGAGTGCATTCCCATTACAACTTCATAAACATAGTTCAAATAGAACTACATATCATTAAAGAGTGCCAGTTCCAAGGGCCTTGATCTCGTGGATACGGGTATGTAGACAGCCTAGAAGGTGCAGGATACCTCTAGTGCATAGGTTCCTTGGACATAGATTATGTGGTAGTTCAATTATCATCATATCATAAATTCTAAAATTAACATAACTTGTAAAAGAGATCATTGCTAATGATGATTGGGTCATTTTGAATTTTATACTTTAACACTCTCTTAAGTTAAAAGAGATCATTTCTAATAAAATATTTCAAACCTACCAAAATTTCAAAAGGATTTGTTAATATGCATGGGGACCATGAATCTCAAATTTAAAATGATGAAGTGGACTTCTTTGATGATGTGGTTTATTAGGTGAGGTGGCTTGCTGAGAAATTGCTTGTCTTTTTTAACTCAAACCAACTTATCTTCCTTTATTATAAATCATTGTCCTAGTATTTCTTATCTAGGACTTTCCACCCTTGTCTAACTAATCACCAACTAGTAACAACCCTTACTCAATCTAGTCCTACACACTTCCAGTCACCCTTGGGCTTTGTCCACACTTCCTTTTATCAACACACAATCCCTTAAACCAAAATATAATAAGTTACCTTATAATGTTCTATCATGATATGCCTTGTTTATGCTTCCACACTTTTCATATATATCTACAAGGGCGCTTGCAACTAAAACATCTAACAAAATTCCTCTATCCATTATGCTTTGAATGATGTCCATGGGTGCATGCATATAGAACACAAGAAAATAACAAAATATTACGATATGTTCCATATCACTTCATTAATTCAAAATATTTTAGGGCATCTTTTCAAATTCCATTATGTGCATATCCTTAAATCATGGTTTCCCATGAGATGACATCTCTTTTAGGAATTCTGTCAAACAATTCACATGTCATGTCTATGCTTCAACATTTTTCATACATGTCTACAAGATAATTTCCAAGTATAATCTCTAAAAAGAGCATTTGCAAGATTCACCTGGTTTAAATTGTAACTCAAATCCCCAAGATCACATAGAATAAATATCCTACAAACTATTGAACAACTAATACATGTCATGTGAGTGCAAGAGAGGAGACCTTATATTTTCAAGCAACAACCTATAGGAGACACTAATCCCATAGTCTAAGATCAAAGGACCAACTCAACATGTGAGATGCCAACCTCATCAAAATACAAGAGATAAGAAATGTGGACCATCAAAAGACTCAAAGTCGCACCCAAAAATCACTTGAAGCATCAGATGCCCCAATGACAGGAAGACAAAGAGATATACAAATGAACATCCTTCAAGTATGACTTTGAGCATTGGATGCCCAAAGACATGAAGAGAGATACAAACAAAAATTATCTCTCTTCCTATCTTCCAAGCATCCAAATATTTAATTCATACTTGACATCATCAGATTAGTTGACAACTTTAGTATCTTTTCTTCAAAAACATTTCTAGAAGAAGGCATTCATGAGTGGTTTGGCTATATTTGAAGCCAGGAAATTTGACTAGATTAGGTTTATATTCTTGTAATATCTTTGGTGATATTGAGTTGTAACCATGAGTATGGACAAGACTAATGATTGTGTATGAGAAGAAAACATATAAGGACATTGGAGGAATGGATAGAGGTATGTTTTTAGGGGTATAGAATTATTGAGAATTTGTTGTAGGAAGTAGGCCTAATGTGTGAATTTGATTATGATTGATATTCATATAATATGTAAGCTACATTGGATAAATTAATTTTGTATGCAGGAACCAAAACTTCCTTTGGTGAGGATTCTGCACAGTGTACATAAAGGCAAGGTGATTATTCTTGTTAGGGATCGATAGGTATAAGTCTTTCAAGCCTTACATGAGGTTTTTACAAAATAACATTAATCAAAACTTGCTGGTTTACATTGAATTGCTTGTATGTTTGTCATTGAATTGTTTATATGTTTGTATGGTTTGCATTGAATGGTTTATATATTTTTCATTGAATTGGTGTATCCTCCAATCACTTGAAATATTAAATGCACCAATGGCAGAAAGACAAAGAGATATATAGATGAACATCCTTCAAGTATGACTTCGAGCATTGGATGCCCAAAGATAGGAATAGAGAGATACAAACAAACATTGTCTCTCTCTTCCTTTCTTTCGGGCATCCAAAGCTTCAAGACATACTTGACATCATCATATTGGTTGACAACTTCATTATTATTTATTCAACAACATTTATGGAAGAAGACATATGTGAGCGGTTTGGCTATATTTAAATCCAGGTAATTTGACTAACTTACCTAAATTAAGTCTATGTTCTTGTAATTTGTTTGGTGATATTGGGTTGTAACCATGAGTATAGATAGGACTAATGAATGTGTATGAGAAGGAAACATATAAGGACATTGGAGGAGTGGACAGAGGTATGTTTTTAAGGGTATAACATTATTGAGAATTTATTGTAGGAAGTAGGCCTAATGGGTGAATTTGATTATGATTGGTCTTCATATAAGATGTAATCTAACATTGGATAAATGAATTTTATATGCAAGAACTGGAACCCCCTTTGGTGAGGATCTTGCACAATGTACATAAAGGCAAGGTGGTGATTCTTCTCAAGGATCGAAAAGTATAAGTCTTTAAGGCCTTACCTAGTAGCTAGGACTAAATATTTCAGGGCTCAAGAGACAAAAATAATTGGTCTCAGTCTTTTTGTCCCTATAACTGCTAAAAAAATTTACCTTTCATTAGCTCATCATTAGTGTGGGACTGAAGGGATTTAATAGATAATATTTTCATGATAATGTATCTTATTTTAGTTGAGGTTACACTAAATATCTATCTATATTTCACACACCTTGTAGAATTTGAAGAAAACCATAAAGAAGCATCACCTCCTGCAGTTGCATTACAATTTCTAATAGGGTCATATATTTTCTAACACAATCTTAAGTGTCAACTAGAAGAAAAAAACATTCAAAAGGGTGAACTGATAAAGGTGGGGTATGTGAAGAATTTGAGAGTAGAAAGGCTTGAAGATTGGACAGTAGAAAGGTCATCAATCTCCAAGCCTTTCTATTGTCAAATTCTTCACATCCCCCACCTCAATTAGTTCACCCTTTTAAATGTTTTTTTTCTAATTAACACTTTAGATCATCTTAGAAAATATACGGCTCTGTTAGAACTTGTAATGCAAACCATAAGAGGTGATGATTCTTTATAAATTTTCTCAAACTCCAAAAGTGCGTGAAATAGATAAATTCATGAAACCTCAACTAAAATAATATACATTACCATGAAAATGTGATCTATTAATAAATTCCTTCAGCCCCTCACATTTGATGATCTAATCAAAGGTAAAACATTTTGGAAATCACATGGACCGAAGACATGGGCCAATTATTTTAGTCTCTTGAGCCCTGATATCTTTAGTCTAAATAGTCATTAGAATTCTGACAACCCTTCTATTGCATTCTAGGATACACTGACAGATATGTTGTATTCATAACGGTGTCCCCATTGAAACTTGAAATGGGGACTGAGTATGCCCGATGACATGTCTGATGGACATGTTGTACTAGCGATGACATCTCTGTCAAAAAGGGTGATGGGTGCTGGGTTTCTCTGATGGCATTTTGTGACATGGACATTGGACTGGTGATGGCATACCCATCAAAAATAGTGACAGGGATAGGTTTTCGAGATGAGATTATCTAATGTGAATGTTGTACTTGCAATGGTATTGTCATAAAAATTAGTGACACAGGATGGGTTTTCCCGATGGCATGTTGCAATGTGGATTTTGTGTTTGCGATGTCATCTTTGTATGTCTAACAACACTTTTTGATGTGGATGTTGTCCTTGCAATGATGTCCCTATCAGAAATGGCAGTGAGGGCTTGGTTTTCCTGACGGCAAGTTGTGAGGGTTTCTTAGTATTCCGACAGAATGTGACGTTGGAAATGAGTCCTCTTTTAGCAGTGGATAGGTGGCCTTTTCCAATGCAATTACCATCGCAATGGTGACTACATCCTTGGTCATCGCAATTAGTGATGAAAGAATGCCGAAAGCATATTGTGATGGTTTTTGGTCATTGTTCTGAGGGTTAACCATCATAATTTTGCTCCAAATGTATTAGCGGAGAGGACTAAATTTGATTATGAATTTGTGTAATCAGATTTAGGTATCTCACCAACAAATTGAGAAGAGAAAAGTAGTCCAACCATATCATGTGAAGAGAATGAGTGGACAGGAAATTGTGATCATGATTGTCAAAGTGACCATAGTATTCATAGCCATCATGATAGTTCTGACTATGATGAAGAACGAACTGAATAAGACTACAGGAAATGCCAACAAAGAAAAAGGTTCCAAAGGATTATGGAAAAGATCCTAAATATTGACAAAGAAAGATATTTCATGCACTTGGCTTCCATGGGAGTTAGACTTCCCCAAGACTTTGATGTTGATCAATTGAAAATGAGAGAAGTGGTAACACCCATATATATTCTCTCTAAACAACTTCTAGCATTGCAAACTAAGATCAAGAATCTTAAGAAAGAGAAAGATAAACCAAAAATAAGTACTCATTGGATTACATATGTCCTTTCCCTTTTGACAAAGATTTGCACATGTCACTATTTCCTCCCAATGTTGAAATCCAAAAATATGATAATTAAAATGGAAATGGTGACCCTCAAGATCATATAAAAGAGTTTTGCACTCTTGGCATGGATTTTATGCATGAATAAACATACTTATTGAGACTCTTTCCTATAAGTCTTGATAGTCAAGAAATGGAGTGGTTCACAAACTCTCACTGGGAATCAAGACATTCAAAGAACTTGTGAAAAGATTCATCCAATAATATTCATATAATATTCAGCACAATGTCACCATGTTGGATTTGTGTAACACTAAACAATGAAGTAGTGAATCTTTTGTCACATTTCTTCAAAGATGGAGAAAGATATTCACAAGATATTCTAGACAAATTCCCAAAATTGAAAAATGGGACATCTTCATTAACAATCTAATCTCGTAAATGAACTATGCATTGTAAATGAAAATTTATGCTACTTTTGATAAATTGGTAGATAATGTTATCTAGACTGAAGAAGTTCTTGTGAAAAAAGGGGATATCACACTATACAAGGAAACCAAATATTTTAACAATTCCAACAATAACAACAAAGACAAGTTCAAGTATTGGAATAATAATAAGAATGTAGTGAATGATGGGGTTGTTGAAGCATCTAATATCAAAGGAAAATTAGTTGTCTTCAATCTCTTGAGTAACCTTCAAGTGGTTAAAAATTCCAACACTACATCAACTCCTAGAGGAAATAATAAATCAAATAGATACAAGCCTTGGTTATCAAAATCAAAGCGTAATTTCACCCCTCTTGGATAATCTCTAGAAATGGTACTAAAGACTCTATTGGACAACAAGATCATAACTTTAACCGAGTCAAGACCGTGGGAACCACAAATCAAACCCAAATGGTGGAATGATGACCATTACTTTGATTTCCATAGAAACAAGGGACATATGAAGAATGAATGCATGAAGCTTAAGCATGTCATTCAAGATTTGATTGACAATGATAAAATCAAAGTGGATGGTCACCAATCCAACAATGATCACAAGGCATTCAAAGAACTGTTACCCCACTATCTGAAAGGTGAGAATTAAAATTCCAAGGGTAGTAAGATCAATTATTCTTATACTAATAATGACAATGTGATCCATATGATTGAACCCTGTAAATAATCCATCAATGGTAAATTTACTAGTGAGGTTCTTACAATTCATGACAATCCCATGTTCAATCAAGAACCAGAATGGGATGATGAACCAAATGTCATACAACCAAGTGACCAATTTGTAAATTTTATCATCATCAAGGGTGAAAAGAAAGAAGCTAAATCTTCCAATGTGGTTGCAAGAAGTCAAGACAAATTCACTATCAAAGGAGTTAATTCCTCATCAAAACCACCAGCTATTTCAATATCAAAACCTTCTACATCAAAACAATTGGTACCTTCATCATCATTATCTAAATACAATTTGGTGGAGAAATTATGGTGGACCCCCACTCAAATCTCAATCTTTGAATTGCTAAAGATATCTATTGTGCATAGAGAGATTCTTGAACAAGCCCTTCTTGCAACAAATGTTCCCAAAGACTTAGATGTATATCAATTCCAAGCTATGGTTGGTGATTTTACTTCCCCACACTATTTATCTTTCTTTTAAGAAGATGACAAATCCTTGAACCACCCATATAATTAGACTTTTCCTATAGAGTCTTTAATCCATAAACATAGAGTCAAACATGTCTTGATAGATGGAGGTGTTGGTTTGAAATTTTGCATGTTTAACCTGGTAAAAGCATTAGGATTCTTAGAAAATTCTATAGACCCAAGGCTAAAAATAACAATTAAGGCATATGATAAAGAATAATGGTCATCAAAATAATTGGTTGTATTACGTATTATGGTGGTACCCATTGAGAGATATTATTTGTCAAGTTCTTGATTTACCTCTAGCCTACAACATCTTATTAGGTAGGTCGTGGATACATGACATGTAGGTTGTCCCATCAATGCATCATCAGTTTATAAAGTTTCCACACAATGGAGTACAATTCACTATACCAATAGGTTCTAGATACTCTTGCAACAATTTGAAACAAGATGATAGCATAGTCCCACACAATAAAGAGGCCTCAAAAGATCAAGAAGCTAAAAGTGCTAGAGAATTGTTTATGAGATATTTTGATAAAAAAACTAAAAATCAAAGACACTGGGATGGTAAATTACCAACTAGATCCATTTCCATCTCTTGCAGATCTTTGTACATCTCCTCAATCTTATGGAAAAGAATCATCATCATTCAAGCCTTCTACTGCTAAAGCATTAACAATTCATGAAGGAATGAGAATGATAAAATCTAGTGTTTCTCTTACTGAGTAAAATGAAGAAAATGTTGTCCTACAATGTCTTTACAAAGGAGAATAACATAATCAAGAAGTCAAACATGCTAAAATATCCCCACAAAATTATGGAAAAGGCTATGATATCATGAAACAAATGGGATACAAGTTTAAGGGACATATTGGAAAAAACAAGGAGGGACTCATAAAACCAATACACATGGAGTTCTTAAATTCTAAATAAGAAATAGGGCTAGGATACCATGAGAAAAAATCAAATCCTTCATCTAGAGATGGTCCTATATTTGATCGAGCAGATAATTATGATGATGAATTTGATGAAGAAGAAGAGGTAGATTATCAACCCATATCATTTGAAAGAATATTATTGTTGATCAATTGATGAATATCTGGTGGAGATGATGAAGACCGAGTGATACCGAGTATCATGATTGTAGAAATGGTTAGATTAGTTGTTGTTTTTTCATTGATGTCAAGAAATTGATTAATTGATTTTTATTATGTTACCATATCTTAAGAGGAGAAGTTAAATGGGTAAAAATATAGATTAGACAATGATGAAGTAACGATGATACATTTGTTTTTTATTATACATTTGATGTTATCAAATAATGCAAGGAGGGTAGGAGAACATGGGCCCAAGGCATTCTCAGCTATCCAAACCAACTTGCAGAACAACACGGAAGCAACAACACATAAAGGAGAGAAGGAACAATGTATCATATATTAACTCATCAAACTTATTACATGTTGGGATGTAAGGCCTTCCTATTTTTGGCCATATACATTCAAATATTCAAATGATAATCTTCATACATGCGAGGTCATAGACCTACCATTCAAATCTGCTAACCTTAATCTTCTATCTCCAACACTGATCCCACTCTAAGAACATAAAACCAAATATATACAAGAGTCCACCAAAGAGGTTGGCACTTGGATCCTACAGATCCAACATAGGAAATAGAAAAGACCCTTACTTAGATCCACACACATCCCAATGAGAGATCCCACATTAATTATGCTACAAAAATTAAATGCAAAAGTTGGCCAGAAGATCCAACATCAAAATAAACAACTCGATAAGAAGTTGACCGAGCAACAAAAACAACTCTGTGAAGACCAACCGAGAAACATAAATGACTTGGTAAGAAGGTAATCAAGAAATAGAAACAACTCAGTAAGAACCAACTAAGCAGCCAGAACATCCACCGAGACCTGTCGGTAAAGCAAGATAGAACAAATAACTGAGCAACGACAGTTACAAGGCAGCCTCCAACAATCTATTAAAGTAAAACAAACATATTTTTGGTTGGTCAGGATTTCCAAAGAACCCAATATGCTCCTGCATTAGACACCTGGGTTTGAAAAGAAATGATTCTTTGAATCATGTGTCAGGTATAACCAGAATTGAATCCAACATAGATTGAGAAATCCAATATAATTTCTCCAATAGTATGTTCTTCCATTTTATCAGATATTCCATGTATTCCTTTCCTCTTGTACTTCTGCCGACTCTCTATTTTAAAATCTACTCAAATTCCTCTCTCTTTTTCTTAGGATAGTCACTTGGTACTGTCACTTCTTCATCAGGTTCATGATACTCATACAAATCTAAAATATTTAATATAGGTGATATATCCATGTCATCGGGTAATTCTACTTCATAAGAATTTCCACTGTCAAATCTTTTCAATGTTTTGCAAGGTCCAAATTTCTTCATTTTCAATTTTTCCATATGTTCCAACAAGAAATATACCTTTCTTCAAATGAACCATAACTACATCACCAACTGCAAAAATTTTATGTCTTCTTGATTTATCTACATTATCCCTACATTTCTAATTACTTTGCACCAACTTATGTTTTACATCCTCATGCAATGTCTTCATGAACTCAGCAAATTTTTCTCCTTCATCACTCCTCTTCTCTTCTCTAGCAATATCTCTCAATTCTGATATACCTCTTGGTTGTGTGTCATTAACAATCTAAAAAGGTGTTTTTCTAGTGCTTCTATTCATTGAACTATTATATGCAAACTCTGCTTGTGCTAACATCAAATCCTAATCACTCGGTATGTCTCCAACTAAGCATCTTAACAAGTTACCCAAACTTTAGTTTAAAACCTTTGTTTTTCCATCACTCTGTGGATGAAATGTAGAACTATACTTCAACTCAGTGTCCAACTTCTTCCAAAGTGTTTTCCAAAAATAGCTGACAAACTTACTGTCTCAGTCAGAGATGATACTCCTTGGTAATCCATGCAATCTGACAATCTCCTTAAAGAAAAGATCTACTATATGTACTACATCTAATCTTTTTCTACATGGTATTAAATGTGTCATCTTAGAAAATCTATCCACAACAACAAATATGGAATCCTTATCTCTTGTTTTCCTTGGTAAGCTAAGAACAAAATTCATGTTGATATCACTCCAAGGTTTCTCAAGAACATAAATCAGTGTATACAATCCAGTATTCTAACTTACTCCTTTTGAAACTTTACAAACTCCACAACTTTTCACAAATTTCTAAACATCCTTATACAACTGAGGCCAAAAACACCTTTCCTTAAGCAAACTCAATGTCTTATCAATACAAAAATTTCCAGCCAAACTACTACTATGTTTTTCCTTTATCAAATTAGTTCTCATTGATCCTCTCAATATGCACAACTGAATACCTTTGAACAACATATCTTCTTGAATGATAGTTACTTGGTTGATTTGGAATAGGTGCTCTACACACTCTCCACTTCTCATAAAAATTAGGATCATTTTCATACAAATGCTTCATGTCATCAAAACCAAGAACCTCAATTCTCATTTCAGTCAACAAAGATCTTCTTCTAATCAATGCATCAATAGCTCAGTTAGAAACTCCACTCTTATGATTGATCACAAATTTGAAACTCTACAAATACTCTACCCATTTCATATGTATCTGATTCAACTTATTCTGACTACCCAAATACTATAAAGCCTTATGATCAATATACAATACAAATTCACTCGGCATCAAATAATGTCTCCATTTCTTCAGAGCTTGAACAATAACATAAAATTCTTGATCATAGATAGAATATTTCCTTTTGGCATCATTCAACTTTTTACTAAAGAAAGCAACATGTTTACCTCCTTGAGTGAACACATCTCCTATTGCACTTCCACTCGCATCACATTCAACTTGAAATACCTCATTGAAATCAGGTAAAGCTAATACATGCAATTAAGAAAACTTCTACTTCAAAGTCTCAAAACTCTTATCAGCTCCATGTGTCCATTTGAATTCTATTTTGTCTCCTCTCATTGTTTCAGTCATAGCATTACAAATAGAACTGAAATTTTTGTTAAATTTACTATAAAAACTTGTCAATCCAAGAAACAATCTTACCTCACTGAAATTCTTAGGTGTAGGCCAACTAAGTATAGCTTCAACCTTCTCAGGATCCATCTTCAAACCATCAGCTAAAATCACAAAATCTAAATACACAAGTTATTCTTTCATGAAGGAACACTCTTTCAAATTTATCAGCAACTTTTCCTCTTTCAATCTCTACAATACTTGTCTTATATGCATCAAATTCTCTTCTCTAGTCTTACTGAATATCATACTATCATCCAAGTATACAATTACACATTTATTCAAGAATTTCTTCAAAACTTCACTCATTAACCTCATAAATGTACTCGGTGCATTAGTTAAACCAAAGGGCATAACCAACCACTCATACAGACCTTCTTTTGTCTTGAAAGAAGTCTTCCACTCATCACCTTCTCTGATTCAAATCTAATGATATCCACTCTTCAAATCAATTTTGGTAAAATATTTTTCTCCACTCAAACAATCCATTATATCATCCATCCTCGGTATAGGAAACCTATACTTAACTGTGATCTTATTGATTGCTCTTGATTCAGTGCACATTAATCATTATCCATTCTTCTTAGGTGCCAATACAGCTAGTACTACACATGGACTCAAACTTTCTCTGATTAAACCCTTGTTCAACAACTCATGAACTTGTCAATTGAATTCTTCATTCTCAGTCGGTGTCAACCGATGTGGTGCCTTGTTTGGTAAACTCGCTCCAGAAATCAGATCCATACAATGACTAATATCTCTCATTGGTAGAAAACCATCAGGTACATTATCTTAAATGATCTCCTTGTACTCAGTAAGTAATTTCTCAACTTGTGTAGGAACTTCATTCTCTGCATTCTTACTCGATTTGTTAGGAATCAAAGCATAACATATATCATTTCTTTTCAAATCCTTAACAAATTGTCTACCTTCCATTAAAAAAAATTTCATAGATATACATATCTCATCAAAAAAAATTTCAACCAAAGGTAACAAGATTTTTTTCTTACCATCAACCCAAATAGTATATCTATTCACTCTTCCATCATGTATAGCATGTCTATCATATTGCCAAGGTCTACCCAAAAAAATATGACAACAATCCATTGGCATAATATGACACAACACCTTATTATAATACTTCTCAATTTTTCAGATTCACAAAACAATGTTCACTCACCATTAATGTGTGCTCATCCTTGATCTATGAAATCTGATAGGGCTTCAGGTGCTTCATTCTTTCCAACTAAAATTTTGTGACCATCTCCTCAGATGCCAAATTCTTTGAGCTTCCACTATCAATAATTACCTTCCAAACTTTGTCTAAAACTCTACATCTAGTCTTGAAAAAACTTTTCCTAACAGGATCTTCCTTATCTTTCTCACTCCAAAGTATCCTTCTAATCATTAAATTTCCTTCCTTCTCAGGTTCATTCAGTGACTCTTCTTGCACCAAAGATTTTATTCTACTACTAACTTTCTTTCTTGCATGTGTGCACTCAAAAGATCTATGTCCTTCTTCACCACAATTGTAACAAGTTCCTTGGAACCCTCTTCTACTATAACCACCTCTGGAGTAGTTTTCGTTTCCTTGAGATGAACTTCCACCTTTCAATTTGGTCTTTCCTTTGTCTTGATATGTGTCTAGATTTGTCTTGTCTAGTTCAGATCTACTATTTTCACAATGAGATCTACCTCTTTCTCTATGGAATCTACTACCTCTTCCTCTTTGTCTTTATTCATATCTTTTTTTCAATTTCTCTTCATATTTTAGGGAAAACTGGTATGCCTCTTCAATGCTCTCCATCTTTACCAAGTTGATCTCATCTTGTATAGAACATCTTAATCCATTCAGATATCTTGTTATTCTTTCCACTTCATCTTCAACATGTCCAGATCTAATGTCTAATCTGTATAATTCCTCAGTGTAATATTTTACTGAGCTATATTTATGCTTCAAACTTTGCATTCTCCTTACTAGGTTAATCTGGTAATCAAAAGGTAGAAACTTTCCTTTCAATTTTTTTATCATCTTGTCCCATACCTTGATCTTGTCTTTACCCTTCTGATGAACCATAACTAATTGAATGTTTGAATATGATAAGTTGATGATCACTGAAATGCAGAAAGTCAATGCAAGACATTAAATTAGTTAATGGATTGTATTGTCATTGATGTCAACTTGATATAATCTGATTGGTTATATACATAAGTGTCAAGACTTAAAAGAACCAGAGAAATAAAGGTTATGCTTTCAGTAATGCAAACAATTTTAGTATTCTCAAAGTGACAACAGACACCGACAGATAGAGAACCCCGAGAGAAAAGTCACAGTGATGCCCAAGTGAGAAACCCAATGAGAATTACTGAAAAGCAGAATCATATGAATTACCAACAAGAAGAATCACAAGCATTACCAACAGATAGAACAAAAGTGTTACCCAACGGACAGAAAACCCCGATAGAGATGTTCGAGGAGAACTGAAGTGTTGACCAAAGCTAACAAGGAGTTAAACACCGAAAAGAACTGAAGTTCAGAAAATACAAAAGACTTAGCTAGAAAGAGCTAAAGAAGGATTTAACTGGTTGTTAATATTTTTTTCATCGACAAGTTAGAAGCCAGAGATAAGAGAAAAATTTAAATCATTTCTCAAGAAGATATTTATGAGATAAAACAAGAATAGAGCTTTAAATCAAGATTGGCTAGAATTGCGGATCATGCCAAGAACAAGAAAGTCAAGAACTTTGAAATGGGTGAATCATGTCTATAGAGAGACAATCTAATTCATTATGAATTACGGGAGTGAATAGAGAAGAGGATGCTTAAGATAAATTGATGAAGAACAACTTTAATCTGACCTGATCAATCAAGCTGAAGCACAAAGCTAATTCTATGAACACTGAGCAACAGAGCACAGCATCACCGAGAAGAAAGAAGTGGAGAAAAGGTATTGAAAAGATACATTGATTAGAAAGGTACTATGAGATTATAATAGATCTAAAAATTGCAAGTCTAT
This sequence comes from Thuja plicata, assembly GCA_018584345.1. Taxonomy (NCBI): domain Eukaryota; kingdom Viridiplantae; phylum Streptophyta; class Pinopsida; order Cupressales; family Cupressaceae; genus Thuja; species Thuja plicata. Next base: position 481,549 of record MU227355.1, read on the forward strand.
AGTTGTATATGTGAACAGATCATTTATTGTTTCAATTTAACCATTGGATTAGAAAGTCTCTTAACCAAGAAGGACTTAACAATCCTTTCTATATTGAGATACATCCCAAGGAGTATCAAAAAATTTGATCATGAAGATAGCATGAGATTCCAAATACCGATTGACAAACTACACTGGGTTTGGTCATAAAGGCAACATAGAGATGCCAGATATCAAGTGACAAACTATTCTATCTAAATCCTCTAACAAGGTCACAACTAACAATGTGTTTGTAACCTTTAACAGGGTTGGCTCTTCACTGAGCTCACTTTAGAAGAGTGAAAATTTTGGGTTACCGGTCCCAAGTGGTTTTTCCTTTAACAGGGTTTCCACATTAAAAATCCATGTGTCAATGTGTTTATGAGTCATTACTTTAGTGTTTTTCATTACACATAACTAAATCTGGATTGATTGGTATACAATAAATAATTTGATGTATTTCAGTAAATGAAAGACTGCTAATCAGTAAACATAAAGAATAAGTTTTTAAAGTGAAATCCGAGTAGTAGTTATTTGTTAATATTATTTCAAGTCATTCGTCTTTTACGACTGAAGATAACTAGAGGCTTAATATTGTGGTACTAAGTTTTTGGGTTGATTTATTGGAATATTTTGAGGCCACTGACTCACCCCCCACCCCCCTCACCCATTTATTCTAACAATTGGTATTAGATCTTGTGTGCTTAGAAGGAAGATTTCAAGACCTAAGCAAAAGATCACAAGATGAGCAAACAAGATGTGCCCAAGTTGAAGAAAGATAATTTTACATCATGGCAAAGTAGAATAAGACTCCACCTATCAGGTATTGGAATTGATGTTACTCAATACTTAGATACTGAATATGTGTTTCCTACAGGACCTCACACACTTGATAAATTGAAAGAAAAGAATGAGAATAATTGCATGATGATAGAGCTTGCTTCCTCACTCTCTGATGTTGAGTTTGAAGATGTCAAAACCTGCACCTCTGCAAAAAAAATGTGGGATAAATTGAAGCTGGTACATGGAGGAGATTCTAATGTACTAAGAGCCAAGGACAAAAGCCTAAGAGGAAGGTTTGATGACCTAAGGATGAAAGAAGGAGAAAATATCACTCAGTATAGTAGAAAAATCAAAGAGGTAGTCAATGCTATCCGAGGAGTTGGAGGTGTACTTGAAGAAGAGACAGTGGTAAGTAAAATCCTAAGAACCTTACTGCCTTTATATGCTATTAGAGTATCTTCTATACAAGAAATGAGAGAAGTTGCAAAAAATATTGTTACTCTAGATAGTATAATTGGTAGACTGATTTCATTTGAGATGAATAACTTTGATAATTACCATCTATAGAGTCTGCATTTGGATCTTCTTTGAAAATAAGTAAGTCAAGTCATAAACACACTATGATGAATGATAGTGAAAGTTATAGTGATGATCAAGACCTTGATGAGATTGAAGCACTAATGGCTGGAAGATTGCAGAGAGGCAAAGGTAGATACAAAGGTAAATTACCACTTGTATGTTTTAATTGTAAAGAGGTTGGACACTTTGCTGCAAGATTTCCTAACAGAAGAAAAGATGACAGAAGTAATGACAGAACATATGAAAAGAAGTTTGACCAAGGTGATTATAGAGATTACCAAAGCAATTGACAATCTGATAGAAGAGATACTCGAGACTAAAAGGAAAAAGGGAAGAAAGCTTGTTACCTGGCTGAGAATAGAGCTGATGATATTGACACTGAATCTGATGAAGACATTGAGATGGTATTTGTAGCCATGAAGGATGATTCAGATGATGAATAAAGGTATGTAGAGACTGCAATCATATCTAAGGTTAGTAAGAATGATGTCTGGATTATAGATAGTGACTGCACTCACCACATGACCGGTGATAAACAAAAGTTTGAAACTTTTGAGTACTATAATGGTGGATCAGTAAGAATGGGTAATGACACACCTTGTCCAGTTAAAGGTAAAGGAACCATAATGTTGAATAACCTAATCAAATGTGAAAAATCATACTGGGTAAAAGGACTTAATTATAATATATTGAGTGTTTCATAGTTGAATAACACAAGTCATCGAGTAGCATTTGAAAATAAGAAGGCAAAAATCTTCAATGAATCAGAAAGGTTGAATGAAACTAGTGAGCAGACAAAAGGTAACCTTTTCTATCTTGATGACATTAACACCACTTGTTTAATGGCTATAAATGAAGACATATGGTTGTGGCATAAAATAATATACCATGTGAATTTTGACAACATGATAAAGATAAGCAATAAAGGGAAAGTAAGAGGCTTACCAAGCATTTCAAAGCCCAAACATATCATGTGCAGGAATTGTCAAAAAGGTAAAATGACAAAGTCTAGTTTCAAGAGTAAAGCCCATACATCTAATGCAATTCTAGAATTAGTCCATACTGATTTATGTGGAACCATGAGGACAAATAATTACTATGGCGATAGGTATTTCATTCTCTTTGTAGATGATTATTCTAGAATGATGACAGTTATATTCTTAAAAAATAAATTAGAAGAATTCAATAGTTTTAAATGGTATAAAGCTATGGTATAAAAGCAAAGTGGTAAGGAACTAAAATGCTTAAGATTAGATAGAGGAGGGGAATTTATTTCAGATGAATTCACTAACTTTTGCAATGAGCATGGAATTAAAAGACGGGTTTCTGCACCAAGAACGCCACAACAAAATGGGATTTTCAAAAGAAAAAATAGATCCATTATTGATTGTGAAAGAACACTGATGATCGAGAAAAGCATCACTCAAACTTTCTGGAGGGAAGCTTTCAGTACTGTTGTCTACACATTGAACAAAGTACAATTGAAAAAGGACACAAAGAAGACACCCTATGAGCTATGGTATGGTTACACACTCAATGTAAGTTACTTTAGAATCTTTGGAAGTCAATGTTATATTTTGAAAGATGATATAAATGGAAAGCTTGACTCCAAAAGTGAAGAAGGTATCTTTCTAGGTTATTCCACCAAAAGCAAGGCTTATAAATGTCTTAACAAGTCCTCTAACAAGATCATTAAAAGTGAAAATGTAAGAATAGATGAATTTTTGGAGAAGAATGATAAGGAAAGAAGAAAATAACCAAAAGAATACAACATTTTTTTTTACACTAAAGAACCTGAAACTCTACCTGAGCGCCAGTGTATCGCCATTGTACATTGACAATTACTAAAAATTAGGAAAATAATCAAGATGATATTCTGAGCGATGGAGATTAGAATGAAGTTCAAGATGATGATCAAAATAATGAACACAGAGCTGAACCAAAACTTTCCAAGTATGTCAAAAGACATCACCCATAGAGCCAAATCATAGGAGACAAGAAGGCTGGAATGAGAACAAGAAGTAAGTCACTAAACACTAGATGTTTAATTTGTGATTTTGAGCCTAAATCTATTAATACTGCACTAGAAAATGAAGAATGGGTCAGTTCTATGAATGAAGAAATAGAATAGATTGAGAAGAACAAGACATGGACACTAGTACCGAGACCTGATGACAAGAATGTCATCGATACCAAGTGAATATTCAGAAACAAGCTGAATGAGAATGGAGAAGTCACGAGAAACAAAGCAAGGTTAGTATGCAAGTGGTATGCACAAGAAGAAGGTATTGATTATGGAGAAACCTTTGCACCCATTGCTAGACTAGAAGGATTAAGAATATTACTTGCTTGTGTTGCATTCAAAGGATTCAAGGTATACCAGATGGATGTCAAATATGTATTCCTAAATGGAATACTAGAAGAAGAGGTGTACATTGAACAACCAGAAGGGTTTGTTGATCTAGACCAAAGAAACATGCTATGTATACTACATAAATATTTGTATGGATTGAAACAAGCACCGAGAGCCTGGTATGAAAGACTTCACTCCTATCTCATAAGCATTGGATTTGTGAGAACAAGTGAAAATAGAAATCTATATTTTAAAGAATATACTAATGATAATATTCTGATTGTTGAAATATTTGTTGATGATATCATATTTGGGGGTAATGATATACTATGTAAATCATTTTCTAATGAGATGAGCAAAGATTTTGAAATGTCTATGTTTGGGGAGATAAAATTCTTTCTTGGTCTACAGCTTCTTCAATAAGATGCAGCCATATATATCACACAATCCAAATACATCAAGGAAGTGTTGAAGATATTCAAGATGGAAGATTCCAAGCCAGTTGGAACACCTATGCCAACCGTATGTAAGCTGACAAAAGAAGACAAATCAACTGAGGTAAATCAGACCTTATATAGATCAATGATTGGAAAACTAATGTATGTTGTTCATACTAGACTAGATATTGCACATGCAGTTGGAATAGTTGCAAGATTCTCTACTAATCCCAAAGAATCACACATAAATTTTGTCAAGAGAGTTATGAGATATCTAAAGAACACCAAGGACTATGGCTTATGGTATAACAAAAAGGGTAAATTTGAGCTTCAATTCTATACAGATGTTGATTGGGCTGAAAACCTAGATGACATGAAAAACACAACTGGAAGAGCATTCTTCATGGGTGACAAGCTTGTCACATGGATAAGCAAGAAGAAAGGATGCATCTCATAGTCTACTATAGAAGTAGAATATGTGGCTACTACTGCAAACTGCTCAAATATTGCATGGATCAAACAATTACTGGAAGGTATGAATATGAAGTGTTGGCAAGTAATCAATTTTGTGTAAATCTGATTCACTTTTTGGTTGTCATTTATGGCAACACATCTGGGTTTTAGATCGATTCCAGTAAAAATAAGTTTTGATGATTCAGAAATTGATTGTGTAGAAGCAGAGATACAGAAGTGTTTTGGATGTCGAAGATTGAGATCAATGATTTAGGGAAAGAGAGCTTAGAGGAAGATAGTATGGGGTATGTATGACCTCCACCTAAGATCAATTTGGTTTTGGTTAAGTCTACGATGAGTTAGAAATAATTGAAGATAGATAGACTGTAGCAGAATAGCGACATAGAGCAGTTTAACAGTAGCGAAGATTGAGGGAGTATGACTTGGACTCCAGACAATCGAAGTTGTATTTTGGTTGTTGATAACCTCCACATTAACTATGCAAGAGCGCCTACTATGCATTTGATATTCACTATATTAAATGTATTTTGTATTGAAGGCCAAATTTGTAATATTTGTAATATTCATATTGAGAGCCCACTTTGTAAAGTTGTGAGATATATATGTAAGATCTTTTTGATAGAGATTGATAAATTTTAGTTGGATAGTTGGATAGTTGGATGAGTTATTGAGAAAATAGCAGAGTAGAGAATGAAAGAGATCATTGAAGAACTATAAAGGAACTATCTAAGCACCAGTGTTGCTTGTTTTGTTCATGACTAAGAACATTTTGTAACCCAAATTATCTTGTAAGAGTTGTAAGCTCAGTTGGCCCCTAATAGGGTGTTGTCAACCTCTAACAGGGTTGTAATTCCTTTAACAAGGAAATGTGCTATGTAATATTCAGCTCCTAACAGGGCTAGGTCTCCTAACAAGGACATTATACTTAAGTACATGTTTGTGGGTACCATCCCCACTGGGGTTTTCCCTTGGCCAGAGTTTCCTCAAAAACAAAATATGGTGTTATGAGTACTGTGTCATTTGCTTATGTTTTTTTTCTTTACTACAAGTTTATGGTTAATATTTAAATGGTTGAAGAATTTAATTAAGTGTTATAATATTAATTCACCCCCCACCCCCCCCCCTCTCAGTATTATCCAATCCTAACAATTGTTTTCAGAGATTTTGGCCCTTGGAGAGAAATTCTAACAACTTGAGGGAGATCAGAATGGATTTGGATAGTTTGCAAGAAAAATTTGATGCTACACTTGAAGACCTTGATAAAGCAAAAGCACAAAATGGAGATTTGAGATTCAACATGCGAAGAGCTGAGAAATTTATAAAGAAACTCAAAGATCAACTTGAGCTTTCCATAAATCAAAGACAAGATCTTATGGTTCAGATAAAAGAGGACTCAGATGAAGAGAGTTTAGATCAGGTGAAGCAACTAGAAGAAGAGAATGAAACTCTGAAACTTGAAAATGAGACTATGGCTAAAGAAATACAGGTATAGAAGGATGCTAAGAAGAAAATTGAAGAATATTTAAATAGTGCATTAGATCAAATGAAGAATGAGGCTGACATCTACAAGAATAAGTATTTGGAAATGGAAAAATACAATCAGGTTATAAAAGGTGAACTTGTTGAAGCAAAGAAACACATTGAGAAACTTCACACCAGCAGTGATTTGATTGATGAACAGAGAGACAAACAAAAACCTAAAGGTGAGATGACTGATATTGGCTTCAATGAAGTTGAATGTTCAAAGAATCAGGAAGATAAATCAAATGAGAAGATTGATGCTGAGAAACATTCTATTGAAGAACCTAAAGAGTAGATCAGACCCTTCGAAGGTAGAATCTTTGGCTACAATAGATTTGGACACATGAAGAGAGACTGCATAGGTAATGCCCCTGTTATAACTTTTTCTGACTATTCTTTTAACTATAATGGATATGGGCACAAGAAAGCAGAATGCAAAAAACCTAATCAATCAGGATATAAACAAGGCAATGGAAGAGAATCTACAGTGAAACCCACATGCTACAAATGTAATAACATTGGACACATTATGAAGTACTGTAAGATACAATTTAATCGAGAAAGAAGACCTCTTATATGTTACAAATGCAATAATCTAGGAAATATAGCAAAGTTTTGCAGGTACATAATGGATCAGACAACAGAAGAGTACCACCTCCTATGAATTCACAAAAGAATGCAAATGATACTGGCAAGAGTATTTTAGATTTAAAGAATGATTTTGAAAGTTTTTGTAAGAAGGTAGAAGATAGAAATAGTGGTTGTTGGAGATTTGATTCTAAGCAGTTGATTGATTGTATGTTTGTCATTGATGACAACATATAATACACAATAGTAAATCTATATGTAATTATCAGAATGATGATATGAAGACTTGCGTGGATAGATACATGTTTTTGACATGTTTATTATGTTATATTCATACACGCAGACCCAGATATGATGTTTCAGTAAAGTTATGTAATTTTGTTATTGGCAGTTACAGTTTTGGAAGTGTAACTGTTTAGGGCCAATGTATATCACGTGTGTTTCTTGAGTTGCACCTATCTTCTGTATATGTGTGTGTATATTCATTATTAGTTATGAGTTGATGATATTAATCCAAAGGCACCAAACATGTTTCGAGAAGATTGTAAAGTTAGAGTTAAATTGGTGAGGTTGACTTAATGAAGCGTCGTGTTTATTCAGTTTATACTTGCACGGTTGTAATAATGCTTGCATGCTTAGTAGAGCCAACAAGGATGTTATGAAGAGTTTTATTATAGGTCCCATGATCTCATACTTTGAGGAAGATACTTATAGCAAGTCAAAGGTGACATGCTAAGTGTGAATGATACGAAAAGAGAAGAAAGATGTATAGAGCAGATTATCAGAGTTGGTTCATTCATCAAGAGTCTATGTGAAGAAGAAGTGAAAGATTGTAATACACTGGAACTGATCAAGAAAGTAGGTCTACTCTACATTTCATCATTAGATATAGTGCATATCTATTATACAGAAGGTTGTAGCCTTCACCATCAAGCAGTGAGCTTTTGGAGAGTGAGTCCACCACCCCTAACAGGCTTATTTGTAAAAGACTCCTAACAGGGTTTGACCCTTAACCAGGTCACTATACTTATTGCATTGTAAAGTACAACTCCTAATAGGGTTGAGATATCTTCTAACAGGTATTACTATAAACAAGTATAGTTCATTATGGGTGTTAATTCCCACCAGAGTTTTTACCATTTGATTTCCCCATAATCAAATTGTGTGTTGTGTACTATGTTATCTGATTAAGCATTTACTTTTTTGTATTCTAAAGTTAAAGAATTAAAGTTACTGATAACTAATTCACCCCCCCTCCTCAGTTATCCTTTGGGACTATTCTAACAATTGATATCAGAGCCAAGTGCCTTGGTAAAGAAGCCTAATAGCTTAAGGTAGATCAGATGTCTTACTTCAAAAAAGAAAGCCCTAAGTTCAATGGAGAAAATTATCTGGATTGGAAAAACAAAATGATAACACATCTCCAATGTGTTGGCTTTGAGATCTTTGAAATTGCTACACAAGAGGTTGTAATTCTATCTCTGAAAGACCTTGCAAAGGATGATGCTACCAATAGACAAAAGGATATATTTACAAATAATGTAATTGCTAAAGAAGCCCTAATCAGTGCCTTATCTGACAGTGAATTTTCTGAGATCAAGAAAATTGACAGAGCATATACCATATGGAAGTATTTAGAAGATATGTTTGAAGGAGATATTCAAGCAAAG